>JAUPFV010000005.1:267826909-268312503 GCA_036936605.1 Limnanthes douglasii subsp. nivea | reverse complement strand
CGTACGGAGTTCGTAGATGCTTGAAGTTGTATAATTTTTCATTTGAATAGGTCGGTTTGAATCACGTCATTAAGCCTCTTGTCCGTCATTTTTACCTCTCTTTGGATGGCGATGCTGATACTTTTTTTACGATGACTTAACCCCTCATGTCATTAATTCAGGACCAATTGTTGTATTTTGTTTTGATTTGGACCATGTTTATGTCATTATATTATCTGGATTTTCACGTAAAATTGTTAGACTCTAGTTGACATTGTCTCTAGTCGTATCTCTAATTCCTCAGATATTATTTTTGAACCATTTTTTTGTATTTTATTTTTAAAATCATTCTTATTGTGTTTTTCTTTTAAACTCGTATCTTTAAACGATTTTTTTTGTAATTCTGTAAAACATTATTTTTATTTATTCAAAATTTTAAAAACAAAAAAAATCATGAGAATTACAAATACACTTTATCATATTCTTCCAAGTTTTAACACGATTTTTTTTCTTCTATCGCGTTTTTAGAACTCAGTTTATCTCTAAGCCCTTTACCTTTGCTTCGTTGAAGCACTCTCAATCCTCATATCTGAATGTATCATTAGTCTCAATGGGTCCTCGATTTGTTCTCCGAGGACCTTCTTCTCCGGCATCATCGTCTTCCTTCCATGTCAGATAACGAGCCCAATTTCTTCGTTCAGTGAAAGCCCAAACAATCTTATCTAACGACTGGTACCGCTCGCGGCGTTGGAGGCATCGATCTGTTTCCAAAACCCAGTATTTCCTCTTTCAGGTCAGAATAAGTACTCACTGTAGATCATCGATCCATTGGTGTTTCATAAAGTTTTAAGCTTAATTATTTCCTTGGATGCTTGGAGAACGAAACCCCTGGTGATACGATGCTTCCCTCCGACTGTCTGGCATGTTATTGGCGCTCTGATGGTAATATTCTGTTACTGTTTACCCTTTATTGAGCGAGTATTTTGCACGTTACGGGCTATGTTCATATTATTTTAAGTCAAGCGGGGGTCGATTTCTTAGACTTTTAGACCTATAGCAGTTTGATGATGGTTAATTGAAGCCCTATTGATAAATTTGGCCAAAAAAATAATTGTTGCATTAAGTATTGACGGTAAGATTTTTGTTTTTCTCTTGTGTTGCTGGATTATTTGTTGTATTTTTTAGTTTTTTTTTTTTTTGTCTTATGCTTAGCATAAATGATGGCCGGTAAAATATACAACAAAGTTTATTTTTATTTAGAAAAAGTTATACCAATTTCTTTTAATAGTAAACTAATATAGTTTTAATTATTTATTTTTAAAATTTATAAAATAATCAGTTAAAATAACTAAATATTGACTACACCTACACCTGTTTAAAGATTAAAAAAGTTAAAATGTTTTCATTGTCAAAACATATTTTTTTTATTTAAACAAGTTAATATTTTGTTAGTTCTAGAACTATTTATAAGTTGCACTTAGCTTTTTTAAAATTTTGAATTATGTATTAAAAGAAAGTTCACAATTATAAAGAAAATAAGGCGTAACCGTAACTTTTTTATTTCTTTTGTTTTTATGAAGTCGTTATAAAACTTGTAGCATCGTTCTCGAAATCAACTTAAATTTAAATGAATTAGTTTAAAAAAAATTATAGTAACCTCAGATTCTTCCAATATTTTATCAAAATAATTGGACTGTTCTCTTCCAATAGTGTACGATTAACGCGTCTTTGTGGTTCCTAATTGGACAAATGTATATGATTCAATGCATCTTTATGGTATCTAGTGGTACAATTTTTGTTAAGCAATAAATAATAAAAATAGAGAAGAGACATGAGACATGGTCTTGAGAGTGGTCAGAAATAGAATCTAATCGGAAGTCGCATTAATGAGTTACGATAGAATTGGGAGTGCAGAAAAAGGACACGCTACGCATAAATTAATAATGCATGTCACTTGCCCAAGCAAAGCAAGGAATAAAGTAAGTCTTTGTCGGTGATTTATTTCAATTTTTTAATTTTGTAAATTAATATTATATGTACATCATTCACACTAAGTATTGGAAACTAGCAAGGTAAATATTCGATCCGATGCCTATCGGTAAAAACAGAGAGGTTAAGCTGAAGTTTATGATCAGATAAAATATTAAATTTATAATAAATTAATTTAAAAATGTATACGAATAATTTTCAAACTAGAATAATTTTCAAACTGACTCTGATAGGCGTCGGTTTTGGATTTTAAAAATCGCTATAGTTTTTAAAATATATATTAAATAAAAATTAATAGTTTGTATATATTTGAACAAAATGATATGAAAATTTTACAATAAATTTAAGTGTAAATTTAAAGTGAAAGTGATAATAAAAAAATCTAAAAACTCTCACCCTAATACTAATTTATATTTATATTTCATTTGATAGAATTTATTTCTATGTTACAACTAATTTTTCTAATTGCAAATATCTAGCTAGTAAAGATTTATTTATATAGTATACGGTTTTAGTTTCTCTTATTTCTTTTCTAACTACGAATGTGTTGCATAATCTCATACTGTCAAATACATGTACAACTTGTATCATCTCGTCACCTTCGTTAATATCTCCGGTGATGTAAAAAAAATAACTGAATATTTCCTCGCACTTTGAATTCAATTAGAACTTTCGTGCTCTTTTCAATACTTGGAGAAAAGGTCGACATTTGTTTGAAAATTGCGAAAGAAACATGTTTAATGCAACTAATCTTCTAGTTAAGATTTCAACTTCTTTTACATTCCTAGGTTCCTCTATCAATGCGAGATCTGCGAGTTGGTTAGGAATTTCCTTGATCGAACGCTAAAGATGCATTTTCAGGAATTTACTTGACCGAACGCCAAAGATGCATTTTCAGGATTTAGCTTAAGATTCACACGTCTCAGATTGTCGAATATTTTGACAAGGTTTGTTAGATAGTATTCTTCATATAGGTTTGCCACCAACGTGTCGTTAATATGGGCTCGTATATTTATGTTTATCTGAGTTGGAAATATTTTATTGACCAACTTTTGATAGGTTTCTCTAACATTTTTTAATTTGAAAGGTATTATTTTATAGTAATGTAACTCTCTTTTGGTAATAACTATCTTGTGTTCTTGATCTTTTTGTTTCATCTCGATTTGATTGTATCATGTGAAAGTGTCTATAAAGGGTGGCATCTTTTCGCATGATGTCGCATCTACAAGCTGTTCAATTTTTGGTAGTAGAAAATCATTATTGATGTTTAACGAGTGACATATGACCTCAGTCGGCCCTCCGATTACATCCTATGTACTTCGGGGAAAACATATATTGGAAAATTCAAAATTTTGTACATAAAATCAGTTGGTTTGTTTCTGCCGATTTTCACGGTTCTTCCTTGTTCCATGATAACTTCCTCTACTTCTTCCCCCAGGTTGAACTAACCGAAGGATTTCTCTGAAGTTATCTACTTTCTCTAAGACAACCCATTCATTCTCTGGTTATTATGCTTTAAGAAACATAGATGTTGCGTAGTATTTCATACTTACTTTTTGGTTTCCTCTTATTGTAACCATTCTACTATTTTTAAGATATTGTATACGTTAATGTATTAAAGATACTACAATATGTATTTGTTCTAGCCAAGATTAGCCCAAAATTATGTTATATGAGGACAATGCATCTACTACCATAAAAATACATGTTAGGTTTTTATAAAATTCATGTTTTTCCAGTGCAACGTCCAAAGTTAATTCTCCTAGGATCTCTATATTTGCACCTGTAAAACCTGTTAAGACTCTTTGACTTTATATCAGTGTTGGTACTTCCCTCATTGTGTCATATGTTCCTCGATAAATGATATTCGTTAAGCTTCTCATATAAATCATCACTTTATTGATTTTTATACCAGCCAATTCTATTGTTATCAGTATAACATTATTGTAGGAAGAATCTACTCCTCTTAGATCATCATTTGAAAATGACAAGTATGGGTACATGTATTTACAAGTACGTGGATGTTTGTCATTGACATATTATCTCAATTTTTTCGGCGTACCTCTCCCTTGAATTTTTATTATTCCAGAGTATGGATCTCCCCTGGAAACTACTCCTCTTATTTTCCAGTTTGGATCATGGTCCATGTACTTCTCTTTATCTGCTTGATACACTTTAGTTATGGAATTTATTTTAAGCGCTTATTGAGCTGATGTCGAAGCTAGCGACGTATCATTACTTGAGTCATGTCCATTTTCATTCATTGATTTATATTTAACAAATTCATTCAGTTTTATTTCGTATACCAAGACCTAGATTTGATCTTGCACAGACTAATAATCTTTAATGAAGTGACTTATGTCACAATGGAACTTACAATATTTGTTTTTGTCTTTGTTTTCCTTTAGACAGAACAATTTCTAGGTCTATTGTACTTGACAAAGTTTTTTGTTTTCTCATATATCATCGTTGGTGATTCTGTTAATTATGTGCGGTGCTATGAAGACATAATATCTATGGGGCTAGTGAGGAACTACTATCAACTTGAGGTTATTTATCCTTATAGAATTCCTCTACACCATTTATGAACGGATAATCTTGTTGGAATCCTGGTCATTTCCATTTTATGCTATTTGGTTTAGTTTTGTCATTCTGCCTGCCTCCCTGATTGTAATGATTTATTTGTATGTACCGTGGTTGATACGGTGGAGCGTCATGCGTCCATTTAGGTACATTGTATTTTTATTACATTTATATATGATATTATGCATATCTTGGTGGGACTCCTTTTGTGCTTTGAGGCACGCCTGGTTGAGAAAATTGGCTTGAGCTGACTCTATACCTCTTTTATGTATATATATTTTTTATATTTAATAGGGAAAATCTAAGTTAGGGTACATTTCCTTTTTTGGAAGATTCGTTATTTCGCTTTATCTATCGTTGTGTCATTTTAATGCATGATGGACATGTTTTGTCTAAGATTGATGTGTTTGTTATGTGAATATGTCAGTTCTGATGAGTCCGGTTAGATCCACCACTGCTTACTGAGATATCCAGACAAGGGCAATTCGGACAAACACTGCCCACTGAACAATTTAGACATGACAAAAGTATGAAATAACTAAACACCTTTTGACTAAGCTATGTGTTAATCAGTTTATTAAGTAAATGGGTCCTTAAACTTGACCCGGCTTTATAATTTGACTTGAAAGCTCACGGGTTCATAATTAAGGGTATAAATATCCCAACTACTTTCATTAATGAGGGTAATGAACATTTAATACAACCAGGCAGCTCAAATATCTTACTACAAAACACCCAAACATTTAATATTCTCCAAACTTTCCAAAACACTTGACAAAATTACCCTCACCTTAAAATTAACCTCACTAATATGGCGACCATAGTGGGAGGAGAAGGTGCCTGAATCTAGCATTCAAAACCAACAAAAAAACCGGTTCGGATGAATCCGGACGAGCAAGCAATTCCACCACCTTTGGTGGAGGTGGTGAACGAAAACAATAAGTACACGAACGAAGAGCGAGACAAATTAAAAGCTGAAATAGAATTGTTGAGGGCCACTAGAAAGGCAGAGATGGGTTTAAAGGAAAAGTCAAAAGCGTCAGCCATTCACCATATTGACAACCCAATGGAGAACGACCCATCAGCAAAGACTCATTTGAGCACGAAAAAGACCCATATCAGTTCCAAGAAGTCCCACATGTCCAAGCCGGTGGAAAGCTCAGAATCTGAGTCCTCCAGTAGCTCCTCGAACGGGATGAGCTTGAGGAGTCTTTGTCATCAAGCATTGATGAGGGGAGGTCCATGAAGAAACAAAATCTAGTTAAAAAATATTTAAGATATAGAGATAGGCATGGGAGACTAAAGAGGCATGTGGGAAAAGGGTCGTCTCACAGCCGCAACCATAGTCACAGGCATGTGGATCAGTTGCTGATGGATCCTTTTGCTTTCCATGATGAGCCAGTCATTTTTGCAACGCTTAATAAAGACACAGTTTTTAGTCGTAGTCAGAATTGGAGGCCATCGCCATTGTCAGCCAAGATACTGTCTGGAAACCTTCCTAAGAGGTTTGACAGTACTAAAATTGAGAAATATGATGGGAGCAAAGATCCGGGCAACCATCTGGAACAGTTTAAAAAATTTATGATAAATTTTGATGATGATGACAAACTTTTTTGTAGAGCCTTCTCCCAATCTTTTACGGGAAGTGCTTTGAAATGGTGCAACAGCTTGCCATAAGGTTGTATCCGAAAATTTGATACGTTTTGGGTGGCCTTTGGAAGGCAGTTTGTGGGGAGTAAGGAGGTGAAGGGCAATGGAGATACTATCATCCATTGTGCCCAAGAGCCAAATGAGTCACTGAAAGCCTATATAAGCCGGTTTGTAAATACCAAGAATGGGTTAGTTGATTGCTTTAAGAAAGTAGCAATAGCCTCTTTGAGACAAAGGTTAAACCCTGGGAATCTAGCTGATTCAGTGACAAGGAAGAAGGCCATGACTTGGGGCGGTTTACTAAATCAGGTGGGAAAACAAATCAACGTAGATAAAACGAAGAAGACTAGGGTACACAGACAACTGAGGTCTGTCCCGGCTACTACAAACCAGAATCAATCCGGATACAAGGGCAAAGAAACCAGACATGGGTCCAGCAGGGCCAAACAGACTTAATCCCACCCAAATCCAGCTTAGAGCCAGCAGTCCAGAAATAAACATGGACCTTTGGTCCAACCGGAGTGGTTTGCTGAATTAAAGGAAAATATGGCAATCATTTATGACAAAACTAAAGATGAGGTGCATTTTAGGAAGCCGACAGTGCTTCAATCTCCTAGGAAAAGTCGTAATACTTGTTTTTTCCAATATCATCATGATATTGACCACAACACCGAGGACTGTATCACCTTGAAACAAGAAGTACAGAATCTTATTGAAAGGGGCAAGCTGGGAGCTTATGTCAAGAGAAGGAGTGGAAACAGGCCTGACAATGCTCCCCGAACTGGCCCAACGAACAATGCGGGGACATCTGCTCCAAAAGGGGCTATGGTGATCCTTGAAAGATTTGATGTCGATTCGGAGTATTTGGATTCTCATCCAATCCAGAATAAAGTTTGGGTCATAATAGAACAAACTAAGACAGTGTCCCGACTCATAAGCTTTTTTGAGTCATTTACTATATTGGGGGGACACTATGACTGCGCCGACTCCTTCTTCAAAGAAGAGGCCTGTTCACACTCTAGCTACTCAGTTAGAGGGATGCATGTCTTCTTATCAGTCCCAAATTCCTTTTCCTTTCATTGTTTTTTATGAGGATTATTTAAGAAATATAGCTGGGCCTCATGAGGATGTTGTAGTGATAGGAGCTTTAATTGGGAGCAACGAAATCAGGAGAATTCTAATTGACACTGGCAGCTCAGCCAATATTCTCTTTTTAAGTTCTTATAAACAGATGAAGAATCCGGAAGTGATTCAACGTTCGAATAGATCCATTGTGGCCTTTATATGGAGCTCTGCGGATGTAATAAGAGAATTTGAGGAGGAGGTATTGTTGGGCAAAGGCCCCTTCAAGAAGATGGTCAGGGTATTATTCGTTGTGGTAGATTCCCCCACATGTTACAATACGATCTTTGGGAGGTCATGGCTCTCTAGGATGCATGCTGTGGCTTCAACAGTGCATCAATGTTTAAATTATGCGGTTCAAGGACAAGTGGGAGTTTTCCGGAGTAGCCAAAAGATATCAAGAGAATGTTATGCAACTGCACTTGCTCCTAGAACACTGGCGGCAGTTCAAATTAATGAAGATTAACAGTTGTTGGGGCCCTCTAGGGGTGAGGGTGAAATTGATGACCCCAGAGTGATCCCTGGTGTTTTGATACCGATTGAAGAAGTTGAAACCCACTCTCTGGTTGAATGAATGAGCGTTAAAGTTGGCTCCAAGATGGCACCAGAATTAAAGAAAAAATTGTTGTCCTTTTTGGCAGGTCACCAACATGTTTTTGCTTGGTGCAATGTTGATGTGACCGGAGTACCAACAAGTGTTATATCACACAAGTTGTCTATCCAGAGAGATATTGCACCTGTTGTGCAAAAAATGAGAGCTTTTTCTAAGGAGAAAGCTGATGTAATAGTCCAAGAAGTTGAGCGGCTTACCAAGATGGGCTCATAAAGGAGTCTTAGTATCCTTTATGGACAGCCAAACCAGTGTTAGTCAAGAAAAAGAATGAGAAATGGCGTATGTGTATCGACTTTACTGACCTCAACAGAGCTTGCCCAAAAGATCTATATCCAGTCCCCCGGATAGATTAGTTGGTGGACTTCACATCTGGAAACAAGCTATTATCGTTCATGGATGTCTTCTCCGGTTATAACCAGATACAGGTGGATCTGAAGGACCAGGAACACACTACCTTTGTTACAGATATGGGTCTCCATTATTACAAGGTGATGCCTTATGGGTTGAAAAATGTTGGGGCTACTTATCAGAGATTGGCATTTGCTGATCAGATTGGAAGAAACATGGAAGTATATATCGATAACATGATGGTTAAAATTTTAGAAGACGAGTTGTACCTGACTGATCTTCAAAAGACTTTTGCCAATGAGTGATAAGTTATACCAGGCTATATTATTTCCTTTTAGGGCTTCTAACAATGATTCTGAATATGAGGCAGCTATAGCTGGTCTGAAGTTAGCCTTTCTGTGTGGGAATAAAAGAGTTAGATTAATGAGTGATTCTCAGCTTCTTATCCACTATGCTCAAGGTCAATCTGAAGCCAAGAAGGATCATTTGATCAAATACTTATTCATTCTCAAAGAAGTAGCAGCCAACTTCAAAAATGTTTTCTATGAGCATATTCCTAGATCAGAAAACACGCTGGCAGACTCCTTAGCAACCATAGCATACTCTGAATCCTACCCATGGATTCATGTACAAGAATGCCCATCCATACAATCAAATCAGAGAAAAAAAGGAGGAGAGCTTAAGTGTACAAGTGGTTCAATCCAAATATTGGAGATTTCCCCTTCTTCAATACATCTCTAATGTAATTTTGCCTTTGGATAAGGCTATCGCGAGGAAAATGAAACAAAAGGCTCTTGGTTTCTTGATCATAAGAGAGGTTCTTTATAAGAAGTCGTTCAGTAGACCTCTCCTACGTTGTTTGGGGGCTGAAGAGTCCCAAATTGTTTTATCTGACCTACATGATGGAGAGGGATCAACACACTGTGGCTATAGAGCTCTAACCCGGAGGGTTTTGTTGGGCGTATACTATTGGCCATCCATAATGGCAGATGCTAAGGAATTGGTGAAGAAATGTGACCCATGCCAAAGATATGGTAACGAAATTCATATCCCAACAGTTCCTATGGAGTCAATTTCTGAGCCAGTGATATTTACTCGTTGGGGACTGGATTTAGTTGGACCTCTACCAATGGCGTCCGGAGGGTGCAGGACTATTATTGTAGCCATTGATTATTTCTCAAAGTGGATGGAAGCAGCCGTCCTGGCAGGAACTACTTTAAAAGCCGTTATAGAATTTATCTTGTCTAACATTTGTTGCAGATTTGGGGCTCCACAAAAGATAACCACAAATAACGGACCACAATTTGATAACAAGGATATGGAGAGTTTTTGTGCCTCCAGGGGAATTCATCATTGTTTCTCTTCTCATTTCCACCCAGAAGCAAATCGCCAAGTTGAAGTGGCAAACAAGACCATTATGTCCGGTCTGAAAAAGAATTTAGAAGGGGCTGCAGGGAAGTGGCCAAGCTATTTGCAAGAAGTATTATGGGCGTACCGGACTACTCCTAGAGCTGCTACTCAAGAGTCTCCTTTCGCCTTGGTATATGGGATGAATGCAATTACTCCTATAGAAGCATCTCTACCATCATACAGAGTCCACAACTATTTCGAACAAGCTAATGAATTGGCAATTGAAAGTCAGTTGGACTTAATAGAAGAAAGAAGAGTTGAGGCTCATCTTAGAACCATCCATTACCAAGGCTTGATGAGGATCAGATTTGATTCTAAAATCAAGAGAAGGGATTTTCAGTCAGGAGATAAATTATTAAGAAATTCTTGCATACTAAGGAAAAGCAGTTCGGCAAACTAGCTCCGAACTGGGAAGGCGCTTATGAGGTCTCCGAAAAGCTTAAGCCTATGACATATGGGCTTCAAGACAAAGATGGAAGAATCCTAAAGCACCCATGGAATATTGAACACCTCCGGTTATATTTGGAATGAAAGTTGTGTAAATATTTACTTGTTTAAAGTCAATGTAAATATTATAGGGCATATTATTTCCTACCCTGGTGGCGTGGGGAGCTTTTACTGAGGTGTCTGGTTTTTCAATGAAATATGATGCCTTCTTAAAATATTCGGTGTGATTTGATTACAATTCCTTTCAATTCTTCAGTTTAATATTAAGGATCTTTGACAGATCGGATTAATCTGGTTGAATGATGACCATTAAATACATGTCATCGGAGATTTTAAATATTCTCACCTTAAATATTTGTAAAGTAAAGAAGGGCTCTTTAAACATTAGCCATTAAAATTGAAATCAAGTATGAAACAAAGAAAAATTGAATAAGATAAGCCTGTCCATGTGAGAACTGGATAACAATATTAAAACACAAAATATGCCTTGGCCATCCAAGGACTTTAAGTTTTGTGAAAGGCTTAACCGGACTCAAACCGGATACAATTACAAAAATGTCTTGGCCATCCAAGGACTTTAATAGTTCATAAAATAAATAAAATACAAAATATACTTAAAAACCTCAGGGTTTATTCCCTTCGGATGTTCCTGCATCACCTCCTTTTTATGGTCTTTGAGCTCAGCGCTTGAAGTCTCCCCGGTTCCTTCTTCTTCATCGGTGGTAGAATCGATTCCACTGGAGTAGTTCTTTTTATCACTGTCTGCCATCATATGGAATGGGATGTCTTCATACTCCAAATATTTCCACAAGGTACCAAGCGTCTTCTTCGGAAACGTTTCATGGAAAAGCAGTACCATGTCAGACTTCACTTCGGCATACCTTTTTTCCAAGGAATCTATCACCTCCTTGGTGTATTTATCGATGTTGGCCTGAATTCTTTGTTCCTGCTCTTTCACCAAGTCTTCTTTCTCCTTGGTTGCCTTAGACACAGCCTCTTCAAGGCAAGTCTTTTCGTCGGACAAGGTCTGAATGGCACCATCCTTGGTCTTGACGTCTTCCTTTAAGGTGGAAAGATCTTTCTCCAAACCGGAGCACTTAGTTTGGAGCTCGGTGTTAGCTTTCTCCGAAGTGGCCAGCTTGGTTAACAGTTTCTCCTTGTCCTTCTTCAACTCTTCAAGCTCTTTCTTCAGTGCTTCAATGCTCTGGTTAGCATTGAGGAGGTTAGTTGACAAAGTCTCCTTGTCTGTGTTAAGGGTGTTGATAAGGGTGGACTGATTTTTCACTTTCCTCTCCAAATCGAGCACTGGTTGGATATGACCTAAAAGAGAATGGGTCACCGTGTCCTGGTCTTCGGAAATAGAAAAAGACTTACCATTGTAGGTTACCATGTTGGAAGAACCTGAAGGACGGAAAGGACCAGCAAAGTCATATTTATCTGAATCGATGAAGTAAAGACCAATGTCTTGAAGGGCTCTGATGTCAAGCCCCCCTCCGGTGCCCTCTCCCAGTTGCAAGTCTGTTGGAATTTTCTTTGCCAAGGTAGGGTCAGCAGGAGTTGGTGGAGGAGGAAGCTCCAAAGGGCGAAGAGTTATTTCTCCCTCAAGGTGACCTTCATCTTCTTAGCAGCCCTTTCATCGCTACTGACTCCCCATTTTTTGTCCTTCTTTGGAGGCTTTGGTGGGTTTGGTTTTTCTCATGTCTCTTTGACAGATTCATCTTCAAACACTTGGAGCAAAGAGGCATCAATTCCTCCTTGGTTTTCCCCTCCTTGGTTCTCTGGACCGGTCTCTTCTGCAGCAACCTGAACTGCCTCTGCTGCAACCTTCTTTTTCTTTCCCTTCATCTTGCTAGGAGCTTTGGCTCTAGAGGGCAAGGCCATTTTACCATCTTTTTCCTCTGTTCGTTTGAGGATGACAACTGGGGGAGGTGGTGTGGTCAATTCTTCCTATGTGAGATCTCTCCGGCCTGTGGTATTCCACAGATGAGATCTCACCAAATTTCTAGAAGTAAAACAGTTGTGGAAAGCGTTCCCCCAACGTTCTGCGGCCAATGCATTTAACTTGGCACATGTAGTCTGCCCCTCCTCCAGATATCCGGTATACTCCTTGAGTAATACTGAAAAGGAAGTAATGAATGATTCATAACTGGAATATTTGTAAAGTGAAAAGGAGAAAATGAAAAACAAGATTGAAGAACTTAATTGTACTCTTCCACCTACTAGTAAGCATGCTAGGGTTAGTCTTGACTTTGATCTTTCTCCCATTCTCCCATGACCCACTGATGAATAAGAACCGAGTTTTCCAATTCTTCTTCGAGTCCAACAAATCATCTACCACTTTGAAATTGTCTCCCATGTTGTGGTGATAGAATGGGATGTGATGATTTTTGCACAGGTTTTCCACAGCGACAAATTGCTCCATAGAGAGAGGGATTCAGACATCCTCGATGTCATTATGCAGGCAAGGAGGGAGTACTAAGCGTTTGGACTTAATTGGCTTTGGCAAAGCTTAATCAGGTGAAAAAAACCGGACGATCTCTGGGTCTAAGGGGAATCTGAGCCTCCAGTTGAACAGCTCGGTGTAGATGACCACTTCATTCAGTTTGCAGTCCATTGGAGTCTCCGGAGTGACATGAATCCTCACCTTCACTGACTCTAGGATCCCCCACTTTGTCCGGATCCGGCCTAGCTCAGCAGTATGAGTATAAATATAGTTTATGTTCTGCATGGCCAACAAATACTTCACGTTGACCTTCTGGAAGCAAGGTCCTAATTTGCCCTCCAAGCACTCCGAAAGATCCGGATGAGCCACTCCAACCTTCACGTTGCCTTTCTATTTCCTGTCAGAGACAGCATCCCCAGTTTTCCCTGAGGCTTCAGTTTCGAAGGGGGCCTCTTCGATACTATCTTCCATCACTTCTTCCATCAATGTGGAAGGTTTATCAGTTGTTATGGATGGAAGGGTGTCAGCTTCTGACTCTATGGTCTGTCCAGATGGTTTAGCCCCAGTTTTTTCCAAAAGCCTGGTGTTCGGTTGGGGCTCAGTTCTGGAGAACTTCCCTTGAGAAGCTACTTTGGATGCCTCCGACCCGGATGGCTTATCTCGTGGGGCTCTTATAGATATCTCTGATCCAGAGGGTTTATCTTTGGATGCTAATTTAGAGGCCTCCAATTTGGAGGGCTTTGATTGTGAGGCAGTCGCTTGGGCCTTTACCAAACGAGTTATCTGGCGTAGATTGGATTTCTCTGGATATTTTTCAATATCTGATCCCATGGCTATAAAAGGGGAGGGTTTTCTAACGCTTGATACTACTTTTTTGGGTAGTAGAAGGTTGGGACTCCTGAATAAAGGAGCCTGATGGGATTGGTGAAAGATTTGGTTTGAACAGCCGTTTGGGTTTTAGATTTCTAGTAGAAGATGATCCTTGATCAGCTTCTTGGGATGGTTTATCAGACTTGTCGCTTGGGGAGACCGGGAGACCGGCAGCAATACGCCTCTCTCGTTCGACTTTCCTCGTTTTCTTTAACTCAGACAGATTCAACCAGTCGCCTTTTACAAGAGCGTTTCTAGCCGTGAACATAAAACTAACCAAGAACGAATTTGAAAGAGAGGAAGGAAAGCTCTGAAGAAGATTTTTGAGTGATGAAGATAATAAAACAGTAAAAAAATGATTTATATATTGGTAGAAAAAAATAACTGATACCTAGGAGAAGAGGAAGAGATTTGTGTAATGATTGAAGACGGCGCTGACGTGAGAAAAATTAAATACATAGGTTACCTTTTAGGTTTAGTGGGAGCACCAACCTAGAAAAACGGCTGATAGGTCGAATCAGATTATGACACGTGTCCCACAATTCAAAGAGAAACTCTTAGAATTCTAGGAAAAAGTCAGACCGGACAAACCTCAAGCCAGATACACAAATGGGTCGGAAAATGTCGTTACTAACTAAGTGAATTTTTTAGTCCTCCCAAATATTTTTGACAAAGCCTAAAAAATGGGCTACTGATGAGACCAGATAAATCCACCACTGCTAACTGAGATATCCGGACAAGGGAAATTTGGACAAACACTGCCCACTGAACAATCTGGACATGACAAAAGTATAAAATAACTAAACACCTTTTGACTAAGTTAGGTGCTAATCAACTTATTGAGTAAATGGGTCCTTAAACTTGACCCGGTTTCATAATTCGACCCGAAAGCCCGTAGGTCCATAATTAAGGGTATAAATACTCCACTACTTTCATTAATAAGGGTAATGAACATTTAATACAACCAGGCAGCTCAAATCTCTCACTACAAAACACCCAAACATTTAATACTCTCCAAACTTTCCAAAACACTTGACAAAATTACCCTCAGCTTAAAATCAACCTCACCAAGTTCTAGCTGCAAATATGCTCATGAATTATTTCAGTTTAGATAGCTCTGATCCTTCAGACACTTTGGCCACGAATGTCTTCGTAAGTTCTTTTTTTGCTTGTCTAGATTCACGTATTTATTGTTCAATTTCATCTTCTTTTGTTTATGTAATAGTAATGATTTTATTATATAGTTGTGATTTATCTCCCATATTGTGGTACCAGTAGCCAATAATATGACTTATTAATAACATCTTAGGGTTCAACATCACCACTTCGCTGCTAATAATCTTGATCCATATATATTGCCAAATCTTCCCAATTACAATATTCAGCAACAACATGCTCCAAACTCTATAGTATCATTTTCATATGTACTACCACATCTTAAGTTTCAAAAAGGTGAAATCTACTTACATGAGTGAGAAACCAATAAAAATCTTAATAAGTCAAGAAGTCATGTTTCTATGGACCCTAGTGTTCAAACATGGGTGGTTCATTAAATTCCTTGCAATAATTGTTGTTTCTTTCTTAAATTCTAGAGGTGATATGTATTGAAGGTTTGTGTATGTGTCGTAATAGCTCTTATGAAGTGAACGATACATAATACAAGGGTTATCAAAAGGGAAATTCAGAGCTTAAGATAAATGAGTTTGTTACAGGTTGGCCTACATGATATCTTAAAGTCAAATGTTATGTGAATTATGATATTATATATATATATATATATATATATATATATATTGATAGTTGAGATAATGTTTTGAACTTGTTTTTGTCTAGTTTATGATTTCTTAAACTTGGATAAGAATATTTTCAATATTAGTATCTGGTATAATTCGACTAATAAAAATGAAACGGGCGGAAAGCCAATGGTATTGGTGCAGCTTCCATGATAAATTAATATGGTGGGTTCTTAGAACTTCATTTGTTAAAGTTGTGCCTTTGTGAAACTCTTTTTCAATGGATACATCTGAGAACCAACCCAACCACATTTTACCCTATTTTATTTCAAAACTCTTGCCGCAACGCATCTAGTATGGTATCAAAGCACACAGTCCATACATATGCATTGTAAGAATTACATATTCTAGTATCTAATCATTCAGACAAATAAGAAACTGTAAGCACTGACACTTAGATCCGTAATATTGCAGGTACCAAAGGCATATCTTGCATTTTTTAGGGAACTGGAACACATATTCTATTTGATTATTTTAAAAAGATGTCTAAAGTTGTGTCAAAACTCATGCTAGATATTTTATCTCTTATTGGCCCACTTTTCTTTTGTTAGGTTATTCTACTGTTTTTCTAGTAAATTTGTGGACCTTTCTTATTCTTTTATTTATTCCGTAATTACACTTCTAGTTATGTTTAATATAGTTCAAGCTTGGTTTCCTCATCACCTTTTATAGCATGGACTTAGTTATTTAGAACAATCTTGTTGTGTGGAATACTCGATTAACCGTTGAGTCTTCTCTTGAATTACTCATAATTTTCTAGTTTAGACTACTTAGATACAGTTCCAATATTTTGAAAATTTTGACAATTATTGATGACTCATCACTATGCTAATTTATACAGTTCATTGATTCTATATAGTGATATATTTTATATCAGTCGTGGTCTCCTTAAGAACAATGTGCTTTGTAATTATATCAGTCATGGTCTTCTTAAGAATAATGTTCTTTCTAATTTTATTAGGTCTGATGTCTATTAAATATCAATATCTTTCCCATATTTAGGTCAATCCACATTTATCTTTTTTTTTCTACAAGTGATACTGACATCACTGGTTTACGAGAAACAACACAGACTAAAAATTATGATGAAAATGCATGGGCTTAGTGATGGACCATATTGGGTAATCATATATGTCTATGTCTATTTTCTAGTCATTTCAATTAACAAACTGTCAAACATGTTGCCTTACTCAAAAAAAGTTAATATGTAACTAATAAATTAAAATGTACCTTTATGTATAAATATATGTGACCTCAAAGTAAATAGTAAAAAACCTACCACAATGGGTAATCGCATATGTCTATTTTGTAGTCATTTCAATTAATAAAACGTCAAACATTTTGTCTTACTAAAAAAATTAATATACGGCTAATAAATTAAAAGGTACCTTCATGCATAAATATATGTGACCTCAAAGTAAAGAGTAAAAAACCTACCGCAATGAAAAAGAAAAAATAGTAAAAAAAACTCAACAAGAAGACTTTGTTTCTTTCATTCTTCAATCAAACATGCCTATAAACGATGAGGCACGATTACGTTGTTTGCACAACGAATATTACTCTAACAAAGTCATGGTTAATCATCAAGCTATGGTAAAGCATCAAGCTGTTGATGACTCATCAATATGCTAATTTATGCAGTTCATTGATTCTCTATAGTGATATATTTTATATCAGTCGTGGTCACCTTAAGAACAATATGCTTTGTAATTATATTAGTCGTGGTCATCTTAAGAACAATGTGCTTTCTAATTTCATTAGGTCTGATGTCTATTAAATATTAATGTCATTCACATATTTAGATCAATCCACATTTAACTTTTTTTTACAAGTGATACTGACATCACTGGTTTACGAGAAATAACAAAGACTAAAAAGTATAATGAAAATGCATGTGCTTAGTTATGGACCATATTGGGTAATCACATATGTCTATTTTCTAGTCATTTCAATTAATAAACCGTCAAACATGTTGCCTTACTCAAAAAAAGTTAATCAGCAACTAATAAATTAAAAGGTACATTCTTATATAAATATATGGGACCTCAAAGTAAAGAGTAAAAAACCTATCGTAGTGAAAAAGAGAAAAAACTACAAAAACAAAACTCAGCAAGAAAACTATGTTTCTTTCGTTCTTCAATCAAACATGCCTAGAAACGATGAGCCACGATTACGTTGTTTGCACAACGGCTATTACTCTAACAAAGCTATGTTTAAGCATCAAGTTGTTGGTGAACTTCACTCGGTCATAAAAAAAACTCAGTCATTCGCAAGATGTGCAAAAATCAATCCAGTTTCGCGTTTAAAGTAAGTTTGGTATGTCTTAACTTTGTTATATTTTGTAAGTTTTTTGTGTTCAGTTTAGTTAGTTTATTTTCTGTCTTCGTTTAGAGTAAGTTTAGCTTGTCCTAACTTTGTTACTCCCTCTGTATCAGAATACATAACGTTTTAAAAATATATATTTTGTTCCACTATACATATCGTTTAAAAAATATATTTTTTTACCAGATGGCGCCAATTAGTGTGGTAACTTTTTTTATGGTTTAGTTTGGCCTAACCGAAGCTGAGATTGAAGAATAAATCTAATAAATATTTAAGAATTATGAACAAGAAAATAAAATAGAAGAGAATAATCATGAATACTTTATGTTTATTGTCTGAAATTGGACATGTATATACAGATCGTGTACAATATATATCTTTCAAATATACAAAAATACTAGATAATATTTTTCTAACCGTTAAGATATGCAGTTCAGTATATCGTAAATTTATTTTAAATAGATTTATACATGTTTAAAAACATTATGAATCAATTGATTATCAATTATATATTTATAAAAAAGTAATATATTTATAAACAATTTAAGTAGTCATATATATCTTAAACTTTTTAAATTTAAAAGATAAATTAATTTAAATAAACCAAAATTTGATAAGATTATAATTTTAATATACATCATTAAATTTTGCAGCTTAACTTGTGGATTGATGTTTTAAAGAAAACATACATAAACAATAAAAATCCTATACTTTTCTTATTATCAAAACTAAAACAAAGAGCGATTTATTTATATTTTTCTTAGTTTTAAGTTTTATTTGTTTAGTCGAAATCGCGAGTATGGTATTTATTTTTGTCTTTTTTATGAAAATAAAATTAGAAAAACTAATATTTTCAAATTATTTTGTCCAAAAATAATTTATTTTTGTTTATAGATTTATTTTAAATGAATAAACAATTTTTATTTTTATTTTTCTAAATAAACTAATTAGAAAAAAGTCATTAGATATTTTCGAATAAAAAAAGTAGAGCTTGTTTCAAAGTTTAAAGAAAGAAACAGATATCGCAGAACTCTAAGATTTAAGGTCGAATGTGTTGCATTTCTCGTCGAATTCTGATGAAGATATTTATAGAGTTTAGAACTGAAGGATCTAAATAATTAGAAAAAGACAACCGAAACGACATATATGAAACGGAAAATATCCAGATTTATAGGAGGGTATAGGATAGAATAGCTAAGGAACAGGCATGGAAAAACAAAAGAAAGAAGCAGAGTAGTAGTAGTAGATATTTTTGGTACAATCTTGAGGTCCAAAATGTGATATCTGTGGAGTTAGCTTGCTTCTGCTACCCTACCCACCCTTATCTCCAAGCTTCACATGGTACGGATATCAGCAAACATTTTGAATCTAGAAAGAAATGGACAAGACAAATGTATATTTTAAGAGACTTATTCATACATATCTATGTAACTTTTTCGACTCAGATTATTAATCCGGAAAATTATTTATTTTTAATTTTATTTTAAATATTGTTATATTTTTTTTCCTAATTAAATTTATTCTTCTCCTATTATTTTAAATAAGTGAAAAAAAAAATATTTCGTCTTTCACAGTAAACTGATGATTCTCCATTAAAACTTTGTTTATTTATTTATTTATTTATTTTCGAAGTTTCTAATTATATCTTTAAATATTATTAATTTTTAGTTTTTATATTTCTATCTTTTTGAAAAAAAATTAAGTGTATTTTTAGTTTACGTTACTTATGTTAGATTTGTTTATTTTTAGAGTGTCAACGTTAGAATCAATAATATATGGCAGTCTTAAAATGTATATGGGCTATTTAATATTAGTCTGTATATGGGCTAGGGTTAGGAGCAGGAGAAGCAGATGGTTGTTGAATGCACTACTGTAGTCATCACAAAATCCGCCAAACGAGTAGAAGGAATTTTACTACGCTTTCCCCGTCCAAAGTTTGAAGAAATACCTGAAGTATTTGAAATAACATCAGAAACTATTGGCGAATCTGAGACACCGCTGTCACCAGCCTGAGGCGGAGGTTGCACATCACCAACCTCGGCAACCTCCGCGAGTGGTGCTACCAAAGGGATGCCGTTATCCGGTGATACTTCATCTTGAATCGTCGAGGTCTTCTCAACCTTCTCCCAAAACTCAGAAGCAGTAGGAGGAGGTGCAGCGACTTCAGTCTCATGATAACCCAACTCAGAGAACACAGTAAACAATATCATGCGGATGAGAAAGTAGAGCACCTCAAAGCTCGTTTGGTCGTGTTTTGTAATCATCAAGTAGAAGCGGTTGATTATACAGAGACTTTCGCCCCGATTTCCAAGATGGTTACTGTACGTCTTTTCTTAGCGGTTGCAGCGGCTCAGAATTGGGAACTACATCAGATGGATGTACACAATGCTTTTCTGCATGGTGATCTAGATGAGGAGGTTTACATGAAAATTCCTCCAGGCTTTGATAGCGGGCATGAAGGACAGGTCTGTCGCCTTCGCAAATCGTTGTATGGGCTGAAGCAGGCACCTCGGTGTTGGTTTGCCAAGTTAGTGGCTGCACTGAAGAGGTATGGGTTTGTTCAGTCCTATTCAGATTATTCTGTGTTCTCTTATTCCACGAGTGGTTGTCGTATGCATGTTTTGGTGTACGTTGATGATTTCATTCTATCCGGGAATGACCCTGGTGCATTGGTGGAGTTTAAGAAATACTTGAGCACTTGCCTTCATATGAAGGACTTAGGTCATCTCAAATATTTTCTTGGAGTTGAAGTAGGTAGCACGGAGTCCCACGGGTATCTTTCTCTGCCAACGTAAATATACTCTGGATATTATTTCTGAGACAGGTTTACTAAATATAAATAATAATTAGAGGAAAATATTGATATATTAAATGTATAAAAAAGGAGATTGTGGCTGCTGGGATTCGAGCCCAGGTCTCCACGGCCACAACGTGGAATTCTTACCACTAAACTACAGCCACTTCCAGTTAATTGGGGTTTATATTTCTATAAAGAAGTTATGTTAGATTTGTTTATAAATTGGTTAAAAATACGATAATAAATTGGATATGAGACTATTGTGAGAGAAACAATAACGTTACAGGATGATTTAGGTATTTTTTCACTCTGAACTTAGAGTTATGGATGTATACATTATCGCTATCGCATATATATTTTCATGAGTACCCGGATACATCTTATTTTAAGTATCAAGTTGTTCGCCCTAGGTATACAACCTACGTATCTAGGATATACATCGTTTGTACCAGCGGTAGAGTATACCACCAAATATTGTCGGTATGGTGTAACAATTTTTTAATTTTATTTCAGTTTTAAATTTTAGATTTTTTATAGTTTGAATAGTATCCTCATTTTTGTTATCTTCCATTTTTTTTAAAAAAATATATGTTTTATTAGTGATTTTTAAGAACAATGTTTAGAAAGTGTTTTAGATTTAAGTTTAGAATTTTCAAGTTCAATGTTAGATTTTTTTGTAATGTTTAAAAGGTTATGGTAGGTTTAGTATTTTTTTAAGGAGTTTCAAACTATGGATTAAGAGAACCAATATGATGCTCTTGGCTTTTGTCTTTGAAGGGCAGGAAATCAACAATATCCAATATTTTAGCATGACTCAACATTCTAACTATCACTCGATATCCACAAAATTCAAGTTATAAATATGTATTTAAACGTAAATATTTTTTTTCCAAATACCCTTCCAAACTATAATTAATTTGTTTTTCTCCATATAATCACAATCTACTAGCAACGATGCACTACTATGAGGTGCATATTTTCTCTCTCTTTTTTCTTCTTTCTCTCTCTCTTTTTTCTTCTTTCTCTTCTTGAATCAATCTACTATAATGCATTGATTTACATATCGATTTCTCAAGAGACAATCAATTATTTCATATTTACTTTATTTTTTCAATTATTTAACTTTATGGATGAAAAATACACCAAATTTATTACTATATTTTTATTGTATATATTTGCTTTCATTAATTTAGGAATAAATAGAAACATATGCAAATCATGATCGGTAAAGAAGAAGAGCGTGCATATGTATTTAACGCTAATTCATCTCCTAATTCAATGCAATGTACAAAATATCATACACATCTCTAAAACAAGCGTTTCTCATGCTTCGTAATTTTTAATTTTTAATATTTTATCGTGTGCAACTGCTAATGTTTTAGAGTTTACAGTTGTGCATAACGTTGTTGTGTATTAATCTTCAATGATTATTTCCTTTTGAGACTCATAAGGTAAAATGACATTGGTGTACCAAATGTTATATTTTGTTGGTGGGAATGTGATTTACCATTATAGAATGATCTAATATGTTAAAAATACGTAAGAAAAAGATTATGACAAATTAATTTTATTAGGATCGGCTATGTAAGTGTCTCATTAAAAACTTGATGGTTCTCATACTACGGGAATAGTAAACAGTAAACCATTGAACATGTTCAAAAGTTACAAAGATAAAAAAATAAAGTAACAAACATAAAGTTTGAGGTGCTTAACTTTTCATGGATTCATGACTGCATATGGTTATTCATAATATTTCTTATTTTTAAGTTTTATCCCTTGTGATATCAATCTTATCATTACAATTGGGTTATCTTCTACCATTTTTATGATGTTATTCAAACTTACCGTAGTTATATATAAACTTGCATAAACGAATGATAGATTTCTATTTATCATATCACAACTATATTATTGATCCATTTTATGTAGGTGCAATCATTATGGTAGCCTGGGTGTTTGATATTACTTTGGTCTTACCATCTCGTCTCACGTCGAACTTATTTTGGCTTGTGGCGTTTTAAACTTCAAGTTAACTGAAAATTATATATTGTTAGATATTAGAATAAATTGTTGCACATTAGGTATATGACTATGGTTGGTTGCCTGTTTTACTTGAAATGATTTGTTTTTCTTAATTTTATCATCTACTTATAGTAGTACCCAAGAAAGTGGCGATTATTTTATCATTTGGCCAATAAAACCAAAAGGAATATGTCCCAATAAAAATCATAAATGACCGTTTTGTTACAGTTTTCAAATTATTCTCCATCAAAACATAATGCTTTGGATAATTTTTTACTCTCTCGTTAAGATATGTAGTCATCTCTTTTGACAAACTATACTATTCATACAAACTCTTGGTCCAATCTCGAGAAATAAAAAGCTCAACTACTAATTCTAGTTTTAACCAGATAAATGAATTGTTTTATTCTCATTAATATTTAATGCAAACCATTTGTTAATTTACTAAAATAACATAAATTTATAGATGCTTCATTATTAACTGAATATAAATATGGGTACTGACTCGCGAAACCTTAATTTCATACCAAAATCATATAATTTAACTAAATAATCTCACATTTATATACTTGGGAAAGTTTTCTTTTTGAGACGATGATAGCTCTTATAAGGGCATCGGGGTCGGTTTTGCGAGCCACGAATTGAGTTCATGAGTGAAAGTGAGCTATGCGATATCGGAGCCCATCCAGCTAATTCTGATAACGCTCATGTTCTTCATCTTCGTAAACCTAACTCTCTCGTTGCTTTATTTGTGTTTTAAATAAGTATGATCATGAAAAGAGTAGATAACTATAAATATAATGATAATAAAAATCTATAAAGAATTTCAAAAATATAATTCCAAACTAATTTAAACCTCAACAATAGTAGATGCATGGTAACTATCAAATAGAGCAACATTTGTTCAAAATGTGAACTTTTCTACTAATTTCCATGAAGTACAACAATCTATATCCATATTCAAATATACAGACATATTGACAAGTGCATTCAAGCTATCTACTTCTACAGAATACATCAAGACAACTTATGTCATTTTCTCGAGAACTTATTCGTTAGTAAAAAAATCAATATTCTTTTTAACTGCAACTTGCAAGATAATGCAAAAATTACCACTATTATGAATTTAATATGTTCGATAGCTAACGGTGGACAAAATTTTTCTTTCCAAGGTTATCAAAAATACATTGATATACACGCGAACTTTGAACAAACAACTCGACCTCATCTCAAAATTGGATAGATTCGATAAATAAATGGAACAAACTTAAGTTTTAAATTCAACGCATTTTGTTAAATAAGATGCACAAGCTCTGATTCCTAATGGAATGTAAACCGACTTATGAACTAGTTTGAGTAGTCAATTAAATATCTTAAGTTCAGAATTATCAAAACCAACAAAATCATCAACCATATCGGAAATTTAGTAAATAAAACATATATAATCTATTTATGCAAATAAATTATACTTTAATATGTTTCAGAAGTTGAATAAACCTAAGTTATGTAGTTTGGCAAGAAACATGAGATGTCTTGCAATTAATTCCAGCATTTAAGTAAATATTTTAACTAAATGAATCAACATAATCATCAATAAGATAGAAATATAGCAAAGGAGAACACATAAAATCGAATTGATGAATCCATTATTATACTTCAGATGATGAATTAATCATAAATTATGCAATTTCATTGAAAATAAAAGACAACGACGATCTATATTAAAGTAAATTCATGGCTACCTTGATAGGAATTAACATATGCAAGACTATGACAATCATGAATAAGAGGATAGATAGAGATCAGTGAAGTATAAATTAAAGCATACAAAATGAAAGTCATAAAACTATTAAAACTTTTAACAAAGAACATACAAATCCGAGAATATTTAAAGTATGTCGCGTATGTAATAAATTCTATTGATCGAATTGTGGCAGTAGAGAATGTTAGACCATAGACAGAGGTGGAGGGTTGAAAAAAATGCTAAGATTTAATAGTAAAAGAAAAAAATTGAGAGAACTGACATGATTTCACCAGAGACAACAATGAAGAGTTTGATTTTGATAAGAAGTAATGAATAGAGAAAAAACTATCGGAAAATTAATATTTAATGGTTTGAGGATAGAGTTTTACTGTTGAAATTAAAGTTTATCATTATGCTGGAAAATTAATAGTTTCTTATAGAGAAATAAGTAAGGTTGAGATAATAGTTTTTCTTTAATAAAACAAGTTTTAAAATATTTTAAAAAAATTAAATAATACTATATAAATATAATTATTTTTATAACACTTTACATAATTAATATTAATATTGAACACCGAATTTTTAAACAAATATAATCTTAATTCTCATATTTATGGATACATAACTTAATTATAATTATATTTGAATAAAAAAATTATATATATAGTAAAAAATATCTCTTGTTTTTATACTAAATAATTAAAAACAAATAATTAAATTTAAATTACTTAAAAACATTCGGATATAAATTAAATTACGGATAACCAACTGAGTTAACAAAAACTACATGCAATATTAATTATTCCAACAATACCATTAGAATACAAAAACACTTACACACAGTTAACAATTAGTTGTTTTTAATATTGAATCCATATCTTTCAAATTATAACTCAATATATATATATATTAAAAAAAGTTAGTTGTTTCACTTAATTAACAGTTATTTTCATAAAACAAGTTTGTATTTTTTTTACACAATCACACTTATTTAGCAACCAAATTCCTATTTCCACAACTATTTTATTCTTATTTTGGTAACACATTTGCACGTAACTCTACAATTGGAACACAGTTGTTTTTTAGCAACCAAATTATACGTATGTCTGCAACTATAACACAATCAAATTTTAAAAAATGATTTTTAATACAAAAAATACATATATTTTCGCAACTACAAAAAAGTTATTTGCTTCGCAATTAGACTTATTTAGTCACCAAATCTTCGGACTAGTGTGATATTTTTATACTAGATATATTATTAACTTATATACGGCTTTGTTTTGATCCACTTCCAAAAGGCATCACGCTAATGTAGATGTATTCTTAACTTATATACTGATCTTTCTTCCATGTTTAACCGATGTGAGATGTGGGACTTTGGTCGCACCTAACAATAAGTAATTCTAAAACTGTACCCCATTTATTTGTTCCAAACTTATTTCGCAACCAAATTATACATAATTATGTAAATAAATAATTCATAAATAAGATCAAGTGTTGTTCGCTCTAAAAAGCAAAAGTAATCATATTTTCGAATTCTTTTTGGAACTTTGATTTAAAAAATGTGTTATTTAAAAAGATAAAAATTAAAAAAGAAACTATTACAAAATATTTATGGAATTATTTAAAAAGATAAAAATTAAAAAAGAAACTATTACAAAATATTTTCATCCATAAATTTTTATCAATTAATAAATGATAGTTGATAAATAAATTTGATATTGTAATTCTTTTTTAAGATATCTGTAGATTAATTATAATTTAATAAATTTAAAATGAGAGTTGGGTGGTTTTTATATTTTTAGGATCGATTAGAACGAAACCGCCATATATTAGTTGTAATGCATTATGCTATATTCCTATTGTTACTTTTTCTTCATATGGATGTAAAAGCAAAATAATGAAATAAAGATAGGAGTAGTAGTTAAAGCATTGGACCCATCAGTTGTTCCGATTCCCAAGAGTGAGTATGGTCGTTGTCCATGCACCAATCACCGCCAAAGAATACGTAGAAAGGCTACATCTTACGCGTCAATCATGGATTTGCTTAATCTTGACTCAAACGTCTAAAAGTCTATCCTACAACGACAAAGCAAGCACAAACGTGTTTTTGGATATTGTTTTTAGTGTAATTGCATATTACCTATAGTTAGGATTGAGACCGAAATTTTAGGGTTTGGCTAAATTAGGGTCCAAAAGGATAACCAACCTTAAAAATTTGATCAATTTTAAAGGTTACTAAAAAATACCTTTTAATCCCCGCCGGTTGAACCAGCGGGAAAGCTCCCTGCCGGGTGAATATACGTGGTCTCACCCGACGGATGAGAAGGTTTCATCCGCCGGTTGAGAAAGTTTCAACCGGCGGGTGAACAAACGGGTCCCAGGACAAAATCGTAAAATTTAAAAAAAAACCAAACTTTGGGAATGGTTAACATTTTGGGCCCTAATTTAGCTATACCCTTTCTATTGTGGATTCAAATCAATTAATATTTAAATTCCAAATTATTTGTTTACTATTAATAAAACAGTTATTTTTTATAAAAAATAATTATCAATTATCGGATAATATTCTTTTTCTTTTATAATAACTTTTTTCTTTATTTAGTACACGTTGCTCATTTATTATTATTTCAGATAAACACATACACTGCAAAGCAACTTGATCAAAACGAAACTCATCCCCAATTGAAACCCTCGACTTTCTCTCTCATATTTTACACCATATCTTCAACTACAAATCAGTCCATAAACCAATTCCACTCGACAACAACCTTCAATCTCTTAACCTCTTCCAAAAACCAGAGCCCCAGAACAATCTTCGAACGCTTTAGGATCCTCCTTACTCAACATATCATGAATCGAGTTAAACAAGACGCAAACTGGACATGCAAACTGAGGAAGAAGCTGAAAACAGAGGTAAATTCCTTTCGATGATGAACTTCTCAAGAATTGGGGTTATTTCTGATGTGACCTATCCCTAATCCTTCGAGAAATATAATAGCTCTCAGCCTTGCTGGAGCTCCACCCTTCTCAAAATCATTGTTTCTGATAGAGTCAGAAGCAGAATGAGCAAGCCAATTTGCTGTCTCATTCTGCTCTATTAATATATGAATAATCTTCATCATCTTATAACAGTAGTCAATCGAAGCCTTTAGATACTATGGGGTCCTGTTCGTTAAAATCATCTCACACATCATGCGAGAATCGGTCTCGATGCCAATCATATAGAGCCCCTTAGACTGACAGATTTGAATCTCATCTAACAAAGCCCTTGTTTCGGCTATTATAAGACTGCATTTGCTATAACATATCTTGAAGCCAAAAACAATCTTACCATCACTATTTCTGAGAAGGCCACCACCTGAATATTCACCAGAATCAGAACAAGCCCCATCTTTATTAAACTTGAAATGACCAAGCTTAGGGCAGACCCAGCTTATAGAGACAGAACATGCTTTCTTTTAAGGTGATTTACACAGCCTAGAGAGAGCCCTATGCTGCTGTCACGACCCTAGTGCTTTTTCTTGAGAAAAGGAGCATTGCCCAAACCAGAGAGAGTGTAGATAACTTTCTCTATCATGTTCTCAGCCCTAAGATTCTTACCCTACATCTTTAGTTTGTTTCTGGCAAACCATATCACCCAGAAAATTATAGAAGGTAGAATAGACCTTATATGAAGATCCTTATTAGATGACCAATACCAAGTTATCACTAAATGAGAGATAGACATGTTCTCCGTAATAAAAATCTTAAAATACCCAGCAAAGAAAGCCCAAATCTGCCAAGCCTTCTGGCTTTCCACAAAACATGTTTTACATTTTTAACATTCTTGCAATTCTGACACTTAGAGACTAACTGGATGTTTATACTTTGTAGGATCAAATCTATTGGCAGCCAGTTCTTTAGGACTTTCCAAAGAAGAAAAGAGTATTTTCGCGAAGTGACTTTGTTCCAGGTCTTTTCATATAGGTAAGATTTCTAGCCCCCTTTACAAACATCAGTCCAAGTAGTCTTAGCATGAAATAGGCCATTGTCACTTAGAATCTAGGAAATGAAATCAGCCTTTGAGGCATCCAGAGAGACCTTAAAAATGTTATGGGTTTGAGATGGATCCAGAAAAGTCTCTAATTTGTTGATCAACCAACCATCATTAGCCCAGTAATCCTTCACCAAAGAACCCACATAATCCTGTATGTCCTTCCCATTATCAAAGGGCCTAAAAGCATCATTAGAGCATCATCTGTCCAACTTAAGATCCAGATTACCCTCTTTAGCCTGCCAAATAATATATTTTTTTCACCATTGTCCCTAACAGACCACAGTCTCTTCAGAGTATGAGAACTATTAGCTTGCAAAGGGACTGTAAGAGGATGATTTTGACTGAAGTATATAGTTTTCATGACCTTGGACCATAATGAATCTTGACATTTAAGATGGAACCAACGCTTAAATAAGAAAACCACCATCATGTCCTCAATTCTTCTCACATTAAGACCACGATTCTCATAAGGCTTACACACCTTATTCCATTTACACCAACTGATTGTAGCCTTGTCAGGTTTGGAACCCCATAAGAACTTATTGTAAAGTATTTCAAACCTTCTGATAACAGTGATAGGAATAGTAGTATGGTGGATTGTGAACATAGGATAATAATTTAGGACATATTGAATTAGGATCAATCTACCACCAAATGATAGGGTAGTATGACCCCAATCCCTTATATTATTCCTAGTTTTAGTTATTATGCAATCAAAATTACTGACTAGTCTTTTGTTTCTTATCAGAGAGCCTAAATACTTGAAGGGAAGATGACAGTGCGTGTACCCAAGAAGCCTTTCCAGTCTTCTGATATGCAGATGTAATGTATTTTTAGATCTTATCACCCTTGACTTGATCTTATTAATTAATTGCCCTATATTTCTTCGTAGTGACTAATAACCTTCAAAACTTTTATGATAGAAGCAGTGGACCCATTGCAAAAGATCAGCATATCGTCAGCAAAACTTAAGCAAGGTACGTTTAAACGGCCTCTTACTTTGAATCTAACTGAAGGCTCATGAGTAGAGAGGTAGATTAGGCTTCTAATGAGATATTCCTGAGCTAGGATAAAAAGGGTTGGGGACAGTGGGTCACCCTATCTCAATCCTTTATTGGACTTGAAATAACCTTTCAAGGCCTCATTGATTAGGATAGAAATATGACATTTTTTGATATTTTTCTCAATAAGCCTTATGAAATCAGAGCTGAAACCAAAGGCCAGCATCACAGTTAAGAGAAAGGTATGATCCAATATGCCAAACGCTTTATCCATATCTATCTTCATAATTATATTCCCTCCCTTAGTCTTAGATGAAAGGTCACCAGAGAACTCTTGAGCCAACATGATATTATCATGAATACACATGCCTTTAGTGAAAGTGTCTTGCTCAGAAGAGATAAGACTAGGTAGGATTGAAGACATTCTTCTGTTTATTAGTTTAGAGAGAATCCTGCTAAAGTAAGTAGTCAAACTAATGGGTCTGTAGTCCTTCCATTCTTTGGGGGAATCACCTTTAGGAATTAGACACAAAACTGTAACATATATGCCAATAGGGAAATGACCCTCACTGAAAAAATCCTTTAAAGCTTCACAAAGATCCGTCTTAATAATGGGCCAACAGAATTTATAGAACTGCCCATTAAAGTCATCTGAACCAACAGCAGCATTAGGACATAGGTCCTTGATAACTTCATAAATTTTTTTCTTAGTAGGCACCTCCATAATTCTTTCATTATCAGCCTTAGATACCTTCTTAGGAATGTAATCTCCCAATACATTAGAACACCAAGGATTAGGAAATTCAGAGATTAGATTCTTAAAGTGATTCACTGCGGATTCTTAAAGTGATTCACTGCAGATTCACTAATAGTATTAGGGTCTTTATCCCATGTAGAGCCATTCCAAATTCTAGTAATTTGAGACCTCTTATGCCTTTTTTAACATAATTATAGAAAAAGGAAGAATTTCTTTCACCATCCAAGGACCATTTAGTATTAGCTTTCTGAATCCAGTAGGCCTCATCCCTTTCAAGAAGCAACAAGTGCTTACTTTTAGAAATTTGAGAAGAACCTTGTCTTGATCAAAATTAGAACTAATTAGATTAGCTTCTAGCTTAGAGATTTCATCCTCAACCAACTTTAAAGAGTAAAAAACATTCCCAAACGCTGTTCTGTTCCACACTTTCAATTTAGCCTTTAGGAGTTTAAGCTTAAACCAAAACTTGTTGATAAGAGTCCCATGTAGATCATTTTCCCAACAATCTTCAACAAAACTGTAAACGTCCTTGTGAAGACGCCACATATTCAAAAAAAATTAAAAATGAAACCCTTTTAGTTGAGGGTGAAGGGATAATGAGCAATAAAGGGAAGTAATCGGAGCAGGTTTTAGGGAGATGAAGAACGTTAGTGTTATCAAAGTGATTCAACCATTTCCCATTAAAAAGAACCATGTCCCGCCTCATCCACTGCCTACCATTTGTCTATGTATACATTACCTGAAAAACCAGCATAAATTAGCAAATAATCCTGTAGGAAATCATTAAAATCAGCCATACTAGCAGAACTGTTAGTAGAACAATTGAGCTGCTCATTAGGATAAACAATAATATTAAAATCTCCCAGAATCACCCACTCTCTTTCATTATTAGCAATATTCGTTAAGCTATCCCACAACAACCTTCTTAAGCTTCTAGTTTATTTAGCATAGACCACCGTGACATAGATATCCTTTGAAACTATGCTGTGATTGATTCTGAGGTGAAGAAATTGGTCTTTATTAGCTAGGATGTCCACCACATACAACCTATTCCACATAATCCATATCTTATTAGTAGTATTGTTTGCATAACCATGAAAATCCAACTTCTTTGAAATAGTTTCCAACTTAGAAGCAGACACCATAGGCTCCTCAATAGCAATAAACTCCAGCTTTTTTTTATCTCTTTAAGGCTTTGATTCTGGATTGACTTAGCTTGTTCCCAATCCCAAGAACATTCCAGTTTAGGATAGCAATCATTTGGAATGTTTAGAGTTTTTAGTATCACTTTTATGTTGCACACACTTAGGGAAAATGATCCCATTTGAGTTGAAAGATTTAGGCTTTTTAAGTTTCTTTAGTTCATTTCTCTTATCACCAAATGAACTAACAGAATCTTTGTTTACATGAGATGGAGGGAAGCTACCAGTAGTCTGCTTAATTAGGGAGGTTTGAGCCAGTAAAGAGGAACCAAAATCATCATTATTTATATTCCCCAATTGAAGAACGTGGATTGCTTCAATCATCTCTTTGCTTTTCAAAGCTAAAGGTACCTGATTCTGGGCTAATTCTTCATTGTTTTCAACATTTAGACATTCCTCTTCTTCATTAACATTGTTTACAATTATTGACCTTAACTTATTTCCTTTTTTTTATAATAAATTTAATGCTATAAAACTTTATTTTTAGGTTATTTTGTTTTCTTTATTAATTTGTTTTTTTTTATCTTTTTTTTTTTAATTTTTTAATTTTTTTTCTGATTTAAAACTGTTAAATTCATTGTCAAAGATCGACAAGTTTGAGTTTTTTTCATTTTTGATTTTTTCTCAATCTGAAGCTATGAGATAAAATGAGAAATTTTAATACAATGTTTTAAAAAAGTCAATTTGAATGTAAATTGAATATGGAGAAACATAAATGATGTTGTTGGGTGGTTGATTTAATGGTTTATTGTATAAACAATAAGTAAGTGATGAGTTTTTCGTGGGTGGTTAAATGATTTGTAATTTTCAGGACTGATCCCAGCTAATTTAATCAAATGTTGTTTTTTTGCTCGAAAATAAATTGACAATAACTTTTCAATTTTAGATTTTCGATTTGACTAATTTAATCAATTTAGGTAAATTTATTTTTTGTTATGCTTCATGCTAAAAAAATAAATCGACGATTGTTTTTTTTTATAGTGAAAATCATACTATTGGTGTTTGTTTCCATCTAGTAGTGTTCTGAGTAATTTGTTAGTTTAGTTTGATATGGAGCTTTATATTGAATCAATATTTGAAAGTTAATATATAGGTTATTTTGTTTCAAACAATACAAACGCAAATTACGAACTAAGAGTTAAACGAATTACAAACAAAATGTGAATGACAAACTAAAGGTAATAACGATGAACAAATTATGAAGCTTTATAAATACAAATTACGAATGATGATTTGTTTTTTCTTAAATGTGAATTGCAAATCATGGGTAAATAAAAATTACAAAACAAATGTTAAAGAATGCATGAAATATGGATTAAGGGTAACATTTTTTTTTTGCTTAAATGCGAATTGCGAATCATGGTTAAATGTGAATTGCAAAACGAAGGTTAAAAGAAATGCAAGATAAGAATTAAGAATAAAAAATCCTAAATACAAATTGCGAATCAAGGGTAAATGTCAATTGTAAATTAATGATTAAAAGAAATATGAAATGCAAATTAAGAGCAATTTTTTTGTCTAAATGTGAATTTTGAATCATGTACCAATGTGAATTGTGTATCATGTATCGATGCGAATTGCAAAACAAGAGTTAATGAAAATGTGAATTAAGAAAATATGAATCATAAATAAACGGTTAACTAATCTCGTGAAGAAAATCATTCATAGATGCAGTTTTGTTTGTGTTAAAAAACAAAACTAATGATATTTTTCCAAACTTTGGTTTGAAAGATACATAATTTTAAAAGATTTAAATCATTAAAAATATGGAGAGCGAGAAAATACTGATCAACCGCTGGTGATGAAGACTTATTTCTAAGTAACTTGTATTTTTTGGACGGTGAGCGGTAATTGAGTTTGATTTTGAATACATAGTGATAACTACCCCTTTTTATTTATTTTTAGGCCAAATGGATTTATATGATTAATATTTTCTACCAACTACAATAAATCTACAAATAATCTTGTATCATATATACTACAATTATAATTTATTATTATACATTATAAAGTTTGTAGTTATGTAAAATTTATTTTATGGTCGATTCATCACGTTTAACACCAAATATGTATCTATAAAATTAAATATATAAATAAGTTTAAAATTGTTAGAAATACGGGTACCGCATATTATACTTCTGTATATAAATATGAATGAACTATAATTTCAGACTAATATGATATTGTCCATCTTGGACATGTATGTATGCGCAACCTTATTTTTGGCCCACTACGGAAAAAGCTCATTCATACTAGTTGAGATATGTTTTTACTTATATATTATTGTGTTTAACTGATGTAGGACTTTGGTCGCACCTAACAAATCTTCTTCTCAAACAAAGTACCACTTATACTTTTTTTTATTGAATTTCACCCGCATATTCCAATTAGTTTGTGCATGAGTTCACCACATGAGCCATAAAGTATTACAACAAATGTATCTCCTCACTCTAATCAAAGCACACTATATGAGTGACAGATTTTTATAAAATATCTTTCGCATTGAGCATGGCTAACCTTCTATTAATTGAATTTTTCATTCGTTCTATCTATCAGGTTGTACCAGAGTTCACAACCTGAGCCATAAATCTTTACAACAAATCAGTTCGCCCCTCTAATCAGACCATACCGTATGAGTCATGGAGCTTTACACTATTTTTTTACATAAAACATGGTTGGTCTATCATGTTCGACTCTTTAGAATTTTACCATATAGTTCTCTGTTTATGCGTGAAGCTCTGTTACCAATTGTTAGAAATATGGGCAACACATATTTTTCTTTCATATATAAGTATGAACTAACCGAATCTCTACATTGGTATGATATTATCTGCTTATGTATAGAACTATAAATTGAGACTTCGACTAAGAATAGTATTCATTACCAATAATCTCCTAACACTGAAGTGTTTATACACATTCTGAAATAAAATGATAAAAATCATTCAAATTATCCAAGAGTTTGGCAAAAGCTGGTTGGGGAGTAGGTATGGGTATCTTTTTAAAATTTCAACAAGTCTTTACTTAAAGGAAAACAAATTCCCACCTTGAGGGTGTATATGAAGAACACAACATCTTCAACATACACATGTAAGAGAGTTTCACCCTTTATTATGAACCAAACCTCTACGTTTGTTGGAACCTTTAATCCTCCAGCCTCCAGTTTTGATCGACCGCATTAATTTACTTGTAACTTCCACGAGTCATAATCTGAGTTTCGACAAGACTTAAAAAAATTGGCACATATTTTATCTTGGATGGTTGATCCACTCTGACTAAAACTTTATATGCAGAAGATTCTAAGTGACGTCGTTGTAGTAACATGAATTCCATTCTCATGGTCTATAGTCGGGATAAAGTCAAGCAAACTAATATCCCCATGAACCCTTACATCATCTACAACATTGAGCTCTTGACTATGTCGTTGAGAAATTAGAGTGAACTCATTTTCTGGTGTCTGATGGGAACGAGGGAGGGGAACCGAATGTCACACTTGTACTTGGATTTTTATTGTCAGAATTATCACCCTCGTGGTGAACTTCAGGCTTTAGGTTTCTCGGTTTAACTATTTTTGTTAATTATTACTTTTAATTGGGGCGGATCAGAGTAAATTTTCAACGAAGGATTGGAAAATTAAAATAAAGCCTCTAACTTTGACCGATCGGTGATGCAGTAAACATAATCAAGTTTCAGCTTTAAAAAAATATTAATAAAGAAGATACCAAGAAAGAAAACCTAATATTGAATAGAAATATATATACTAATGGGTGATCAAATTCTAATATTTGAATCTATTTAAAGTAATGGTTAAAATTATTTGTAAACTAACGGTATAAAATCAACCATTCTGAAGGCTAAAAAGTAAGAATACAAACAACAAGTACGAGTGGATTTCAGCACACTATCTACGTTTTTGCCATGTGTCATAATCTTAATTATCTCTCAAATGTTATTTTGCATTAATTGTATTTCACCATCCTCCCTCCAATATAAACAAAAGCTTCAGTTATGGCCATATACCATTTTACAAACACAATAAATTTGACTCTTTTTAATATACGTAGATAGCTACGTTCGACTATAAACAAACACGAAGATGCCGGGTTGGTCAATTTTGAAGGGTATAACACATCATCAAAATATACCTTCATCATCTCCCAAACTTATCACCTACTGTTTCAGCCATAATTATTAGTTATTTCTTCATCATTCAAACGGACTATGAAGCTAAATCATATACCTAAAAGAAACCCAACGAATTCAAAAGTTAATTAGAGGTCTTTTTGATTCAACCATATGTTCTAACAAACCTAGGAGCATACTACTTGTGAGCCGTACTTTTTTTGCCTTATGTAAAATATAGTTTTTTTCCTCAAAAATATATTTTGGCTATGAATAGTATTTAAAAATGCAAGAACATAGTAAGAACAAACTAATCTATAGTTGACTCTGAGATTTTTTTCCCTACAGTAAGTTTAGCCCATCAAAAGATATCACTAGTGTATCTTAATGTTATTAGAAATCCGACCAAAAATAGATTGTAATACAGTTCGAAATCCATACAAGAACCAAAATATTTGATTTAGATAACATATACATGATCAAGATTAAAAATATTGACAAATAAAAAATAGCAAACGTCTTGAATATTTTAAAAATTCCAGTTATTCTTTGACACTCTCGCAAGAAATAAGGGGTATTGATTATGGTCAAATTCGAATCTAATTACATGGCCCACTACAAGATCAATCACATTGGATTATAAATTTAAATCTAAGAAATAAGAAGGGAATGAAGATACATGTGATGACACGTTTGATAACATATTAAAGAAAATTACAATAAAATATTAAATGCCAAAATATAAACTCTTCACTTTCTTTGGCATATATCTTGGTGTTATACATACGAAACCATTCCATATATTAATGGTCTTCTAGATTATAAATATACTACTGTCATACTTTGTGCTATATTTAGATTATATCAATATTTATATAATAATTTAAGCATTCAAACCCATTAACTCGATTTTCCAATACCACATTTAACAAAGTCATCACTAAAAGTATGGAAATAAATAAACCAAAATATTGGTTACTTCAAAGTATGGGGTTCCTATAATTTTTCCAAATCATGGATCCAAATAGACTAATATTATTCAAAAGCTATGAGATGCACTTTCATTAGATTTATAAGAAATAACAAAGGTTATAGATTGTTAGACATGAAGTCTAACATGGTTTTTGTATCTAGAGAAGCAAATTTCTTTGACTTCAAGTTATTTGATGATAATATGACTCAAATCAGTATTGAAAACGAGGGAAGAACTTTGCAAAAAAAAAATATTTCATTGAGGATCAACCTTATGAGAATGTATGAGTCAAAGAGAGAAAATGCATATAACTGTAATATCCGATAATATTTTTTATCAAAGGACCCCAAATAAAAAAAAAAAATATATATATATATATATATATATATATATATATTATAAAAGTTATGGTTTTGGAAAAAAGTCATAAAGAGTAAAATAATTTCAATAATGTCTAATCATATTTAAGAATTGGTTGATTAACCTACAAGTTTCAAAACTAATTGGTTGAAAATAAATATTTTGTACAAATTTTCATACAAATGTTACTAATAAAAATTCAAAACTAGAATGGTTACTAAGATTTTGTTGAGAAAATAAATATTACAAAAACTATGAGCATTCAATTTTTATTTTTTATAATTTATACATATATATAATCTTAGTATTCATCAAATGGATGTTAAGAAAAATCTCAACAAAAAAGTTTACATGTTTGAAGAGTTAGGATCCCAAGTGAAAAGTTAAAATTATCTTGGACTTGTAAAGTCATTAAATGAACTGAAATAAAAATCAAGGAAATTATATGAGAAGTTTACTCATTCCTTTGATGAGCTTGGGAACAAGGGGTTGTGGTGATACAATTATAATGTGTCAATACATATATGCCATACTTATATGTAGTACGATCGGAAAATAATTTTGTGAAAATAAAAATATATTATCTTCTATCTTTATGATGGATTTGTTTGAAGAGGTGGGCAATATTATAGGAATAAAATTATCCCAAAATAATGGATACTATGTTATGAGTCAATATTATGATATTAAATTTAAACATTTGAAACTAAAAAAAATATACACAATCTGACCATAATTTTAAGCTATAGGTTAATGTATGAAAATTGGTGGTTTAGTTAGACTACGCAACTCTTATATGAGGTCTCATTAGTGAAATTTTATCATAAGAGCTAATTTCTCATTTATGATTAGAAATTTGAGTCAATCTACTAGTACTCCATATACATAATATTACAATTCTATTGAAAGAACACTTGGTTTCTTGAAAAAAAAACAAACTATATGTAAATTTAGTATTTCAATTTTAGGGTACTTGAACGGTACATGTATGCAAGTTAAATCACTGGTAGACCCAATAACAAATTGGCTACCAAGTAAGTTGTCACTTTTGCAGGTGAGCCAGTTTTTACAGATCAAAGAACCAAATTTATATATCTTATTCAAACAAGAATAAAAATTCACCATGTTGACTTTAACATAAAATGTTGTTGAATGGTTGACAAAAATTAAATATATTATTATAGTCAAACAGTAGTTACTATAACCTATAATGGAATTTACAATGGAATATTTAGACATATAAGTTTAAGATATGAGTATGTTTGAGAGTTGATTTAAGATATAGTCATATCAGTATTGTACGTGTGTTTTGGTGAGAACCTGGAATATCTGCTTACCATACCATTATCTATAAAATGATAAACTTAACATCTAGAGAAATGATATTAAAACTGTTAAAATTAATGATAATGAACTAATTTGACTATAAAAATATTTAGACGTCAAACAAAATGAAATGGGTAAATGTCTAACTATAAAATGATATCCATATGAGATATGTGGTATATTTTGGTCGTTATCTTGAAATGATAAATTTAGATAATTTTAAATATAATTTGATATGTGTGAGACATTAACAAAAATACTATAAAAATTATATAATGAAAATTTAAGGATGATGCCGCATATTATTAGAGAATAAGTTTATTTTCAGTAAAATTCTTGAATCAAATAAGCACATGCCCAAAATACTAAGCAAAATCAAGGGTATATAAATTTGGTAATTTGTTTATATATATGAGATTATTGGCTTAGTCAGATGAGACCATCGATCCGAAATCATGACTATCAAATATTATGATAAAACTTTGTTGTTATTGCATTAAGATAAAATTAAAATTGAAATATATTTTAATCGAGTAATATATTCAGTATATGAATGTTATTTATATGAGATGCGTGGTATATGTTGGTCATTGTCGTAAAATTGGTATTTTATTTATACACTTTGGTCTATGCGTGACGTGCGTTTATCAGTATAACAAAACATTGCAACAATTATAGCTATGAGAATTTATAAGTGGTGACGGTTATCGTAAGATATAATGTTTTCTTCTTAAATATTATACTTGAATGAGATAAATACATAACCAAGATAATGTTAAGGAAAACATAAATTACATAGAATTAGTAAATATTTATACACATGAGATGAATATTAGTACTTTTAATATTTCCAAATGGTTACTAGTAACTTGTCGTATTAATAATATTAAATTAGAACTCAACATGTTTAAAGTGTAAAATAGTTTTAAACATAAAAATATAATATTAAAATTATTAAAACATCGTTTCATATTATTAATTTATTAATGAAATTAGGACAAAACAAGTATTCAATTCAAAAACAATAATAATATCGGAAATTAGGATGCAACATCAAGTCTAATATTCTAAAAGTCTATAAATAGACTTTAATAAAATTATTGTTAAATTTTTTTATTAGTGTTTATATTTTGGTTGAGGTTTGGATTATGTCTGACGTTTGTTTAGATTAACGTTTTTCGTTTGGGTATTTGAAGTTTAAATATCGTTTGATTGTTGGATCTTGTTTAATGTTTGAGATTTAACGATTTGAGATTTATGATTTGAAATTTGAATTGGAATTTAGAATTGAAAATCAGAAATGGAGAATTTCGAAATAAAGATTTTGAGATTAGATATTTTAGATTTTAGATCAAGATTGAAGATATGGTTGAAGAAACGTAAAGAAAAAGATGCATTAAGAAGATATGAAAAAAATCGTTAGAAAGATATGAAGAAGATAACAATTGAAAGTCGTTTAAAACCCGTTCGAATATCAATTGAAAATTGAAAAAACTTACAAATATCCTTACAAAAACCCACATAATTGTTTTTGACAATTTTTTATGCTTTTCACTAAACCATCATTAGTTTGAGAAGGATGTTAGCATATATATAATTTTTTTTTATATTATCTTCGTTGTTTTCTCATTTATTATTGAAATATCTATCTACATGTAAAAACATTTTGTACCCATTGTACTTATATTTCTAAATTATAATAAAACTTGTTATACAAATTTAACAATAATAAAAAATATTACCGTTAAAATAATATCAAAACTAAATAAATAAAACACGTGAGGTTGATTTTTTTTATAAAAATTATAGTTAAAAGGATATAGATTTCCAAATATTTTTTTTCAAATTTTAACATAAAAAACAGATAGTAGGATATTATTAGATTATCTAAAATTCAAAAAATAAATAATAATTAGTATTTAAAATCTAAAATTTTAGTCTAAGAATTCTGAAACAAGAAGTGAATTTAAAACTAGACAAGATTTACGACTCTACCGTTACTCAAAACAAGCTACACATATTGAGTATTTTGAGAATGAATGATAAAGGAACCGATAATAATTTGAAAAAGATAATAGCTGGATATGTATTGGTAGGTAGTTCATCGACTATTAGCTACACTGTAGTTACCTTACCCCTAAGAGAAAAATCACAACTTGCCAAAACACAAATAATAGTACATAAAAATTGAAAAAAAATATCTTGCACCCGAAACTTAGAGATAGAGTCGAGAGCGAGCAAGCGCCATTTGTTATTTAAGCTTAGCCTGTGTATACGAATCCCGTGATAGAGTGAGTGAGTGACCGAGAGAGATCTGGTTTAAATTGCAAATCCCTTTATCCTAGGTTAAATCTCTACACTACATTCTTTCTCTATACACTATATCTTCTATTCTACTCCACTCTACTTTACTCATAACCCCAGACTCCATTGGAGGAGCTAGCTAACCCACACTCCATTGGAGGTCGACACAAACAAACAAAAGTATGTTTTTTTCTTTTTCTTTCTCTCTATCTCTCTCTGTCTCCACTGTTTGTCAGTCTATCTTTTGTTCTATTACTGTTTTTACCTCAGATCTACGTCTTTCTATTTGATGTATCAGTATAGCTCTGCAGATCTGAACACTATTTTTTCAACAACCCATTTTCTATTTTTAGCCAATTCACACTCTTCTTTCAAGTTTTTGACACATGGGTATGGCTGCGTAACTCTTTTTTGTTGATAGAGCAGTGGATTGGTCATTAAAGGTTGAATTTTGATTTTCACTCATAGTCATATCTAGTTCGACGAAATTGCCAAACTTTTTAATGATTAAAGTAGTGATATAGTCTAGCCTCTTTTTTCTTTACTTGATCTGTTTATGTTCACTTTTTTGCTTTACATTGGTTGGCATTAGACCCAATTGACCTTTTTTGACTCAGCAGGGAAGAAAAAAAGAGAGTTTTAAAGGAACTGGACCAATTTTTTGGGGACCCAGATACTCCTCATCTTTATATTTATAAAAGCTACTAGATCTCATTGTTCATTGTTTATTCCTTCTTCAGTTTAATGGATCTGTTGGGTTAAATTAAAAGTCAGTTTTTTAAAGTTATTTTGGATTTGCAGCGTTAGATTTGGTGTTTCTATTTTAGTGTTTTGTTTTGTTTTTAGTATATAAGTAGAAGAAGGTCTAAACTCATTAGTTTTCATGGCTTTCTTTTGGAGTTTTTAGAACTTTTAGAAATTTAAACTCTACTTTATGGTGGATATTTGCAGGTAGCTAAGTTTTTGAGTAAGACATAATTTTGAAGAGCATGAAGTATAAAGACGGCAAACCTTTTTCTCATCCTGATAAGGGTTCAAGGATAGTATCATTGACGATTCTGTTAGTAGTACTATGCGGATTTTCGTTCTATCTCGGTGGGATATTTTGTTCGGAGAGACACACACTCGAGACTGATGAGGCTGTGGCTGTCTCTAAGTCACTCTCAGGACCTAAGGACTCTGGAGTTTCTGCTCTTCATGTTAAAGCGGTTTCGTTTCAAGAATGCAGTGCCAATTATCAAGATTACACCCCTTGCACAGATCCAACGGTACTTTTTTTTTACTCCTTTCTTGGTTTTTTTTTGGGTGATGGATGGTGCTATTTCATTTGATTGATTAGTTAGATGTGATGAATTTTAGAGTTGGAAGAAGTATGGTACGCACCGACTTACTTTTATGGAGCGCCATTGTCCTCCTGTGTTTGAAAGGAAGGAATGTTTGATTCCACCTCCTGATGGTTATAAGCCACCGGTGAGATGGCCTAAGAGCAAAGATCAATGTTGGTACAGGTACTGTTTTACTACTAGCTATATCCTTTTTTATGTTTTTCTTGCAAGATTTATGATTGTTTGTTGATTGCTCAAAGTTTGCCGATTTTGGTTTCAGGAATGTTCCTTATGATTGGATCAACAAGCAGAAGTCGAATCAGAATTGGTTGAGGAAAGATGGGGAGAGGTTTATCTTCCCTGGTGGAGGTACCATGTTTCCTAACGGAGTTAGCGCCTACGTCGATTTGATGCAAGCTTTGATCCCCGAAATGAAAGATGGAACTGTTCGAACTGCTATTGATACCGGATGCGGGGTGAGTTCAATGCGACTGCTCTTGTGCAAATGATTATTACATGTTCACTACTTTTATTTTGTTCGTTTTAAAGGCTCAATCTTTCTTGTTTATAGGTTGCAAGTTGGGGAGGTGATCTACTGGATCGTGGGATTCTGACTGTCTCTCTTGCTCCAAGAGATAATCATGAAGCCCAAGTTCAATTCGCGCTGGAACGTGGAATTCCTGCAATACTTGGCATTATCTCTACGCAGCGCCTTCCTTTTCCCTCAAATTCATTCGACATGGCTCATTGCTCTAGGTGTCTTATTCCATGGACGGAATTTGGTAATTCATAACTTTCAATAATTTTTTATGATAGAGTTAAGCAAGCATCATGAAGAATTCCGTCTATTTTTATGCTAAAAAATCTAGCTATATAAAATATTTTGGTTACAATGAGATTAAAAAACGTAAAATGTTTTTGTATTCTATTTATTCTCAGGATTATACGCGTCTGACAGTTAAATGATTTTTTTCATTGCGTACCGAGAGACCTATGGTCCTTAAAGTTACATTTTTTGGTTTCTTAGAGGCTATTTCTTTTAGCTTCAGAGCTCTGTACTTTCATAACTAACCAAATTTTTATGATTTTAGGTGGTATATATTTATTAGAGATTCACCGGATACTCCGTCCTGGTGGATTTTGGGTCTTGTCTGGTCCTCCAGTTAATTACGAGAACAGGTGGAGAGGATGGAACACTACGATTGAAGACCAAAGATCCGATTACGAGAAGTTGCAAGAACTTCTGACTGCCATGTGCTTTAAATTGTACTCCAAAAAGGATGACATCGCCGTGTGGCAGAAGTCATCTACTGACACTTGTTACAACAAACTTGCCAATGACCCAGATGCCTACCCACCCAAATGTGACGGAAGTCTTGAACCTGATTCAGCATGGTACACTCCTTTACGTCCATGTGTTGTTGTTCCTGGCCCTAAACTCAAAAAGTCGGCTTTAAAGTCTTTACCTAAATGGCCCGAACGATTGCACGTTACACCTGAACGCATTTCAGAAGTTCACGGTGGTAGTGCTACGGTTTTCAAGCATGATGATAGCAAGTGGAAACAAAGGGCAAAGCACTACAAGAAATTACTCCCAGCTATCGGAACCAATAAGATAAGAAATGTGATGGATATGAACACGAATTACGGAGGCTTGGCTGCTGCTATTATTGATGATCCCTTGTGGGTCATGAATGTCGTTTCTTCTTATGCTGCTATTACATTACCGGTTGTCTATGATAGAGGGCTCATTGGAACTTATCATGACTGGTAAAGTCTTTTTAACCGAAATGCATTTTTATAACATTTACTTTTACCTGTTGAGGTTCTTATGTATCTGGTTTTGTGTAGGTGTGAAGCATTTTCGACATATCCTCGAACCTACGATCTCCTTCACCTTGATGGCCTATTTACAGCCGAAAGCCATAGGTATAGTCCCCTTTTCAATTGGATCTTCAAACTTTTTATTAAATTTTATAAGTTCTCTAAACTTAGCAATATTAAATTTTATTATCGAAACTTTTAACTTTTTATTTTCATACTTTGAATTTATAGTTCTGGTTTTGTTTTCTCCTTAAAAATGTTAAAAGTCAATCTTACATTCCTGAAGAGATAGGTTAAAGATGCATTATCTTATTTTCCTTAAGTCATGACTTTCTTCGAAGCAAAGTTAGGTTTTCGTAGAAAAATGGCACTACAAATTCAAAGTGATAACTGTGGTATACGGATATGTAAGTATTTCATTATACATTATACTTTCGACACAATAATTTTCTTAAATTTAGTCGTGTATTGCGGTTCGAATAATTACTTCAATCATTCATATTGCCACTTTCTGTTTCTGCTGATTTCGGGCCCCTACAGACTATTATTTCTGATAATGTCTTGTGGTAGGAACTCAAGCACCAAAACACAAGTAGTTCAACGGAAATGATTGATATTTACCTAAAAGAAGACTATATAATAGAAAAAATCTTGGATACTACCATGGGTTGCAGGAATTGCGCTACCAACGACCATGGTCGTCCCATGTATAATATATTTTGAAACTTGGACACAGATTTGTGGTAATAAGCTAATAAAACAAGTTTTTGTGGTTCATTATTCTTACATATATTGTTACTCATGCATGCAGGTGCGATATTAAATACGTTCTATTAGAGATGGACCGAATCCTTCGTCCCAGTGGATATGCAATTATACGAGAATCGAGCTACTTTGTCGACGCTGTTGCCACTATTGCTAAAGGAATGAAGTGGAGTTGTAGGAAAGAAGAAACCGAGTACAAGCTCGAGAAAGAAAAGATACTAGTTTGCCAGAAAACTCTATGGTACTCTAAGCAGAATTAAAAGATGTTATTAAGCTGTAGAAGTCGAAGAGTCGCGGTGATACAACTCTACAAGAGGTGAGTAGTATCTTTCTGATTCTAAAGGTAGAAGCCAAGGATCAGTTCCCATAGTTGCCTGAAAAAGAATACCATAAAGCCAATGAAGCTAAAGATTCAGAAATTTCTGGTTAAAATATAGCTTCGATAATTTATTAAATGAAAATACAGCTCTACATCATATTATATATATATATATATATATATTCTTTGTAATGGTTCTTGACATTGAAAGTTTTACTCTTTTGGTTTGTAAGTTATCATCGTGTGAATTTTATAATGAATCATTTCCTCTTCTCATAAAATCTTTCTTAAAGCTAGCTTCTTTTTTCTCTATTCTATCTCAGAAAAACACAATTTAAGGTGGTTTATGAAATTCTTCATCCCATTTAGTTATAGGTATTTGATTTGTTGATTTTATAGAGTCAGAGGAGTAATTGACAAACGTGTTCAACTGTTGAACCGAGATGATGATACATACTTTTAGAAGTAGGATTTCGGAGAATAGTATGAATTGAAGTTTTTTAGAAGTAGGATTTCGGACAATAGTATCAATTGAAGATGCTAGTGTATGATTTTATACATAAATCCTAAAATTCCGGTTGAAGGAAACTATTAGGTAATACTGTGGTAATTTTTTTAACCCGCGGGTACCAATTCGAGAGTTATGGGTTTTAAAAAATTTCTACGGATGGGTTGTGGGTTCGAAAATTTACCCCCGACGGGTTTGGGATGAGTTATGAGTTTAAGAAATTTCTGCGGGTATCCAACCATATCTCGATCGAAACTAATTTTTTTTTACTAACATATACCAAAATCATATTTTAATTATTAATAACATAAAAAATACACCAATGTAATCAATACAGATCGAACTGGTAATATTGATAAACCGCTAGAACCTATACGAAATCGAATTGATAAAACTGTTAGAACGGATTGTTTTTTTTAACTTTTTAAAACATTAAATCGTTAAATTATTAGTTAAAGACTAATTAAAAAAATCAGATTAACTTCTAAACTTTATTTTTCATATAATTTAATTAAGTAAAACAATTTGAAAATCAAATTATAATTGGACTTAAGTTTTTTTTATAAGAGACCTAACTAGACCGATAAAAAACCAAAATGAAGCGGATCGAAGCAACCCGTAACGAACCAAGACATAACCGAAATCGGACCGAACCCAAACTAAACCGGGACGAACCGAACCAAACCGAAAATTTAACTGTTTGGTCAAGTTCTAAAAACTAGGATCGAAAACTTACAAGTGCGGTCGAACCTGAACTGCTAAACTTATAACTCAAGTTCGGTTCCGTTAAAACTTAGACAGAACCGAACCGATAACAACCCTAGTACTGACCATTTTCTCATAGGTGGTTGAAACAATTATTTAATAAAAGAATAACAAATGGCTATCACGTGTTATATATTATAGTTACAAATCTTTATTTTGTAAGACTTATTGAATTATAAAAGAACATTTTCATTGATAGTGAGAAAAAAATATATGTAAAACAAAAGAATTAATCTTAATAAAATAGACCTTTGTCCATATATTGTTTAAACTTCTTTTATCATTGATATCGTGTTTTAAGAAGGAATTTCTCGCATTAAATTTGACGTCGTTTGTGAGAATTTCTTTCAAAGCACATCGGTTCCAAAAAATTAGAAAACCTAAATCCAAGTAATAATAACAACTCGCTAAGGAATGTATGAGGTAATATAAGAGCCAAGTAGTTCATAACACGTTACCAATCGAAGTGCATGATCAAACGAAAATTCCAAGCTTGGACATGAAATGAAGCACACCATGATCCAAACCATCACCAAACAACATGAAATGACGATAAAGATCATCAACCTAACTCTTTGGCGGTTCACCTGCTAAAGCTAAAACTAGAGAAACAAAGACAAGCCAAGTTGAGTTCCAACGCTATTCGGATAGAGAGAGAAGATGATGAAAAACCCAACTAACAAAGATATATGAAAATTTGTGGCACTAACTGATAAAGTAATCCTACGATCGAGATCAATGAGAGTGTAAGACGAAACAAACACTAAGGATGCAACCATCGAGATTAAGGAAGCAAAAACAACAATTTCATTTAAGCGTGTCCAAATGATGGAGATGAAGTAAAAATCTAATATTGACAGTCTCTCGAGTGCAAAACATGTAAAATAATAGAATATGATGAAGTGACCACCAAGGAAGAAGTACGCAAAAGGTTTAAGGTGACACAATACACTTTGGATAAATCTCACTTTCTAAAACAATTTTCAGAAAGACACCTCTTGTGCAAGTTTGATCATACCGGACTGACAAGTATGGTAGGATGACCAACTCCTTGCATCATCTCGGGAAGTTTTGTTACTCAATGTTTGGGTTTTAATATGATATAATCGAAGGTACTCAATGTTACAAGGGTGCTGAAGGTTGTTCCATTTTTCAATCACCAGTTTGTAGGTTTCAGCCTTGAACATTAGTCACATACTCTAAAAAACTTTAAAGAAGGTTTCTAAGCATAATAAGCTTCAAATGGTGTTAGGTTGATCACAAAGTTTATTAAAATCCAATTTTGTAAGTACACATCGATGTTTGATGCTTCTCCCCAAAACAATCTTGAAGATTCTTCTCATGAAGCACGCATCTCGCCATCTTCGGTATGAATATATTCCTCATTTCACTGACCTTATTTTGTTGATGAGAGTATAGTACTGTCAACTAATGTTCAGTTCCAACCACTTTACAAAACTTATTAAAGGTTTATGAAGTATACTACCCGCTATTATCAGATCGTATGGTATGAATCACATATCCATTTTCATTCTCAACTTTGGCTTTGAAATTCCAAAATAACAACAATGTCTAACTTTTTCTTTAGAAAGAAGATCCAACACAATGTTGTTAGTTGGATACCACAAAGATCAATATGAAGAAATCGTAGTTTTTGAAGGCTCTCCATGCTTGTTTAGGAAAATGTTGTCTATGTTGTCCATTTTAATTGGTTGCTTCTCAGTTCAACTGTTTATATAAATTGTGTAGTTTTTTATTGGAAGAACAAATTTGTATATTCTCTTCAAAAATCGCATCAGTGTAACAAGTTTATATCTAATGAAATTTAATTTTGTTGGAAAAAAGAGAGCAAAGTTTTTTCCTTTCATTTTGACATTGTACAAGTCTTTGCCACTAGGATCTCTGATCAAGCAGTAGTTATTCTCAAACAAAAATTTATAGACTTTACTGAGTAATTAACCATCACTTAAGAGATTTTGATCAATTTTAGGTATAAATAAAATAACTAAAATAAACTTTGTACCTTTATAGCTTGTTAAAGTTATTATTTCGTTCACTATTTTCAATCCTCACTCTATTGACTTTGAGATTTTTTTAATTCCTCAAATATTTCCTTGTCATATGTCATGTGATTTGTGTACCCATCGTCAACCAACCAACCAAATCTCACTTGATTCGCTACATGAGAAACAAGTGACCACGAACAACTTTATGTCCAAGTTTATTGCATTTGGAGCATTATGCATTAGGTTTCATCTAAGCTTGTGTGGTGGACCATTCTTCTCACAATGGCGGAAATATGGCTAGGATTTATTGGCACCTCATTGTTTTATCTTTTGATAATTTGTAAAAAAATCTTCACTCGTCGATTGGTTTTTGAAATATTTCTTTCTTCTATACCCGTTATTTTCTTGATGTTTGACATGTAAGTCACCTTCAATCACTTGTTCTTAGGTCACATGCCTTTTTTATTTTGTGCTTGTAAAGAATTCAAGAGCTCTAAAAAAGAGATATTTGATAGGTCTTTAGTGTTTTCAGAGTAATAATAGTTGTCTCAAACTCTTCTAGAACAAATACTAATAACTTTTCAACAATTCAAGAGTATTTTAACACAAAACCAAGAAATCTCACATTGTTAGCAATGTTAAGAAGTCTGTCATAGTAATCTTTCACTCAATGAGACTCATTTATTTTTTACAACTCAAAATCCCTAATCAAATTCAAGACTTTAATTACAGGAAGCTTACCGTCTCTTTCATATTCATAATGGAGGTGATCCTAGATTCTTTTGTTGTATTGAAGGATATTATTCATGTGAAGATCATTTGAGACACAAACGCAAAATATGCAAGCCTTTTCCTTTCATTTTCTTATATTTTTGGGCTTATGTACGCTGATTTTTACCATCATAGGATTTGTTGGGAAGTAAATGGATCTTCTAATCCTCTTATATTATTCCTTACAGATCCAAAGCCTCCAGGTAAGTCTCCATATGAATTTTCCACATTCTACAATTGTCTCCATCGAATATTGGCGGTGAGGCAACTAAAAAACTCGATTCTTTCCATTTTAACCTCACATATCCCTTAAAAAGAATACTTTGACATCAATTTATTGGTTAGTTAAACACAACTTTAATGATCAATCAAGACATTTGAGTGAAATAATAAGGAAGCCTTTTTAAAAATAATTATCTTAAGTCTAGATTGATAATAAAGTTATAGCTTGATGATACAAATACATATAAGATAGAAAAGTAGTTCAATAAAGTAGGATTAAAATATGGTAACAAAAAAACAAATCAAAAGCTAATTAAACTTCTAAGACTAAAGAAACTTGTTTAAACAGAAACAAAACCAAAAAACAACAATCTTAACATATTATCTTAACAAATTAAAGATGAACATAAATATTGATAAGTCTCAGAATATCTAGGGTAGATTATCGAGTAATGTGTATGGAAACAGGGTGTCACGCGAACAAGTACAAGATTCTAGAGAGAGAGAATGTAGTCATAATAAAGTTTCAATAATTAGAAAGTACCTTTTTTGGGAAGATCTTTCCTTATATAGTGCATGTGGTGGGCTCCACTGTCATATGCTATATTTACTCTAATTACATGTTAGCCCTCATATTTATACTTATGTCTTACATTTTCTATCTTTACAAGTAAGTCCTTATAGATTTATGCATTATAAATTGGACCCCTTATTATCCTTGGCATTTTATGCCCTTATCAGTAGCCCCCTAGTTTTGCGGAGAGTCGAGCAAAAACTATTTAAGTGCAGAATTGTCGGGTCGGGATTCTTTGTGGGCTTGTATGTTGACCCTCTTAATACCGTGGTTTTGCCGATCCTTTGCCATGGGTCTAGAATGTTGACCTTTAATGATTGGCTTTGCCAGGCGTCGAGCCTCCGATTTACTGTGTTGTGATGGGTTGGTTACAAACAAGGTTGAATCCAAACTTCTTGGTCCTTTTTGGTGGGCCTTGGATCGAGCTAATTTCTTAAAATCCCACCAAGCTCCCCAATAGAACCCTGTTATCGACCCATTCATGTGTCCTTCTACAACTTGTCAGTGTGTTTTTCATAATTGGTTATCTACGCGCATGTCATAAACCTAGCCCCCTAGGTCTGCTGTAGCCATCCGGATGGACACGTGTCTCATGGTAACTGGGTCGCTTTTTTACTTGTATTTCGGTTAAGCGACTCTTGATATTTCCGACGCTCTTTTCGATTGCGCTTCTCCATAGAGCGGACCTTTGCCACGTTGGGTTTCTCTATAAATAGTTATATTCTTTCATTCTAACATTTTAACTAAGTTTTTAGAGAGATAAACTCTTGATGATCTTCCCTTTCTAGAGAGAGAAATACAACTTAGTTTATGAGAAGACCCCCGTCTTGTAAGAAATCAAAAAAGAAATCCGACTCTCGTGAGAAACAAGTCTTTGGTTTCATCGACTATCTACAAATCACCGACCGGGCAGAAGAATATCGAGCCGTCGGGTTAATCCACAAGGGAACTATGTCGCCCCTGAGTTTAGAACCATTGATCTTTCCAAAACTCAAAAATTTGGGCCCCTCGAAGTTTTCCCTCAACGCGAATCTTCCGACCACCCCAAGGGCTTCTTCGTCGAGGCCTACCGCTGCTGCTCACTCTTCTCCACGAAGACCCGACACTGAAAATCTTTCCGCTTCTTCATGACCTCAGAATACAATCAACCGACCCAAAACTCCGTTTCTGACTATGGGTGATTCTAGCTCCTCATCCACTCCTCATCACGGATATTTTCAACTGACCCCGACTATCATGGGACGTCAGACCAGCCACAACACTGCGACTACTTCTAAATGGGTGGTTCAGCAAGATGAAGAAGAGAGGAAGCGCAAAGAAGCCGCTGCTAAAAAGGCTGGGGTCCCAGTACCTGGCCACGTCCGGGCCAATAGCAGTTCAAGTGCGGTCCTTACAACTCCTTCCTTACGTGGATTGACATCCGCTGATAAATCCTTACCCACGGGAGCGACAAATGACAAAGCTATGAAAACAACTCATAAGTCTTCCAAATACGCTGCATCGCCTGACATTGAAGGAAAACTCGTTGAGAGAACTAGTCATAAATCCTCCTCTAAGGGAGCTGCATTGGTAAAGGCCGAGAAAAAACCTGCAGAAAAGGCTATACACAAATATTCTAAGGCAACTGCGTCGACAAGGGTTGGTGACGACGCTACTGGTAAAACCACTCTTAAACCTTCCTCCAAGGCCTCTGCATCGGTGAAGGTCGGAAGCAAAGATGCTGAGAAAACCAGCTAAAAAACCTTCAAGGCATCTGCGTCGGTGAGAGTTGAAGACGCGCCTATCATGGTATCTGAACCAGTTAGAGCTGAGAAAGAAAACGCCGAACCAGACGCTTCAACAAATCTGGAAGCTAGAAATACCATCGTTGTTGGTGACATTAAAAGGGAGCCGGTGCCTCCTCGAACTGTCAATGTTGTAACCCATTATCATATTCGTCTGACCAACAAACATATCCTGTCCCTTTTCAACGCAAATACCTATACTATTCTCCTAATGAGGAAAAGGGTTTGAAAATAATCTGGGGAATTCCTCCGTGTGTTAAAGTTCACTTTTGGTGAAACTCCCTTATCCGTAGAGGCTCGAGAGATAGTATTTTTCACCGAGCTCCTTAATTGGGGTCTGCGACTTCCCCTTGATCCCAAAATTGTCAGGTATTTTGAGATCCGTGAGATATGTCCGGCCCAACTAACCCCTAATGCTTGGTATACTCTAATGTCTATCATCATGGCTTCTCGAGTATCTGGGATCCCAATTTCCTTGGAGCAATATATAGGGATATATGGGATGTGAAACCTCTGAAGCTGCCCTTTTTCTACTCCTACCTTGCCAACCCAAAGAAGATACTAAACAACTTACTGGAGGCTGACAGATCATGGAAGTACATGTTCGTCTTTATCAGTGGCGCTTGGGAAAATGGCCGACCCTACAGTAGAGAAAATCCGAGGCGTCTTACATTCAAATGGAATTCTGAAGGTATGTATATGGGCATCATTTTTTTTTATCGGTGATTCTCTTTTAGTCTGCAAGGCAACCATTCAACAACTAAGGAAAACACATTTTAAGGAAGCTTTGGCAATTTTTGCCAAACTCCAAGCCTTTTACAGGAATAACTAGGGCTAGAAGTTTCGTCAATGCTTCAAAAACACCAATCTTATCAACATCAACCTTTGGCGTTGCTCCAACGACATTCTGAGCCTCAAAGAGATACAGACCCCTCATGATGTTGTTGACTTTGTGAGAAGACTCGAGTCCCCGGACTTTGAGTTATTTCTTCCCAAACGAGATCGGGTGCCCATCAAGCGTGTGAAATCAGAGGATTTGTCTGATGCGAAAAATGAGCAAGGCGACGACGTGAACAAACCTATTGAAGTAACGCCTTCAGAACCAGAGACCACTGTCATCCTCAGTGACCCAACTGCGAGTGATGACAAATCTTTTGCGGTTGTCAAAGGAGGGCAGAAAGTTCGTGGCGAAAAGAGAAAGAAGGACGCTGTGGCCGAAGAAGGGAACCCTTCTTTAAACATAAAGTCTAAAGGGAAGGCTGTTGCACATGAAGTGCATGTCGACCTTAACACAGAGAAAATCAACATTCCCACCATGTTCAAACAATTGGTGGTGCAAAGTTGTCTACCCCCATCGAAGATTTTGAGAGAGGGAAATGATCAGAAGGAAATCACTTTGGGGGTAAAAACAAAGCCTCGAGCCATTCGAGTGATCTAGTTGTACTAGGCCAAGGAACTTCGATGTGCCCTGACTCTGTGCTCTTTCATGTCCACGCCCAAATCTCGAACTCCTTCTTCCTTCAAAACTCCAACTTTTTGGCCAACTCTATGCAGAACATGCTCGCCCCCATAGCCCAAAAAGAGAGAGAAGTGTTCAAGCTTCAGAGGGAACTTGTCGAGCTTAAAAGAAACGTTTCTTCCAAAGATAAAGAGTCACAATACTCAATTGACCTTGCCAACCAATGGGACGACACTGCCGAGGCTAAAATTCTGGCTTTTGATGTGATAGAAAAAGACTGGGAAAAAACTCTCTCCCAAGCCAAGGAAGATCGCACCAAAGTTGTCGAGGAGTTGGTTGCTCAGAAGCTTCAGAATGGTTTTCTTCGTTGGCGATCAACAAAAATGGCTAAGGAAATGCGGGAGCTCTGAATGACCCTCGACCAAAGCGCGAAAGAAAACCGCCTCTTTGCCGTTAAGTGCCAAAAGGTCATGGAGAAGGAAGTCGTCGACGCGAGGGCCGGCTATGTTCTGAATTTCCACGCTCAATGGCCTCGAATGACACTTGGGTCAATGTGTTTAGATGTCCCTAAACAAGACCGTCCCGAAGGCGTTGATTGTACCGATCCTGAATTTGAAGACACTGAACCAACCGATGAATCCTCCGACGCTTGAACTCTGCAGCTTGGATCTTTATGTGTTTTTTGTATAGTTATCAAGACTTGACTTATTTGTCCTTGGTGGACTTTTTGTTTGCACCTGTTTTTTGTTTTTAAGACTTTATGTTCATTATCTTGCCTCTTTTTGCAATCGGAAGTGATCAGTTTCCGATGCCGAGATTTAATAGATTTTATTACATCTGAATTTGTAGATCAACTCATGGTTGAAAAAAGCCTTATGACAGGCTCGACTTTGTCAATCAACGTTAATGTTGAAAAAACCCTTTAGTAGGATCGAAAGTGTTGATCAACTTGAAAGTTAAAAAACCTTTTAATGGGCTCGACATTGTCGATCAACTTGAAATTTGAAAAACCCTCTTAACATGTTCGACATTTGTTGAGCAACTTAAAAGTTGAAAAACCCTTTTAACAGCTTCGACATTTTGTTGATCAACTTGAAAGGTAAAAAACCCTTCTAACAGGTTCGACATTTTGTTGATCAACTTGAAAGTTGAAAAACCCTTTTAACAGGTTCGACATTTTGTTGATCAACTTGAAAGTTGAAAAACCCTTTAACAGGTTCGACATTTTGTTGATCAACTTTGAAAGTTGAAAAACCCATTTAATAGGTTCGACATTGTTACCAATATAGGCTTGTATTTAGGCTCTAAAAATTTACTAAAACGGGTCGGATTAAGTAGACACCTCATTAAAACCTCCCCGCGCCACCAGGGTAGGAAATAGTGTGCCCCCGATAAAAGTTATCTTATAATGGAGATGCAAAACGATAATTATTATAAATCATTCCAAATACAATTTAGGGTGCTCGATATTCCAAGGAAGACGTAGAGGTCGACCAAATTTATCTTTCAACCGATAAGTTCTTGACTTTAATTTTTCTATCACTTGGTACGGTTCTTCTCAATTTGGTGCCAACTTCCCAAGATGCTTGTCTTTTCTATAGAGGAAAACGTTTCGTAAATTTTTTTCCCCAACTTTGAAGTCTCTTCTCCGAACTTTCGAAGCATACCTACTCCTCATCAGGGTATGATAATGCAAGGAGCTTAGATGAGCCTTGACTTGTTTTCCTCTATTAAATCTAAAGCCAAATCCCGATTTTTATCATTAACCATTTCTTCATAATAGTCGACTCTGAAAAAAGGGAATATTGTCTTTGCGGGGATTACCGCCGTATACCAAAGCGTAAGGTGATTCTTGTATCGCAGTTCGAGGCGTGGTTCAGTATGGCCACAACACCTCTTGTAAACAATACGTCCATTTTCCAGCCTTCCTTCCAAAATCCTCTTCAATCCGCTGATGATTGTTTTGTTGGTAACTTCAACCTACCCGTTAGCTCGAGGATGGAATGGAGCTGAACAACACTGTTGTATATTGTGGTTTGGACAAAATTTACTTATTTTATTGCTGTCAAATTGAGGGCCATTATCCATGGTTATCTTTAGAGCGACCCCATATCGACAGCAAATGTTCGACCATATGAATTTTACCACATCTTTAGCTCTGGTTCCTGACAATGGCTTCGCTTCAACCCATTTTGAGAAATAATCCACTGCAATCACGATAGTCTGTCTTCTTCCAGTTTCTAATGAAAGTGGTCATACTAGATCTATCCCTCACCTTTCGAATTGTAGACCCTCAGAAATGGATTCGAGGGGGACTGCTGGGGTGTGGATTGAATTGGAAAACCTCTGGCATATATCACATCTTTTGACCAGATCTTTGGCGTCGGCAGATAACGTAGGCCAGTAGAAACCTGACAAAAGAAATCTCCTAATTAGTGTCTTGAAGCCACAATGTGCCGACTTTTCACCATCGTATAGCTCAGACAATACCATCTGTGATTCTTCGCGCCCCAGACACCTTAACAGAGGTATGCTTGCAGATTTCCTATAAAGAACATTTCCTAATAAGGAAAAACCTCACGCCTTGTACCGAATGCTATTTGCTAGAGTTTTATCATCAGGAAATACTTCCTCAGCCAAGAACTTCATAATGTTACTCCTCCAATAAGTGTTCGAAATCGTTGAAATTTGACAAGCCATGTCTGGTCGACTTTCCAGGTATTTCCTCTTCAAAATAGATGGATACTCCTGAGTCAAAATCAGGGGTATTCTCCTACATACCCTGTTAATGCCAATGAATCAGCGATTGAATTATCTTCCCTTCAGACATGCTCATAAGTAACCTTTTTAAAAGACGAAGCCAAAATTCTCAAAGCAGCTAAGTATTGCACTAGCTGTTCTTTTCTCGTCTCGGATTGTCCTGTTGCGTGATTAATCAGTAGCTACGAATCGTTTATCAACCGAACGTTTCTAGCTCCGTAAACCTGCGTCAACCTTAGACCCACCATTTCTGCCTCGTGCTCAGATTCGTTGTTTGAAGCTTTGAAACCAAAATGAATCGCTTGATGCATTGCGATCCATGCTAGTGTAGAAATCTAGACTCCACCCCCGCATCCACTGATACTTGAACCACCATCAGTTCTGACTATCCACTCATCCGCATTTAAGTCTGGTTCGGTTGCTACTTCCTCAGGCCTACCGGAATAAAACGCCACTAAGAAGTCTGCTAAAGCTTGCCCTTTAATAGCCGTTCTCAGTTCGAAATCAATATCGAAGTCCCCCAGTTCTACCGACCATTTTGACATACGACCAAAAATATCGGGTGGCTGTAAAATACTTTTTAGAGGGAATGCAGTTCAAACCATAATAGAGTGACCTTGAAAATACGGTCTCATTTGTCTAGCAGCTGTTATTAGAGCCAGTGCTAACTTTTCGAGCTTCAAATACCGCTTTTCAGCATCCAACAAACTTTTGCTCACATAGTAGACAGGTTTAGGGATCTTATCCTATTCTCGAACTAAATCAGCGCTCACCGCATGCTCTGAGACCGCTATATATGGAAACAAAATTTCTCGGGGTAGTGGTTTTGTCAGCAGCGTTGGGGATGACAAGTAATTCTTGATGTTGAGAAAAACTTCAGTACATTCAGGTGTCCAGCTAAAATTCTTAGCATTCCTTAACATTTGAAAAAACGGTGCGCACTTGTTAGAATATCGTGAGATGAATCTGTTTAGTGCTGCCAGTCGTTCAGTCAAAATCTGTACCTCTTTAATATTCCTTGGGGGTGCCATACTATTCATGGTGTCTAACTGGGTTGGATCTGTCTCTATCCCTTTCTTACTGATCATGAACCCTAGGAATTTGCCGGACCGAACTCCGAAAGAGAACTTTTCTGGATTCAATTAGGTTCATCTTTCCGAGGTTCTTGAATGTTTCTTCAAGGTCGGCAAAATGATTTTCATCCGTGACGCTCTTGACCAACATGTCGTCAATATAGACCTTAACATTTCTCCCAATCTGTTCCTCAAAGACCTTATTCACAAGCCTCTGATAAGTAGCCCATGCATTCTTCAGACCAAATGGGATAACCTTGTAACAGTATAAACCCCTCCCTGTGATAAATGTGGTGCTTTACTGATCTCTTGGATCCAGCTTTATCTGGTTGTACCCTGCGTAGGCGTCCATGAATGATATTAACTTGTTTCCTGATGTCGAATCTACCAACTGGTCAATCTTTCGCATGGGAAATGGATCGTTAGGACACGCGCTGTTGAGGTCCGTGAAATCTAAGAACATTCTCTATTTTCCGTTTTTCTTTTTCACTAAAACTGGATTTGCTGTCTAGCGCGGATACTGGGACTCCATTCTATGTTCTACCCTTGTTAGCCTTTCAACCTCTAAAATAATTTCCTCTACATTTTCTTGGGAGAAAGCCCGGTGTTTTTGTGTTATAGGTCGAACACTTGGATTTATGGACAATTGATGATAGATAACACTCTCAGGGACTCGTGTAACATCTTCAGAGCACCAGGCAAACAAATGTAGCTTTTGTCCAAGAAAATCAATCAATTGTTTTCGAAAAAGGGGGACAAGTTTACACCAATCTTCAAAACCTTACCTTTGGAAAATTCATAGTTTTCACAACTTTCATCAGTATGTAATAATCCTGGGGTCTCCCTAGGATCGTCTGCAGGATCCGATCCAGAGGCCGACCCCACTAACTGCTAATCCCTTACATCGACCATCTCCTTACTAGATTTTGTTGCCAGTGCTGCTCGGTAACATTCTCTTGATGTCTTTTGGCTGCTTCTAACAACTCCGAAATTGTTTCTAATCACATATTTTAAGTATTGATGAACCATAGAGGTTACGACATGCATCATTGACAACCAAGATCGACAGAAAATTACATTATGTGATGTGGGAGCATCTACGACTATAAACATGACCGTTACTTCCTTTTTGAAAGGCCCTCGTCCGAGCTGGACCACGGCTTCAAACTCACCGACTACCTCTGCCGATGCTCCTGTAAAACCGATAATAGTTTGATCCGATTTCACGATCACTGGCTTATTCCTAAACCCGGAGAAAGTTGATAAAAAAATAATGTTCGCCAAACTTCCAGTATCTACCAATATTCTTCGAACCTCCTCACCAGCAATAATCGCTACAATTACCATCGCGTCTTTATAAGGACCGAAAATGTCTCTCATATCATCATCATCCGAGACGAATTGGTGATATATGTCATTGAGTCGCCCCCAAAAATAGTTAGAGACTCAAAAAACTTACACAAGTCGTTTACATTTCCTCGCACCACAAGTACTACTTCTTCAATTACTCCGATCACATTCCTGTTTTTTATCAGGGTCCAAATACTCAGTAGACACATTAAATGAATCGGTGACCTCGGATATTACAAAAGATATTTCTTTCTTTGGTGCTGCTACAATCTGTTTAGCCGCTCCGCTTTGCTGAGCTTGTTTCTTTACGTACTCGAGCAATTTTCCATTGTTAATTTGCACTTGCACTTCTTTCTTGAGCGCAATGCAATCTTTGGTATCGTGACCTACGTCATCGCGATACCTACTGTAGCGATTGTTTTCACCTTCACGAGGAGTCCCGATCAGAAATGGCTTTCGGAAGTGTACACTTTTCCTTGACTTATCGAAGATAGTTGCAACATATTCAGTTAAATCAACGAAGTAGTTAGGTCGAAACCATTTATTCGATATGGGTCAGTAATTGTTTGCATGGTAATAATTTCGTACCCTCTGAGTCTGATTCCCTGATCCTCTCCCGTTTGATTGCTGTGTTGCTGGTGCTACAGTAGTTATCGGTTATGGCTGAGGAATTATGACTGTTGTTTGTGGAGTCTTTTGATATGTAACAACCGAAGCTTGAGTGGTTTGTTGGATTTGCGCTGCCAACTCCGATTCTTCAGTTTCTTCAAACAGGATCTGCTTTTCTACCTGAGCTAACAAGGCAGAAAAGGTAAAAGCATGTTTTTTCATTACCGCTTGTTTCATTTGACCTAATCTATAACTAGTCAGAGCCACACTTTCATCACAATAGTCAAGATCAGTCTTCACATCTATAAAGCGTCGAGTATAATCCCTCAAAATTTCCCCGACCCTTTGTCGGCAACTGACAATTGTATCTCTGTTAGCTCGGAAGATCTTACTTCCTATAAACGGCTATCTGAACATCATCCTGAACATACCGAAATTTTTAATGCATCCCTATGGAAATTAATTGTACCACTTTGATGCCATGTCTTTAAATGTCATCGAGAATGCTCGACAGATCAACTTGTTATCGTTGTCGAAGCTTGACATAAAATTCTTGAAAGCTTCCAAGTGGTTGTCAGGGTTTTTCTTTCCGTCATATTTTTTGAGCTTCGAGATATCAAAGCGCTTCGGGAGATGTCTCGAAAAAATTTCATCTGATAGCGGGGACGACCTCCACTTATGTCCGAGGCTAAAAATTCTGCCTCCTAAACCTTTTGCATGACTTGCAAACTGATGAGTCCGAATTCAGCATGCTCCCCGGACAGGGACAGATCAGTCCAAAGCCTCTGGACCGGACAGATCGGACATGTCACATGGACCGGACATATCACTCCGAACACTATGACCATAGGACTGTTCGAACTATGAAAAAAGTACTAAAAAACCTAAACACTTCTTGACTAAGCTACTTACTCTCCTACTTAGGGCTCATGGGTCTTTGAACATAACCCGGGTCCATTAAACATGACCCGAAAGCCCATAAGGGCCCAAACATCACACTATAAATACCCAACCACCTGATTAACTATGGGTAATGAAAATTAACTGCTACCAAGCTGCTTAATTATCTCTCTACTCTCTAAACACGTTAAATACCCACACACCACCACTTAAACACTCACATACCACCGTAAAATACCAACTGAAATTACCAGCCTACCCTCAGGCGATTATTGTCCACACCAAATTGGCGACCACAGTGGGAGGAAAGAGGTACCTGAATCAAGCATTCAAAACCATCTAAAAGAAATCTGTCCGAATGAATCCGGACAATCTAGAGCTTCCACCAGCTTTGCTCGAAGTGGTGGAAGAGAACGATGAGTACACTGTCCAAGAGCGCGACAGGTTAAAGCTTGAAATAGAAGCTCTGAGGGCTGAAAAGGCCAAGATGGGTGTGATAGAAAAATCTAAAGCATCAGTTGCTCATCACACCGATAACCCCAGAGAGCATGAGGCTTCCAAAACTCATGTGAGCACCAAAAAGACTCATGCCAGTTCCAAAAAATCTTACCGGTCCAAGCCTGTGGAGAGCTCTGACTCGAGCTCAGAATCTTCGGGTAGCTCTTCGGACAGTGAGGGAAATGAAAAATCCTTGTCCTCTAGCAGCGATGAGGGTCGAACCAGGAAAAAGCAAAAGCAGGTTAAGAAATATTCAAGAAAAAGAGACAAGCATGGAAGAATGAAAAGGCTTATTGGCAAGGGATCATATCACCACCGGAGGTATACGGACAAGATGCTGATGGATCCCTTTGATTTCCACGATGAGCCAGGTATCTTTGCAACTCCCAATGAGGATACTGTGTTCAGTCGTGGGAGAAATTGGAGGCAATCTCCATTGTCTTCTAAAATTCTGTCCGGAAACCTCCCCAAGAGGTTTGATAGCACCAAAATGGAGAAGTACGATGGTAGTACTGATCCGGACAATCATCTGGAGCAATTCAAGAACTTCATGATGAACTTTGATGATGATGATAAACTACTTTGTAGGGCATTCTCCCAATCATTTACAGGGAGTGCTCTGAAATGGTACAACAGCCTGCCTCAGGGTTGTATTAAAGATTTCGATACTTTTTGGGTGGCTTTTCAAAGGCAGTTCGTAGGGAGTAAAGAGCTGAAGGGAAATGGAGACACAATAATCCATTGTGCTCAGGAACCGAATGAGTCCTTGAAAGAATACATAAGCCGTTTTGTGAACATAAAGAATGGGTTGGCTGATTGCTTCGAACAGGTAGCAATAGCATCCCTGAGACAGGGTTTGAACCCAGGCAATCTAGCTGATTCGGTGACCAGGAAGAAGGCTATGACGTGAGGAGGGTTGCTGAATCAGGTTGGCAAACAAATAAACGTCGATGAAACGAAGAAAACCAGGGTGCACAGGCAGGTGAGATCCACCCCAGTGGCACCAACTCCAAATCAAAATCAGTCCGGGAACAAAGCAAGAGAAACCGGACAGGGGCATGGTAGAGCAAAAGCTCAGTCTCAGCCAGCTGCTCCTGCTCAAAGTCAACAATCCAGAAACAAGAGAGGGCCATGGGTCCAACCGCAGTGGTTCGCTGAGTTAAAAGAAAGCGTGGCCATTATCTTTGATAAAACAAAGGATGAGGTACACTACGGGAGACCGGAAATACTATAGTCTCCCAGAGAGCATCGCAACAACTCTTTTTGCCAATATCACAATGATATTGGTCATACCACTGATGATTGCATAGCATTGAAACAAGAAGTTCAGAACCTGATTGAAAGGGGAAAGTTGGGGGCCTATGTGAAAAGAAAAGGGGGTAACAGACCTGATAACACTCACCGGGTTGGTCCAAGTAACGCTGCTCCGGAGGGAGCCATGGTTATAGTTGAAAGGTTTGACGTGGAATCTGAGTACTTGGATTCCGATCCAACTCGGAACAGAGTGGGTGCTATAGAAGAATGTTCTAGGTCGGTCTCCGGGCTCATCAAGTTTTTCGAGTCGCTGACAATTTTCGGAGGGGACACTATGACAGCCCCTACTGCTTCTTCGAGGAAGAGGCATGTTCATACTTTGGCCTCCCAGCTAGAAGGAGGCATGACATCTTATCAGTCACCAAACTCATTTCCCTTCATTGTGTTTGATGAAGATGATTTAAGAAACATTGCTGGTCCTCATGAGGATGCTGTTGTCATAGGAGCATCTATTGGGGGCAATGAAATAAGACGAATCCTGGTGGATACTGGAAGCTCAGCCAATATCCTTTTCCTAACCACTTATAAGAAAATGAAAAATCCAGCTGTAATTCAGAATTTGGATAGGTCAATCGTGGGCTTCACAGGCAGCTCAAAAGATGTGATCGGGGAGTTCGAAGAAGAGGTGTTATTGGGCAAGGGCCCTTTCAAGCAAATGGTCAGAATACTCTTTATTGTGGTGGATTGTCCCACTTGCTATAATGCTATTCTAGGGAGGTCTTGGCTCTCTAGGATGCATGCAGTGGCTTCAACAGTCCATCAGTGTTTGAAGTATGCGGTTCAGGGGCAGGTTGAAGTTGTCCGGAGTAGCCAAAAGATTGCAAGGGAATGTTATGCCACTGCCTTGGCTCCTCGAACGCTGGGGGCAGTCCGTATTGATGAACAATAGCAGTTTGAGGGCCTTTCTGGGGGTGAGGGTGAAATTGATGACCCCAGAGAGACCCCTGGAAAATGTGTCAAGATAGGGTCTAAAATGCCCCCTGTTTTGAAAGATCAAATGTTAAAGTTTTTGAAGAGCCATCAGCACGTCTTTGCTTGGTGCAATGCTGATGTTACTGGAGTTCCACCAGAAGTAATTTCACACCACCTATCCGTCCGGAGAGATGTAGCTCTAGTGGTTCAAAAAAGAAGAGCTTTTTCCAAAGAAAAGGCTGATGTCATAGTGCAAGAGGTTGACATACTCACAAAGATGGGGCACATCAAGGAGTCTCAATACCCTTTGTGGACTGCCAATCCTGTCTTAGTGAAAAAGAAGAATGGCAAGTGGCGCATGTGCATTGACTTCACAAACCTCAATAGAGCTTGCCCAAAAGACTTGTATCTGGTTCCCCAGATTGATCAGTTAGTAGACTCCACCTCTGGGAACAAGCTGCTTTCCTTTATAGATGCTTTCTCCAGATACAATCAGATTCAAGTGGATCCAAAGGATCAAGAGCATACCACATTTGTAACTGACAGAGGGCTTCATTGCTACAAGGTGATGCCATTTGGTTTGAAAAATGCTGGGGCTACTTATCAGAGATTGGTCAACAAGGCATTTACTGATCAAATTGGAAGAAATATGGAGGTATACGTTGACGACATGATGGTGAAAAGTGTAGATGAGCAGTTGCACTTGTCCGACCTCCAAGAAACTTTTGCCAACTTGGTGAAAGTGAATTTAAAGTTAAAACCTGAAAAGTGTGTCTTCGGAGTGCAGTCCGGGAAGTTTCTAGGCTATATCATAAGTGAGCATGGAATACAGCCCGATCCGGACCAGCTGAATGCTCTTTTCCAAATGGAACCTCCTCGAAACATCAAAGAAGTACATCGGTTAACGGGGAGATTAGCTGCCTTAAACAGATTTATCTCAAGGTCTTCGGACAGGTGTGCTCCTTTCTTTCAAACTTTGAAGGGTGCAAAGGGCTTTGACTGGACCCCGCAGTGTGATGATGCTTTCGGTGAGATCAAGAAACACCTGTCCTCCCCCAAAACTTTGTTTAAGCCAGTCGATGGGGAGACTCTCTTTGTATATTTGGCAGTTTCAAGTTGTGCCATTAGTGCTGTGTTGGTAAGAGAGGTTGGTGGACACCCCCATCCGGTGTACTACATCAGCAAAAGCTTGATAGATGCAGAGAAGCGTTACTTGAAACTTGAAAAGTTGGCATTGGCCTTGGTGATATCATCCAGGAAGATGAGGCATTATTTCCAGGCTCATCCCATCATCGTCCGAACTTCTTTTCCCTTAAATAATGTCCTTCAAAAAGCAGACATTTCGAGCAGAATGACTAAGTGGTCAGTAGAGTTGGGGGACTTCGACATAGACTTTGCTCCCCGAACAGCAGTCAAAGCCCAAGCTGTGGCTGATTTTCTGGTCGAATTCCACTCCGATAGGGATTCGGAGCAAGCTACTGATATAAGAGATAAAAAAGTATGGGTCGTCCGAACAGATGGAGGATCTAGCACAATGGGTTGTGGTGCAGGAATATGTTTAACTTCCCCATATGGAGACAATATGTACCAGGCTATTTGTTTTGCTTTCAGGGCATTTAATAACGAGTTCGAATATGAAGCAACTATAGCTGGGTTAAAGCTAGCCTACATTTGTGAGGCTAAGAGGGTCAAGCTGCTAAGTGACTCCCAATTGCTTATCCACCATGCCTTAGGCCAATCTGAGGCTAGAAAAGAGCAGCTTGTGAAGTATTTACTCCTCCTCAAGAATGAAGCACTAAAATTTAAAGCTGTTGTCTATGAACACATTCCCCGGGCAGAAAATGAGCTAGCAGACTCATTGGCAACCATAGCATATACAGAGTCATACCCATGGATCCATGTGCTTGAAAGCCCTTCAATTCAACTTAGTAAGGGTAAAGAAGAGGAAATTTTTGAAATACAAGTGAAACAGCCTCAAGACTGGAGATTTCCTCTCCTACAATATCTCTCCGATAGTGTTGTGCCTCCGGATAAGTCACAAGCCAGAACATTGAAACACAAGGCTCGTGGTTTCATCATATTGAGAGAAGTGTTATACAAGAAGTCTTACAGTAAACCTCTCCTGCGCTGTTTGGGGGATGAAGAATCACAAATGGTCCTCTCCGAATTGCATGATGGTGAGGGGTCAGCCCATTGTTGGTTTAGAGCTTTGACAAGAAGAGTTTTACTCTGCAGTTATTATTGGTCATCAATCATGAAAGATGCTAAGGAGTTGGTGAGGAGGTGTGACCCATGCCAGAGGTACAGCAATGAAATTCATGTACCAGCCATTCCTTTGGAATCAATTTCAGAGCCCATTCCCTTCGCTCGATGGGGGTTGGATTTAGTAAGGCCTCTCCCCGTGGCGTCCGGAGAGCGCAAAACTATAATTGTGGCCATAGACTACTTCTCGAAGTGGATAGAAGCAGCCCCTCTGGCAGGGACAACATCAAAAGCTGTTATAAAATTCATTCTATCCAACATATGTTGCAGATTTGGTGTCCCACAGAAAATAACAACAGACAACGGGCCACAGTTCGACAATAGAGAAATGGAAAGCTTATGTTCCTCAAGGGGTATACAACATTGTTTTTCTTCACCTTTCCATCCACACGCGCATGGGCAAGTTGAAGTGTCCAATAGAACTATCCTGTCCGGTTTAAAGAAGAATTTGGAAGGGGCTGCTGGGAAGTGGCCTAGTTATTTGCAAGAAGTCTTGTGGGCCTACCGGACAACACCTGGGACTGCAACACAAGAATCACCCTTTTCCTTGGTCTATGGGATGGATGGAGTAGCCCCCATAGAAAAGACACTCCCTTCCTTTCGTGTTCACAACTTCTCCGAACACACTAATGAGATGACAATCAGAAACCAACTTGATTTGATAGAAGAAAGACGGGTTAAAGCTCACCTCAGAGTTGCACACTATCAGGGCTTGATGAGGAGTAGGTTTGCTTCCAAAGTTAAAAGAAGGGATTTCCAACCAGGGGACAAAGTATTAAGGAAGGTCTTCTTACACACTAAAGAAAAGCTCTTCGGAAAGCTGGCCCCAACCTGGGAGGGTCCGTATATGGTGGTTGAAAGAATCAAGCCTGGAACTTATTGGCTGGAAGACAAGGATGACAGAGTTCTAACTCATCCTTGGAATATTGAGCATCTCTGGATGTACTTGGAATAGCACTTGTGTAAATATTTACTTGTTTAAACATCCATGTAAATATTTGGGGGCATACTCTTTCCTCCCCGGTGGCGCGGAGAGGTTTTAATGAGGTGTCCGGGTTGTTAAATAAAATTCGATGCCTTCTTCAAAATTTTCTAAGTGTTTTTAAAGTCCAATCCCTTATCATACTATCCGGACTGAAATATCTAAAGGCTATTTAAACTCTAGCCGGAGAATTTAAACACTCTCATAATGCGACAACTAAAAGCTACTTAAACTCTGGCTGTCAAAACTAAAACGAACAATGAAAGAAGACGATGGTTATACAAAACAGAGATATTCATTGAGAAAAACAACTTAAAATTGCCTTGGCCTTCCAAGGACTTTCGATAGTCAAGGTACAACACAAAAAACCTGTCCGGTCGAGCACCGGACACCATTACAAAAAGAGTGCATTGGCCTTCCAAGGACTTTAGTTTGAATAAAAAATAAACAAAGTAAATTGTGGGTTAAGGTTGAGCCTTTGAAGATGGCTCACCCTCATCTGCCTTCTTGCCCTCGAAGTCGCTTTTCCCTTCAACTACCTTCTTGCCTTTGGGATCATCTTCCTCCCTGTCTGGGCTCTCTCCGGTCCTCTCTTCATCATCAGATGAGGACGCACTGGAGACTCCATCCTCTTCGCCCATTGTGTGATATGGAAGGTCATCATCATCTACATAGCTCCACAGGTCCCCTAGGTTCCTCTTCAGAAATTTTTCATGAAAGAGTAAAACCATGTCAGACTTCACCCTCTCAAGCAATAACTCTTCACTTTTAATCATCTGGCTGGCATAGGCATTGATCTTGGCATTTATTGTAGCCTCTTGATCCCTTAACAAAGCGTTTCTCTCCTCGCCAGCCTTGGAAACTGCGTTCTCAAGAGTAATCTTGTCAGTGGTCAAGTTGGTGATAGTCTTGTCCTTTGCCTTGGTCTCTTCTTTTGAGGCAGTAAGGTCTTTCTCCACACCGGACAGTTTCTCCCGGAGGTCTTTAATGGTTTCCTCTAGAGTGGCAACCTTTGTGGTGCTTTCCTCTTGACTCTTTTTAAGCTCTTCGTTTGCCTCCTTTAGCATGTCAGCATTGGCAGTAGCAGTGCGAAGGTCTTCGGACAAATTTTCCTTCTCAAGATTGAGGTCTTTAATGATGTCTGCTTGACCCCGGACTTGTCTTTCCAGTGTAAGTACTGGCTGCACATTGCTAAGCAAGGAATAGGCTATGGTGTCCTTTTCACTAGAAACAATGAAAGTCTTACCATTGAAGTTGACCGTATTAGAGCTGCTTGGAGGAATGTAAGGCCCAACGAATTCATCTCTGGGGAGGCTAAGGAAGTATTCACCAAGCCCGCCTAGACCGGTGATGTCCACTTCATCAAGGTTGAGATCTCCCCCTTCCACCTCATCAGTATGAAAGTCCCTTGGGATCTCTTCGGCCTGCGTTGGGTCAGAAGGGTCAGTAGGGAATGAAGGCTCCGGATCCCGGAGAGCAAGCTCATCTCCCTGTGAAGCCTTTTTCTTTTTGGCTTCCCGGTCAGCGCCTTCACCTTCTTGTTTGCGAGTCCTCTTGGGAGCCCTTGGAGGTTTTGGAAGGTCTGCTTCCTGCCTTTCAGACTCTTGTTCTACAACCTGCAAAAGAGCAGCATCGATTTGGCTCTGTGCCGGCCCCTCCGGGGCGGTTGGGGCATCCTTCTCAGCATCGCTCGCCACCTTTTTGCCTCCCTTCCTGCCTTTCATTTTGCTTGGGGCTTTGGCCCGGCCCGGTAGGAAGAGTGTCCCATCTGGTTCATGGGATCTTTTAAGAATAGTGTCTGCATAAGGTTGGGTGGTGAGCTCCTCCCAAGACAGGTCTCTCCGACCTGTGGTGTTCCACAGGTGAGACCTTGCTAAGTTCCCACTGGTGAAGGCGGAGTGGAATCGGTTCCCCCATTCCTTAGCAGCCCAGGCATTGATTTTGCCACAGGTAACCTGTCCGGCCTTCAAGTAGTCCCCGAACTCCTTAGGCAGTTCTGTTAAAACAAAAGACAGACCAGTTATTTAAACCAACTTAAAAAAGCAAGAAATGGACAAAGATTTAGAGTACGAAACTTACGGTCACTCCTCCATCTGCTTCTGAGGAGGCTTGGGTTCTCTCCGGCCTTGATCTTCTTGCCGTTTTCCCAGGTGCCACTGACAAACAAAAACTGGCTCCTCCACTTGCTCTCCGACTCCAACAGATCATTGAAATCCTTGAAGTTGTCCCCCATATTAAAGTGATAAAAGGGAAATTGGTGATGTTTGCAAAGGTTGGCCACTGCTGTGAACTCTTCCATAGGGAGAGGGATCCCGGACAGCCTAGATGCCATGATACATGACATCAGAGTATACCAACCGTTGGGGCTCAGCTGACTCGGGCAGAGCTTAACCAGGTGGAAATATCTGACGATCTCCGGGTCCAATGGGAATCTGAGTCCCCAATTAAAGAGTTCTGTGAAGATGACCAGCTCATTAAGCTTGCAATCCATAGGAGTATCAGGATCTATGGGGATCCTTATCTTCACGTTTTCTGGGATCCCCCATTTTGTGCGCATTCGACCTAGCTTGGCCGTGTGAATGAAGGCATACTTGGTCTTCTGTAAGGCCAAGAGATATTTAAGTTCGACCCTGTGAAAACAAGGCCCTACCTTCCCCTCGAGGCACTTCGGCAGCTCCGGATGCCTCAGGCACAGTTTTTCCTTGCCTTTTTTGGCAGCAGCAGTATTGTCAGTCTGGCCGGAGGACTCAGACTCAAAGGGGACTTCTTCAACAGAGTCCTCCATTCTTTCCTCCATGATTGTTGGGGGAATATCAGTGGCAGTGGTCCGGGGAGGGCCCAAACTTGGCACAGCCTGGCTTCCGGACTGCTGATTTTCAATGTCTTCTTGACCCCTAGTCTCAGGCTGGGGCTCTGAGGCAGAGGTCTCTTGTGGGGGTACTGGTTCGCTCGCCTCCGGACCGGATGGTCTTTCCCGGGGAGCTCTGAGGGGCACTCCGGACCCGGAGCTGCTATTTTTCGCCCCCGATTTTGAGGGAGTATTCTTGGAGGCCTGCCCCTTTACCAACCGGGTTGTCCTCTTAACCACCAACTTCTCCGGAGAGTGCTCTGTGTCTGATCCCATAGCGATAAAAGGAGAGGGTTTCCTAACACTTGTAACTGTAACTCCTGGCTCAACAGCAGGTACTGACTCCTGAACTGAGGAACCAGAGACTATAGGCGAGAGGGTGGATTGAAATAACTTTTTGGGCTTAGTACCTTTACAGGAGGACGAGCCTCGATCTGACTCTGTAACGGAGGCGGCTGGTCTGTCAACATGTGATGAAGGTAGCCCTGCTGCGATTCGTCTCTCCTTCTCAACTTTTTGCGCTTTCTCCAACTCTGAAAGGTTGAGCCAACCACCTTTGATCAATGCAGTCCTTGCTGTAAACATAAACCACCAAGAAAATCTTTTCTTTAGAGAGAGAAAGCTCTGAGTAAATTTGCAGAGTAAATGTGAAAGAGATAGTGAAAACAGAAGAAAGTGAGTTTCAATTTATAGTAAATCTGAAAAGAGGAGTTGATTCCTAGGAGAATTCGAAAAGTTTGGCAATGATTAAAAGACGGCGCTGATGTCACCATTTGTAATTAAAGAGGTTGCTTTTCGAAGAAGGTGGGTTCGAAATTCAAGATAAAAAACGGCTGGAGCAACCAATCAGAAGACGACACGTGTCCCACAAACTCTGGCAAAAACCGTTTTGAATTCATAAAGCTTAATCTGTCCGGGTAAACCCATAGGCCTGTCCGGATTGAAAACTACTTCTAACATCGGACTATTTTTCAGGTCTCTGACAAGAATACTTGCTCAAACACCTAAAAAAGGGGCTCCTGATGAGTCTGAATTCAGCATGCTCCCCGGACAGGGACAGATCAGTCCAAAGCCTCTGGACCGGACAGATCGGACATGTCACATGGACCAGACAGATCACTCCGAACACTATGACCATATGACTGTTCGAACTATGACAAAAGTACTAAAAAACCTAAACACTTCTTGACTAAGCTACTTGCTCTCCTACTTAGAGCTCATGGATCTTTGAACATAACCCGGATCCATTAAACATGACCCGAAAGCCCATAAGGTCACTAACATCACACTATAAATACCCAACCACCTGCATTAACTATGGGTAATGAAAATTAACTGCTACCAAGCTACTTAATTATCTCTCTACTCTCTAAACACGTTAAATACCCACACACCACCACTTAAACACTCACATACCACCGTAAAATACCAACTGAAATTACCAGCCTACCCTCAGGCGATTATTGTCCACACCAAAGTATACCACACCCCTCTTCATAACTCTACCTATAAATACTCATTCATTACTCATTCCACATACCCGCATTAAATTCTAAAGATAGAGAGATAAAGTTCACTGATCTAGTTGCTCTTGCATTGTTGCTACCGTACTCAGTCCCTAAAGATTGTATCTGATTTGCTTCTGATCTACTCTTATCCTAGTTATGTTTAGCCTAACAAACTGTTAGGATTGGCTTTGCCATTTCACAAAGAGCTGCTGAAAGAGATGTTTTTGGTATCGTTGAGGATAAACCCCGTCAGGTCACTTAAGCCTTTATGTACAATCCCTGACATCTTACCAGAATATTATCACCTTTTGTAGTCTTTAGAAGCTATTCAAATAACCTTTTTGATCTAATTACTAAGGTTTGTTTGCAAAAACTACCTTGACCAAAGTGAAATCAATCGCCTCGAACAAGTAAATAAATATTACCTCGTAAAGTCGGTTTATTACTATAGGAGAATCCAAAAAGCCCAATACTTCAATAAATCAACTCTCTTTAAAACCTAAATCAAAACATACTGCAAGACCTATTCCCTCAAAGGGAACGATTGGGATATACAAGAAGTCACAAGTGATCCATTCCGAAAATAATCAATAAACAACTTCGAACATACCCAACAATTCACCAAATATGCCTACTACTTCAAAATCGCCCTCTCATAATCAAGAGCTACGTACCAACACAACCGCACCTTCCCAACTCCGAGATAAAATATCTGAGGAGGTTGCTGACTCAGAATCAAGGAATAAGACTGATTCAGGGATTCAAATTCTTGATAATACTCCTCCTTCTGATCTGAGGAGAACCCTACAAAAAATAAAAACAAACAGAAAAAAATACTAAAGAAATTTTCACGATGCCGAAAGACCTTGTTTCCAACTTCAGTATCCATCTCATAGATCTCTTCCCCAAATATCTTATTGTACTCAACAATGTGCAATATAAATATTTCAATAAATCTGAGTCTGCTGCGCCCCATAAGCAATGAGGGATTCCAGAGAGCTTTACTCTTCGGTTTCCATCTGTATAAGAGACTCCTCTTTATTGTGGTGAGAATGAGTTAATAGTCTATACAGAGATTGTGAACTGGGGTTTTCAGTTCCCATTGGACCTAATAGGTTTAGACTAATTTGAGATAATAGATCTCTGCCCTAGCCAAGCAAGTCTCAATCTTAGTTTACACTGTTATTGAGCATCATGACTTCAAGGCTCGCCAAAATTTCCCTCTATATAGTTTAATTCATATCTAAAATTGGTCTCTTAAAAAACCACATTCTCCCATTTTACCATCTAACCCTCGGAAAGTATTCGAAAATAATTGATGAACTGCTCGAGGTAGATAAAACTTGGAAACATAAGTTCTTTTTTATTTATGGCTGTTGGGAGAATGTCAAAGAGATTTCAACATATATTCCCTCATAATTGTCTCTAAAATGGAAGAACACTAGTAAGTTTCTTACGCCTCACACTCTGGTGTCCGAAAAAATTCATTTGACCATCTCAACACTTGGAAGAATGGTGCACACTTATTTGAAGATCTAATTATGAACCTATTTAGAGCGGAAAACCTTATGTAAAAAATTTCACCTCTTTAATCGATGGATGAGAGGCCATCAATTTCAAAGTTGTCAACTGATCAGGGTCAACTTCTAATCCCTTTTCACTTATTATATATCCCAATAATTTCCCCAACCTGACACCAAAGGTATTGCTGGATCAACTTGGATATCAGGATCCGTCGTATTTTTGTTATCCGATCGTGTATAATTAAGGTTTTATATTTGAGATTTAGGTACCAAATGATCTTTCACTGTGATCCCCAATGATAAGTATGAATATTTATGAGGGAGAAAGTGATTATAAGAAGAATTTCTGGGAGAGTTTCTAGAAAGAGAAGGTTGATCAAGCTTTGGAGAGAGAAAGTAATCAAGAGTTAAAAATATCCGATCATCATTATTCCCAAGACAAGTAATTTTTTTATAGGCGAGGTAGTTAAATTTAACAGAATTAGTTTGTTACATAGATACTTCATCCCACCTTACTACTTTATAAAAATATATTCATTATAAATTACACATTTAATCCTTTATATTTACACTATACACCAAATCTCTATCATACTTATAAAATACTTAATAAAATAAAGATGAAGTAATTATTTTACTCCTCCATTTTTTATATCCTTATCAAGGGCAAACATTTATCAAGGGCGAACATGAAGATGATATGCATGGCATTCTCAATTACATTTAGGGATGAAGCTTTGACTTAGGTCAATAGTATTCTCTCAGATTGCATCAAAGCTTTAAAAACTTTGTACATATGTCAAAAAACAATTTATTGGCTCCAAAGTCATCATGAGAGATGGTGAATATATAATCCATTATAATCAAAGACCAAATAAGAGTTTGAAGGACTACTCTAGAAGTTTTTTGAATGTAAAATATGGAATGCAAAATTTCGATAATTTAATCACGACACATAACCTCTTTGAAATTCCAGTAGGTAATTTGGTCCATATGTTGAGGTTAGTCTTCTCTTCATCATAAAAATAGCCGATAAATTACGGGTCGTCGTTGTGAGTAACCTTTAATTTCAGGTTTCCCAATTTTAGACCCATATCATAGCAATGAGTCGTACTCTTTATCGTGATAATTAGACCCCTCATTCTTATCATCATACATAACTAAATCTAAAGTAGTAATCTATTAACGTTATACATTATACTTTACCCCAAGTGAAAATATATTGGTTAGCTTAAATGCATCAATGTGTATTAAGTCTTGTAATTTGATACATCTGTTTTATGCTGATATAAGACTTTTTAGTCATTTTGGATTCTATACAAAATTTACATTTTAAATACAAATATGTATCATAATTAATATATTCGTTTTAACCATTATATTAATCGTGTCATGACTACTATGTGCAACTCTACTGTGCCATTAGAAATAAACATTACAAAATCAAGAGTAAGTATGATTGTTTTACTTTATGTGTAACTGAATCATTAGTACATAACATTGTCATATTACTCTAAAAATATATATTTCCAAAGTTATTACATTAGGGTAAAACAAGGTTGTCATATTTGTACATATACTGAATTTTGACCTTGGCTAGAAGATCATAGGAAACTAAATTTTTGCTTCTTTATGAAACAATAAATTTATTTACAAGTATTATCCGTTTATCACTCATAAATACTAACTTCACACTAAAGAATCATTTCACCCTAGTTTTGTTTGTATTTTTCATATGCACTTTTTTCGTGTCATTCCTCTCATCCATTTATCTTAAATAGATATTTATTATGAAAAACATGAATCTATGTGTATATATGTCACCACCACCTTGAAAGTCTTGTCCACTATTGCATTAACAAAATGCACCATAAAGACTATACTATCCTTCTACATAATGGATTATTTCACGTATCTTCTTAATGTTCAATCATGAGAAAGCGAGCTTCTTTCTCATAACAAAATTAATTTCCATTTTCCTTTAAAAATATAGTCTCATTCTTTATGTCGAATGCAGTCTCGTTCATGAATTCAAACTCTTAGAATGTCCCATATTGGATTCTTCTTATGTAGTTCTAGATTGTGATGCTTATATAATCTTTAAATATTTTTCAATTTTCTTCAAACAATAGTCTTTAGACTTGTAAAATATCCTCTTATAGTATTTCTTCCAAGATGGATGAAATTTTTTAATAATCGTCTCTACTTCGATAACTTCTAAAAGTATTATTTTTACACACACAAACTTAATGGTTGATTAATAACTTACGTATTTGGTGGATACATGGTTTTCCAGCGAGAAATATATAATCAAATTTTGAGATATAAGAAATATCTTTATACATTCTTCTTGGATTTTATAGCATTTTAATTTTTTAATTTATGATGCTCGTTGGCGTATTAGCCAAACATATTGTCCGAAAGGTGTTTAACATATGATTTCATATTATTTTTATTTTTTTATTTTACTATTGATTTCTTTGGTAGTATTCGGTAAGATCTAAAAGTTTCTTCAATTTGGGATCAATGATACAATAAACTATTAGTGTTGTCATCAAGAATGTCACTTTATTCTACCAACAAATAATATTAATTTTGTTGAAACTATACAATCAAATGAGGTCTTGGTTCATGATATTAGTGATTTTCGTGGTTGTTTTTGTTGTCATAGTGGGGTTTTGTTTTGTTAGAGTATGAGAATAATATAATAAAATGTAAAGTTTTGTCACCCGAAATCGTTGGGAAATGCCAACACACTAGATTTAACTCTAGACACGTATACAAAAAGTCATTTAACTTTGGATACAAGATACTATAAAGATATAAACAAGAAGGTATTGCTTAGAACTTTTGAAGAAAGTTCTCTCGGGATATAACAAGTCATTTCACTTTGGATACAAGAAACTATGAATCAAGAAGTTTGATCGATAAATTTTTGATAAATTAAGATATAATTTTAGAGATTAGAGAGAATAATTACATAATTATATTGTGCATTATCATGTATTGTTTAATAGCCTATTTATAAGATTCTAAAAAAACTACAATAAGACATATCCGATAGAAATCAAAGAAACATATTTTTTTGAAAAAAATATTTAATGATCATTATTGCGACAAAACAAATGTTAATGATAGTTTCCAGTCTAGTTGTTGCGATGAAACTTCATTTGGTTCATGTTAAATTCTCTAATTTCTAAAATGTTATCGGATCTCACGTATTGTGATGGTCGAGACTTGAAAAATACGAACGACCGTAGTGAAAATTTTGTAATTTTAGGTTTCGCCATTTCATTTCGAGATCACCATACCGAATCATGTTTTTTGCCGCAGTGCTATGATTTTCCTTTATTTTTAATAGTTATTTCAACAATTTTTTAGTGTATTTTTCCAATTTAAAAAATATTACGGTTGTCTGTTATTTTTCAATCTATCGGTTCAAGTTCTTTGAAATAGTCATTACCTAAACAAAATGTATTATATTTTGGTGATATTTTGCAAAAAAGCCTAAACTATTTTTAAAATGACGGTAATATAGAATGAATGTTCTTTACCAAAATTACCAATGTGTTTATACTAGTTTTAGTTTTGGCAAAAACTTAAAATAAATTGCAACGGTTAAAAATAAATATATATTCTCAATCCTAAAATATAAATAAATATTGTATATCAAAATATAGTAATAATCATAGTAATTTTTGAAATTATTTTCCTTTTATTTACTTTGTTTTAAAAATAATTGGGTTCAATTTAATTATTTAGTTAAGTCTTTTTCTTATATGTTTTACATATTTATCTATCGAGCTCACTCATATTTTTGTTGAGATTCTTTATAATAGTATTAAAATCCTTTTCTTTTTAAAAACAAATTCTGTGCTTTATTTATTGTGCTTAGATATATATTCAAGCAATTTAGCTCTTGAGCTAATTCACGACCAGTGAGAGCTTCAATCTTTTGAAGCAGAAAAGTGATTTTTCGCAACTTGTATAGGATAGTTGGAAATTTAGTTCCATGGGGTAGTGCCAAAATGGCTCGATCAACCTTTTCAAATACAAATTTAAAGCTTTATATAACGAATTAGTCTATAGAAGCTTGTATACCTTCCTTTCTTTTCTAATTTCTGATATAAACGGCTACTTAACTAACAATATTCTGTCAGGTAACTCTCCTGTATTAAGTTTTTTCATATCAAAATTTAGTCCAACATTCTGGCCCTAAACAATAGAGGTACTTGGGATATGTTCTTGACTAGAAATGAAGTCGGTCAAAAAAAATGATAAACAAGTCTTTAAAAAACTGTTCTTATTGTTTGTCACTCACACCGACTAAATAAGTAAAGAGCTTAAATTGTTCTTAACTTCGACTAAAAGAGATTCAAAAGATTCTTGAAAAAAGTAAAATATAAAAACATAACAAAAATAGGCAGCAACTCTAAACGTAAAGTGCAAATTGGATGTATAGTATTTTTTTGTCATCATTGCACTCCAGTCTCTTCTGGCAGTTTAGAGACTTTCTTTAAGCTCATTTTTATTAAAATTTTATCCCAACCATTTTCTTTATAATTGTGTAATGTTTTCTTAGTTGTATCAATCAAAAAAATAGCTTGCACAATATTTTGGTCCCTAAACACTGTGATAAAATATCTGTTGACCAAAGCAACTTAATCATCAAATGCAAAATAAAAGACGAAGTCATAAGTTAACTCTTCATTCGCATATTTATTTTTTTATATGCCTCTATTATCTGGATTAGAACCATCTTCATATACATATTCACGCACTTTAATTATTGAAGAGCAGATACTCTCCAACCGTAGCAAAGTATTAAAATGAGATCCCCATCGAGTGTCATCTGGTTGTTTCAGACTCATTTCTTGGTGTTTCTCTCTCCCACTTGTAGTTTCTCTATTTTTAAGAGATGAAACAATTCTTTCATACTCAACGTGTCGTAGTATATCCCTCCTTATACAAGATGTTCCACATGTGTTTACAATCATAGTGATAATGCTAAAAAAAATCACTAATAACACTATGGTATTTCAGAACAGTGACAACAACTAGTTGGAGTTGGTGCGCTAAACAATGAACATATTTGGCCGATTCATTTTCATTCAATATAAGTGTTTTCAAACCTATTAAATTCACCCCGCATGTTAGAGGCACCGTCATAACCTTGAGCCCTCAACCGTGATAAAGATAATTTATGTTCAGCAAATACTAAGTTTATCATTTTCTTCAAAGATTTTGCAGTTGTGTCGGTAACATGAATCAAGCTTAAAAAATATTTCCATGATCTCTCCGTCATTATTAATATATCTAAGAACCAAAGCCATTTTTTCTTTAATCGACACGTCACGTGCTTCATTAACCAAAAGAGAGAAATTACGATCCTTGATGTCTTCTAATATAGCTTTTGTAGTTTCAACAGCATAACAATTTGTCAAATCTTTCTGGACTATTGGAGAATTCATTTGATTATTACCAGGTGCATTCTCTAATGTAACCATTTTTACCTCTGTTCTACGCTCACGATACCAGTCAAGTATTTCTAAAAACATTCCTCTGTATAATGATTGTGATGATTCATCATGTCCACGAAAAGATAATCCCTGACACAAAAGAAATTTGATCGCATCTAAAGACGCGGCTAGGCGTACACGATAGTTAACTTCATCTTCTTTCCCATATTCTCTCAAACTATATTCAACAATTTATCTTTGATTTGTAAACGAAATAAACTTTTGCCTATCTTGATTATGTGTGTTGTTCACATCACATTCATGTTCTTTAAAATTTTCATGTGTTTTTTTCCAATTCTTAAAACCCTCTCTAACAAACACGTTATCTCCATTACAAGCATTAAGTTGTTTAAAAAAGTAACACCAAAAACAAAATGCTACATCCTTGTGCACACTATATTCCAACTATGAATGTTTTTCAAACCATGTAACTTAAAAACTTCGGTTTTATTTTTCAAAATTCGTTCTGGGGAAAATATGATTTTTTTTGGCAAGGTCCTTTTTTGTCGAATTTTATCTATAAAATTAATATCAAATTCTCCAATAAGTTGGCGTAGTCCCGGATCACTCACTATCTATTTTTTTAGATCAAATTCTACACTATCAACATTAGATCTTGATATAGAGATAATCATATTAGGATGAATCATATTTTTATTACTCAGGCTACTTGAAGAACCAACATTATTCTTTGGATTTTTGGCAAAATAACGCTCCATTATAAGCCTACTTAAATCATGTACAAGTTATGTTATTGTGAATAAAAAATAAAAAAAAGTAAGAAAACTTATTACAAGTAAAAATATCTTATTGTAATATCATATTATTATACATAAAAATAATATTTAACAATAAATCTTAATATATCTTAATATATTATTTTTAAAAGATATTTAAACAAATAAAATATAATATAATCAAATTTAATATTTAAAAGATATTTGTAAGACACATAAATATAAAATCAAATTTTTTATATAAAATGATATTTTTAAAAACAGATGGAACTAAAATCAAATTTGTTATATAAAAGATATTTTTTTTTAAAATTGATAGATAAATAAAATAAAAAAAATTATATAAAAAACACATAGATACATTATAAGCTATTATTGATAAATGTGAACGATATAGAAAATCTATCATAATCTATGTTTTAGTATAATTTTTTTGACTTTTTATCGATCCATCTACAACAGAATTTATTACCACTAACATGTCTATATATATATAACATATGATGTTTTATAAGTTGTACTAAAACATTGGTAAAGCGAATCTCATTGTCTAATTGGTGTCATTTAATGTAAACCTGGATTTTGTATCAAACATTATCTATAATATAAATAATTTATTTATTGTTGAAAAACATTAAAGAGAAAATACATACCTCGAAAAACTAGATTGGTGAAATTCGATTTGTGTTCTTTATTTTTTCTCTTTCTTCTTTAATTTTAATAACTCTGCATCTCCTTGATAAACATGGACTTACCGTAGAAGCAGATAGAGATAAATAAAAATTAAATTTTGAGATAAATATTAAACCATAATAAAATCAAAACAAATTATTGCAATAAAAATATAAAAGAACTGAAAAGACTTCAAAAATAAACTTCTAATGTATTGGAGATTAAAATGCAGACCACATCCTATAATATATAAATACTTTAATTTAAAATCTTCCTTAAACATAAGCATTACTTAAAATATTTAGCTTAAAGTTTTATCCATTTTTAGCTTAACAGTTTCTTTAAAAATAGGCATTAGTTAAGATATTTAGTTTAAAGTTTTATCCATTTTTTTAGCTTAACGGTTTTCTTAAAAATAAGCATTGGTTAAGATATTTAGCTTAAAGTTTTATCCATTTTTTAGCTTAATAGTTTTCTTAAAAATAAGCATTGGTTAAGATTTTTAGCTTAAAATTTTATCTAACTTTTTTAGCTTAACAATTCCTTAATAATAGACATTATAGTCAACTATTGTTTTTAAAAATATTTATTACCCTTAAAAAATTTAATTAACCAACATTTTGGGGGAAGGGGGCTGACGCCCCCTCTTGCCCCTTAATACATCCGCCTTTGCTTGTCCTATCTTTATAACTAGATGGTCGTCATATCTTTATAACTCGAGGGTCATCATATTTTTATTATTTGGTGGTTGTCATATCTTTATAACTGTGGGATGGACGGATCGTCATATCTTTATAACTCGGGGGATCGTCATATATTTATATATGGGGTTCGTCATACCTTTATAGCTAGAGGGTAGTCATATCTTTATAAATTGAGGGTCTTTATATCTTTATACAGTAGAAACTCGATAAATTAATACTCGATTATATAATAAACTCTCTAAGATAATATGTTTGGTCGGTCCCGACTCGGAGATCGGGTGCTAAATTAATAATTCGCTAAAATTATAAGATAATACATTTTTGATAATTTTTTTAGACCCCATATAAAATATAAATTAATAATTCTTTATATATAGCATATTACATGAATGGTTTGTGAAGGTTTCTTGAAAAATGACTCAATTGTCTTTTGTTTTTTGTTGAAATCAATTTCCCATTGAATCTCGTCTCTAATTTTCCTTAGCATGGTAAGAAATTCTGGTGTTGTTTTCTCATAGCTCAACAAGAAATTGTTCAATGTGATTACCGCTAATAGCTTCGTTTCGCGAAAGGGGCTCCATTGTAGAACTTTCATCATCTTCTTCATCGATATCATCTTTATTAATTCCAATAACGCTTTCAATAATTTCTTCATCACTCAACAACTATGCAACTACATTTTCTTCTGGTTGATTAAGAACATATTCGACATCCATTGCATTGCGATAACCAATCTTCGACTTGGATTATCTTTATTGTGCTTGCATAATGCTATTTGAATCTCGTCTGTCATTGTTGTTTTTTCACACGTTTAAGATGGGAAGCCATGTTGTGTGTATGATTTGTTTGTGTTAACCTATTTTGATCTTGTATTTATATAGAAAATATTTTTAATGTCCATAAAATGATACATTGAACACAAGAAGCATAATAAGGTGGAAGATTGAAGGTTTCTTTCAAATTGGACCCTTCATTTGATATACATGCATTGTATACTGTACTATAATTAAGTGGAAGCTTGAAAGGTGTTTGTAAACTAAGTATTTTACTATAAATTAATAAAATATTAATTAATATATTAATTAATAATTAATAATTTATCGATTAAATAATAACTCTTTTAATTAATAAGTTTTGGTGGTCCCAAGTGTATTTTTTTATAGAGTTTCTATTGTAGCTAGATGTTCGTCATATTTGTATAACTAGGGGTATCTTTATAACTACGGGTCGTCATATCTTTATTAATGGGGTCATCATAACTTTATAACGGTAAGGGAAGATGGAGGGTCATCATACATTTATAACTTGAGGGTTGTCATATCTTCATAACGGGGTCTTCATATCTTCATAACTAGGGATTCACCATATATTATAACTGAAGGATCTTCATATCTTTTTCTTATTGATTTTTTTGGTAGGATCTAAACTTTTCTCCTGTTTGGAATCAATGATACAATAAACTTTTAGTGTTATGAATAAAAATGTCAATTTATCTTAGAAACGGATGATATTAATTTTGTTGAAACTGTACAATCAAACGGAGTCTTGGTTCACAACGTTAATGACGGCCATTGTTGTTTCCCCTGTCATAGTGGGTTTTTTTATTGTTAGAGCCTTAGAACAACATAAATAAAACTTATAATAAGCATCAGACCTTTTGAGAAAAATTTATTTCGGGATATAACAAGTTGTTTGACTTTTGATACAATAAACTATGAATCAAAAAGTTTGATCGACCAACTTTTGGTAAATTAAAGAGATATAATTTTAAAGATTTAAGAGGATAATTACATTGTGTATTATCATGTCTTGTTAATATATTATTTATAAAATTTAACAAAATTCTACAATAAGACATATATGATTAGAAAGGAAGAAATTAAAAAAAAACTTAATTTTTTTAAAAAATAAACCTTGTGGTTATCATTGCGATGAAGTAATGATCGTTGTTTAATTGCATCCAATTGAACCACGTCGACCGGTCTAGTTATTACGATGAAACTTCTTATATCTCGTGCCAAATTCTCTCTTGTAATTTCTAATGAGTTGTCGGATCACACGGGTTGCGGTGACCGAAAAACTAAAAATTACACCATCACGAAAATCTATGAGTTTAGGTTTTAGAGTTTTATTCTCAAATCGTTGCAACAAGTCATATTTTTTGTCGTGATGTTTTATCTTTTTTATTGCCATCCGATTTTAAATTTTGTTATGATTATAAACGGCCTCCTAAATCATTTAATTTAATCAATATTTAAATAAAATATATTATTTTGTTGATGTTTGCATGATAACATAAATGATCCTAACATAAAAAGAAGGTCCTATTAATATATAGGGCTAGTTTTATTTTAAATAAAAAAAATGAAATGAATTGCAACGAAAGATTATGAAGTATATATAATCCTAATTTTTATTATTTATTAAAAGTTAATTAGATAAAATATATTATAAACTAATATTTTATATTAAGATATAAGTATTATGTCGTGATTTCAACTAGGATCTCAGTGTTAATTACAATGTTTTCGAAACCAAAAAGAATATGTACAACTATGGAAAATAATCTAAATGTAAAAATCTCTCATTCTAACTTATATTAATTCGAGATTTCATGAAAAATCTAACTGAAAAAACGTTAAATTTACCGTTTTTTTAATTAATTAAAGTTAATTTTATAGACTTTTTTCATCCTTATTATTTATACACCTTTGATCTATCTATAAAAAAATACTAATTATGTATATTTATTTTAATAGTAGTTTTTTTTGTGTATAAAAGCATTAAATAAGTTGAAAAAGGTTCATACAAGATTCTAGAGCATATCCTGAGAAATACATCAACAATCGACATAGGAAGGTCGTTTGAAAAAAAAACAGTAAAACGATCAAATCATAGTAGAGAGATAAGATCCAATCAAAACAAGTAAATTACTGCGCAAACAAATGGACATCAGAGACAACATCCGAAAGCAACAAAGCGATCAATGTTGATGAGTCCGAATTCGAAGCGCTCTCCGGAGGGGTAGTCCAAGGTAAATCTCCCCGTAAAATTCGGACAGACTCCAAGCATATTAATTCGAACAGGACTTTTTCACCGGACAGATAAATTCGAACACTATAAACCTAAGGCAGTTCGACCTATGACTAAAGTACTAAAAAACCTAAACACTATCTGACTAAGCTACCTGCACATCTGCTTAAAACTCATGGGTCTTTAAACATGACCCGGGCCCATTAAACTTGACCCGAAAGCCCATAAGGGCCCAAATATCATACTATAAATACCCAACCACCAGCATTAACTATGGGTAAGAAAAATTAACTGCTGCCAGGCTGCTTAATTCTCTCTCCACCCTTAAAATACCCTGAAACACTTTGAAACACCGTGAAACACCCTTACACCGCCCTAAAACTCCACTTGAAATTACCGGCCTACCCTCAGGCTACTTTCATCCATACCAAATGTAGTGGCGGATCACGAACTACACTCACCAAAATATCATGCAAATCAAGAAAGAGGATTAATATAGAATAATTTTACAATGACCATAGAGGCGATGACGAGAGGGGACCCAAATGTTCTTAGGTTCCTCTCCTTCCAAATGTGGTAAATTACCGTGGCGAAGCAAGGATGCCAAATAGAGTGGTTTCGAGATTGAGACCTGTTTGACGCTTCACAAACCCAAGACTGTCAGCAGGAGGCGGTAAAAGGAAATCATAGTTTAGTACTAGCATGGGTCCAAATACTCTGAGTGAAGCTACAATAAAAAAGGAGATGAGAGATAGTCGCACTATCAGAGTTGCACAGAACACAATCAGGTGGGGAGTTATAACCCCAACTGAGGAGCTTGTCTTTGGTGGCAAGCGTGCCCAATATAGCGAGCCATAAGATGAAGGAATGCCGATGAACATTGAATTTATACTAAACTAACCCGCCCACCATACTTTAGGGTTAGGAAACCGAATGGCTTGGTACGTGTCATTGATGGAGAAAAAGATGAATCTTACTTCGCCTTCCAGTAGGGAATATCATTGGATAAGATGTTAGGAGGAGGGAGGGAGAGTATAAGATTTTGGATCTCTAACAGGTTAGCGCGATTTCGAGCACTCGTAGATCTAATATTAGATGGACAGTTCCAGTTCCCGTCAAGAATGATATCCGAGACCTTGAGGTTCTTCCTAAGTCTAGAGTCTTTGATGATACTTTCACCATAGTGGGAATCAAACGAAGAAGAGAGAAGCCATGGATCGTACCAGAAAGAGGTACTCAAACCATTTCCAATTGCCACCCTGCACATTTTACAAGCCAAAGGGTGGAGACGAAGAATTTTTCTCCAGTTTCAAGAGGGCGAGGATCCCATGGGAAGATTCCACAAATTATTATTTTTAATTTTTTCAATCTTAATCTAGTCACACCAAATGGAGTTATTGTTATTATTGATGATTGACAAAAGATGCTTGAGGACATCCGCTTGATTCCAGATTTTTAGGTCCAGAATCCCAAGGCCGCCCTCTATATTGGACGAGGTGACCATAACCCATGCTACTTTGACACCATAGATTTCATAGCCGAGCATGACCATAGAAAATGACGGAGATATTGAGACAATTCTTTGATAATCCTTGAGGGGAGGATAAAAATGGAGGACCAATAGACCCGACCAACGAATAAGATAGACTTAATAAGTTGAAGTCTACCTGCATAAGAAAGATGCTTAGAGGTCCAAGAGTCAATTCTAGAGGTGATTTTGTGAAGAAGAGGCTGACAATTCGAGTGTGTGAGACAGCTAGTAAGAAAGGGCACACCCAAATAATAACTGGTAGAGCTCCCTCCGGATATCCCATGATGGTAATAAGATCCGACCGAAGGGAATCATCAATACCCGAAAAAAAGCTGTGATTTTTAGAAGGGTTGACTTTGAGACCAGAGAGAGTATAGAACTCATCAATAGCCTTTTTGATAAGAAGTATGAAGTTTGCGTCTCCATGTAAAAATTATTAGATCATCTGCAAGGCATAGATTAATGATTTTGAGTTTTTGACATTTCCAATGAAATCAGAACTTCTTATCATGACTCTTCTCCTTAAGAATACTGGAAATGAACCTGCATGATAAAGACAAAAAGAAATGCGATAGCGGGTCTCCTTGCCTCAGACCTTTCCTTCCTTTGAAGTTGCCATGAGGAATATTGGTGGAGTACGAAGGAGAGAAAATTCATTTAATGATCCAGGTGATCATTTTATCAGGAAAATGCATCGCAACAAGGATGTCAAGGATGAGGTGTCATCTGACATTATCAAAGGCTTTCATTAGATCAATTTTGAGAGCGACCTTTTTGTCTCTGTGATTAGAGTGGTAACCGTGCAATAGTTCTTGAGATAAAAGGATATTATCTGAAATATTCCTCCCCTTTACGAACGCCGACTGTGAGTTATCAATAAGATACGGAAAGGAATCCTTGATTTTATTGGCTAAGATTTTGGAGATGATCGTGTAATTAACATTACAGAGAGCAATGGGTCTAAAGTCAGCAGGCCCAGAAGGATAGTCCATTTTAGATGAGAGCTATAGAGGTGGAGCTCTAAGAAGCATCCAGATATTCAGAATGAAAGAAGTCAAGGACACCATTACAGATGTCTTGGCCAACAATGCTCCAATTAGTTTTGAAGAAGCAAGAGTTGAAGCCATCAGGACCCGAAACTTTGTTACTGTCAATACTGAACATAATTTTTTTTTATCTCATCGCAAAAAATCTCATGAATCATAGATTTTTTTATCCATATTAGTAACTTTAGAGGTTAGAAGAGAGGAAAGAGTTTCCAGACCTGGATAACCGGCAATATGCCTAGTACCGAGTGAGTTTTCAAAATATTTTGCAAAAAACTTTGAAACACTAGCAGGAGTAGAGATAATAATTCAGCTCTCGTTATTGATCGAAATAATCTTATTACAAAAAAGTCGAGCCTTGATACTATTATAGAAAAATTTAATGTTTTTGTCACCAAGCTTAATCCAGTTTTCTCTAGATTTTTGTTTAAGAAAAGATTTTTCGGCTCTACTTAGAAAGATAAAATATGATGACGCTTCGTATTCTTCCGAAACAAGAATAGGATTGAAAGGATCACTAGCAAGGTTGGATTGAGCTTCAAATAATCTTTTTTGAGCAATCCCAGCCCTGGAGCTAATGTCACTAAACTCTTTACGGTTGAGTCCCACAAGCTCGGATTGCAGCCTAAGAAGTTTGTCTGTGACCTGACTCATCCCAGGAGAAGCAATGGGGCTATTCCAACTCTTATTAACTATATCTTTGAAAAGCGGGTGAGATTGCCACATGTTGAAGAATTTGAAAGGCCTTTTACGCTTAAGACGTATAAACCCGAGGTTTAGCGTAACGGTTGTATGGTCAGAAGATCGAAGAAAACCAAAGTGAGCATAAGACATCAGGAAAAGATCATCCCAAACAGGGTTGACAAGGACTCGATCAATCTTGGATATAATCGGATGATCAGGTTGTTTATCAATCCACATGAAGTGAAAACTAGTAGATCGAAGGTCACTAAGCTCACTACGGAAACAACAATTATTAAAATCATCTATAGAAGAATTCTAATTATCAAAGGAACCTATACGCTCATCAGGGTGATGGATAGCGTTAAAATCCCCAAGTGAAACCCAAGGAATGTGCTTGTCTACCATGGAAATGGTAGTCAAGTCATTCCAGAGGTGAACTCTATCCACAGCTGCATTGAAAGCATAAATGGCAGTATATCTAAAAGAAGTATTAAAATCGTGACACTCAGCCAAACAATGAATATACTGAGGGGATTGGGACTCTCTAGATATAGTAATGACACTTAGGTTCCAGATAATCCAAATTCTACCTAGATGGTGAGAAGAATGATTGGTAAGGACATGCCAAAAGGGATCCATTTTCCTAACAATAGAATCTATTTTATACAATTGGACTTTAGTTTCAACTAGAATTAATAAGGAGATACTATTACTAATAATAAAATCAATAACAACTTTTTGCCTAATATGGTCATTTAGCCCCCTAACATTCCAAAAAACAATATTCATAAATCAGAAGACTTACAACGCTTTAGACGATGGTCATGTCGGAGGACAAATCCAAAATACCCTTATCCTTAGCATCCGTGAGACGATGCCTTTTAGGAGGCAAGTCAACCTCCTCACCACTTTCTACCTTCTTGACTTCTTCAAGGGAAGCAAGCCGATGTCCACTAAGTCTCTCCGGCTCAATCCTAGAAGGATCGGACTCATCCGAAGTAGCAAACGAGGTAAGATTGGAAGGAAGTTTGGATGGTCTTTTTTTACATAGGCGGGAGGAGTGCCCAAAGACAACACAATTTGCACACTGAGGGGGGAGCCCTTAATAATCAAAATTCACCGTAATGAATTTGCCACTAATCTTGAAAGTGAGCTCAGTGCGGATTATAGTACCCGCAGAGATCATAATGCAAATACGAGCAAAACAGAGATTTTCCATCATTTCCGTTTGATTGTCCATATATAAAGAGGTACATATTACCGATCCAATATTACTAAATCCCTCCGCAGTACAAAGCTCCAAAGGAAGATTTAAAACCTTGACCCAAATAGGGACTTTCTTGTGGGGGTCTTTGATGAGGGTGGAAAGAGGAGCCCAATTCTTGAGAATGATCAAGTTACCACCAAAATGCCAAGGGGGCTGTTCCAACACTTTTTTTGGCCATCTCTTCCGACCCAAATTGAATTGGGAAATAACCTTCGGGAAAAGACTTAAAATCTAGAAGACCAAATTTACTCCACAAAGATTCCACAATGGCTTTGAGAAGGTGTTAGTCATTTTCTCACGCAAGTATACGCGGTTAAATAGTAGCATGTAATAAGTAAGTAAGATCGTTCCCACGAAGACTAGGTGTATATGAAAAGAATTCACTTATGCAACAAAGTATGATTATTAGACTAATGCTTGAACGAGTAATAAAGTATGGGTGAATGAATATAACTAAGCAAATTAACTAACTAGATTAACTAACAAATTTACTTATGCGAGAGAAAACATGGAACCCCAACATCAGTGTTTATTTTACTCAGAGTATTAATATACTTAATCAATATATATGATAACAACGATTACTAATCAGATAATACGAAATCAGAATACGCTACATTTCAGTACACGTAAACCAAACCACTAAAACAACCACAAAAGATATAGCAGTTAAGCAGACACCGCCTGCATGACAATCCTATATGTCTATACGAATTGAGGTACAATTGGTTTTAAGCGCAAGTTATACGAATTATTCAAGAACCTATGCTAGCATGGCAAGTTCTAAACCCTCAAATCCACTTTCGCATTCATTAAAGATTAACAAACCAGATGTTCGCAACGCATCTAACGATAAGCACAACCATACTAGGTAACCGATAAACATATCTCACAAATCAATGAAGCAATCAAACCCTAAGTATTATTCAAACAAATCTGTTAGAGTTCCATAACAATGATTAGTTCATAATCGAACGAATCATCATCATGGGCTCAAAAGTTAACATAGCTCTAAGGCGAATGTAAATAAACGAATTAGAGTTTAGAGAACGTTAAACCGAACAGTAACCATAAGTATCGAATAACAGAAACACTCCGTAAACTGCCGATCGATATCAAAAGCAGCCGTCACCTACTTCCTCTCCGCCGTCTGGTTGTATGTTACCGATCGAAAAAACAATAAGTAGCAAATTCCTTTTGTCCTCTTTTTCTCTCGCTTTGAATTCTGTAGGTTAAAAACGTAGCCAATTTTGTTTTCTCTTCTTGTTCAATATTTTTCTACCGTAAACCCAAGTCAGTGACAATTACATTTTTTCCTCCTCTATTTATAAACTGGTCGAAACCCTAAAAGAGCCCAATTTGGATTTTTCTTCCTTTGGTCTTTTTATCTTCTTTCCTTTTCTTCTCGCTTTAATCTGCCCAAAAACCTCGTAGAAACCCCAATACGAATCATGAAATATTTATGCTAAATAAAATAATATTTTAAACAATATAGCTAAATAAAACCCTAGCATTAGTCTAATTTTTTTTTAATTCAGCATTAATTTCCTTTTATGCTCGATAGCTAAATAAAAGCACTGGTCATAATATACAATATTTATTTTTTTCAAACAAATATTTTTAACAAATAATATAATTTTAATAAATCTCTAGAAATATATTTTCCTTTGTTTTCTTTTTTTTTCTACCGGATTTTTCTGTTCTAATTCCTTTCTACTGCCCCCCACTAGTAAAATTATAATAACAATGAAAATGAATCGATCTGTTTCTTCCGATTTATGCAGCCCAATAAAGCCCATGTGTATGACTTTGGGTCAACAGACTCCAAACTTGTTCCAAAATTTCCCGCAAGTACATTAATTTTCCAGTTTCTTCAATTTCAACCCTGAATTTATTAATATTATCACAATTTAGCCGCGGTACAACTTCACCCCTTTATTTCAAATTTTCTTTGGAACAGAAGGACTAGTGGTGCAGGTGAAGGACCCAAAATTTTCAAAATTATAAATTATTAAAAACATTATGAGCATTTTATTCCCAAAAACTTTATATTGTCTGCATATAGTTCTACCTACGAGAATGAATGAAAAACACGTTGAAACACCATGAAAACTTGTTAACCGGCGACGATTTTAAGAATAATGGAAGCGTAATAAGTGACATGAAATGCACTTATCAAACCCCCAAATTTAAAATGTTGATTGTCCTCAAGCAATGCAAAACAGTTTTAACAATTGATGCATGAATGCAACTGAATTTAAAGAATGTGAGAATGCAATGATCCCGAATGAGTAACCGTAACTAATTCATCACAAATGCCTCAATGAATGTAATGACCTCGGAATGCGAAATAACCAGGTACTCAAATGCTAGCAATATAAGCGTAGAAGCGTGCGTGTGTGTTCAAACTCAATCGACATGTTTTTAGTATAAATTAATAGAGCTTACTTGTTTTTATCATAATAATCACAAGTTTAGAAACGAAATACAACCTAGATTCTTTATAGTCAAGATGCACATCCATATTTCTCTGGGGTTGTCAAAGATTTATTATGCTTTATTCTATATACAGACCCACAAAGGCTTATTTGACCGTGCAATGGACGAGGTCCCGAAAAGACTTATACAATGGTGCCCATGTAGCGAGCGTTAGGTTAGCGTATCCCAGACCGGAAAAGTCTTAGGTCACTAGGCACAAAGTCCCCTAGAACTTAATAACTCGAGTACCAAAGAGCTCATCCTAGCCAATTTTGCATTTTTTTTTGCATTTTCTTCTTTTTTTTCTTCGACTGGGAATGAGTGCGTTTCGCTCCATCTCATTCCACCCCTAGACTATTCGTAATACGTAGCCCCCAGCGAGAGGACGTACGTCAACGAGTGGCTACTAGCCTTTGGCGCCTAACTGAATAATACGTATATTTATCTTTTAACTCCCTCAAACTTATATTTTTGCAATCTATTAACAAATAAAGGATTAAGGTATGATTCTGAACCTAACCAAGGATTATGTATAACAATACTCAACTGTTTCCGTAACTATCATAAAAACAATCGATGAGTCTACGTGTATTAATTGTGCTTCTACATCAAGCAAGCTAACTTACAAGCAACCTAATTAAATTTTATTCCTACTGTCATTTCAAACAATTTTCATAATTGGCTACTTGAGTGGAAACATCAACTCAAGGGATCAAAGATGCAAAATCCATGAACAAAATGCTATGCTAATAGACCAACTTGATCCTAAACACAGTCTATATAATCATGGCATGAATATGAAAATAAGCATGACTAACATGAAGATGCACCGTGTATCATGAATAACTACTATGATGAATGCAACTACAAGAAATGAAAAGATACAGGAAACACTCCCCTATTCGTCCAGCTGTCTTGATCATTATTTCAAAGTGGGTTGCCTCCCACGAAGCGCTTGTTTAACGTCAATAGCTCGACGATACCGCTAGGAATCATATAGCGTCGAGGCTGATGATGAATGCCTCACGGATCACCGCATCTCCCCAGTAATGCTTGAGTTATTGACCATTAACTTTAAATGCTTTATCTGTCGATTCCTCATAGATTTCAACTGCTCCATGTGGATATACTGTCTTAACTTTAAAAGGTCCAGAACATCTTGACTTGAGATTTCCAGGGAAAAACTTTAGACAAGAGTTGAAAAGAAGAACCATTTGACCTGGCTCAAAAGCTTTATGTAAAAGCTTCCTATCATGCCATTTCTTGAATTTTTTCCTTATTCATCTTCTGATATCTGCTATGGTCCAACCAATGGCTGATTTGAACTTTCTCAGAACTTTCAATAGCTTTTCTTCCTCACTACTTGAAAGGTTAGATGAAATAATAACGAGTAATGTAGATGACTCTCCTAAGAAAGTATACCTGAGATGATCTGGTAGTGGTTTGAGTTCAAGTTTGGGAGCTTCTTCTAGAGAAGGTTTAAGCCTTTTCTGAAAATCCTTAAGATCACCCAATCTGAGCGACTCATGTGGAATATTGAGCCTCTTTTGATACGGGGCTTCCTGTAGTAGTTGAACACATTCGGATATTTCTTCGTCTTCGAAGTCAGATTCACCATGTAGAACTCTGCCTAGAACATCTGAACTCGCAAACTGATCCAACTCAATACTGCGCAGAAAATCGACCATATCCAACCTGAAACATTGCTCATCCTCTATTGGAGATTGCATGGCCTTGAAAACGTTGAAAGTGACCTTCTGATCTTGCACTCTTATAGTGAGCTCCCATTTCTGGACATCAATCAAAGTTTTGCCCGTAGCCAAGAATGGCCTTCCCATGATTATGGGGATGTTTTTGTCCTCTTCGAAATCCAACATAACGAATTCAGCTGGAAATATGAGCTTATCTATCTTTACTAAGACATCTTCCACGATACCACGAGGATATGTGATAGAGCGATCAGGCAGTTGCAAAGAGATGTTAGTCAGTTTTGGCTCAGGAAGCCCAAGTTTCTCAAACACAGATAGGGGCATCAGATTGATGCTCGCTCTCAAGTCACATAAATATTTGCTAAAAGTTAAATTGCCGATTGAACAAGGAATGGTGAAGATTCATGGATCTTTAAGCTTGGGAGGCAATTTTTGTTGTAAGATCGCACTACATTCCTCAGTGAGCGCCACTGTCTCAAAATCACCAAGCTTTAGCTTTTTCGAAAGAATTCCCTTCATGAACTTGGCATAACTAGGCATTTTCTCTAATGCTTTAGCAAAGGATATGTTGATATGTAGCTTCTTGAATAGCTCTAGAAATCTCCCAAACTGAGTATCTAGCTTCCGTTTCTGCAACCTTTGCGGAAACAATGGAGGAGGGTAGATAGTAGGCTCAACCACTGACTGAGATGGATTTTTAGGTGGCTGATCTTGATCAGAGTTAACCTCAGATGAGGGCTGATTTTGAGCAGAATTTTTCAGAATGGGTTGTTTTTTAGAAGAATCAGCCTCTTGTTCAACTACGGGGTTTTCGGCAACCTTTCATGATCTCAAGGTGGTCACTTGGCATTTCTCCCTGTCGTCCCGTTTACCTAGATTATGATCTGTGTCGCTAGGAAGAAATCCTTGAGGTCTAACGATCATATTACTGGCCATCTGCCCAATCTGATTTTCTAAGGTCTTGTGAGATACCATCAGACTTTTAATCATTACTTTCATCTCTTCGAATTCAGAGTCTCTCACAGAATGTTGATTCTGAGGTTGTCTTGGGGCATACTGTTGAGATTGATGTTGCTGACCTTGTTGTTGAAATCCAGGAGGAGCGTATGGCTTAGCACCATAATGCTGATTACCTTATTGATTATTGCTCCAACTAAAGTTCGGATGATTTTTGTTGCTTGGGTGATAGGTGTTTGAGATTGGTTTTTGATTCCGCCTCTGAGAGTTACTCACAAATTGCACTAACTTAGTAAAGATAGGGCATTGTTGAGTGTCATGCCCTCCATCACAAATCTCGCACATACTAGCTACCTGATGTACCCCTAGTTTAGTCAAAGAATCCACCTTTATGTTTAGAGCTTGAAGCTGAGCTGCTAAAGCAGTGGCAGTGTCTACGTCAAGAATACCAGCTACTTTATGTTGTGACAGTCTCTGAGAAGGGTTCTGGAATTCATTAGCAGTCATCATCTCAAGGAGCTCGTGAGCCTCCTCATAGCTTTTCGTTAATAAGGCTCCCCCAGATGCAACATCGACCATGGGCCATGTTTGCGCACCCAAACCATTGTAGAAGAAATTTATTACTAACCAATTAGGCATCGCATGATGAGGATATTTTCTGAGAATCTCCTTGTAACGCTCCCAAGCTTCACTTAAAGATTCACCATGTGACTGAGAAAACTAAGTAATAGCATTCCTCATGGCGGCTGTTCTTGCCATAGGAAAGAATTTTTAGAGAAATTTCCGCGCTAGTATATCCCAAGTAGTGATAGAGCCTGCTGGTAATGAGTGTAACCAGCCCTTAGCTTTGTCCCTCGGAGAAAATGGGAAGAGTCTCAGTCTTATGGCATCATATGAAACACCGTTGAACTTGAAAGTATCACAGATTTCAAGGAAGGTCATAATGTGCATATTAGGATCCTCAGATGAAGCTCCCCCAAACTGACAATAATTCTGCATCATCTGAATAGTGCCGGGTTTAATCTCAAAACCATTCGCAGCAATATTGGGTCTGACAATGCTAGACTGAATATCCATAATCTTTGGTTGAGAGTATTCCATGAGTGCTTTTGGAGCTGGATCTCCCATTGTAGAATTAGTATCAGAATATGAGAATAATTACTATGTTCCTTGCTTTGTTTCAAGCTCCTTTTGTACTAGTGCTCTAGTTTGAGACCATGTTTGCATACACGCTCAAGTACCTGAAGCACAAGAAAACTACAAGAAAAGTAAGTAACCGAATCAAGTCAATAGTTTTACAACGACCCCTGCTGATAAGCAATAAAACTGTCAAATAACACCGAGTTCCTAGTAACGACACCAAAAACTTGTTAGTCTTTTTCTCACACAAGTATACGCGGTCAAATAGTAGCAAGTAATAAGTAAGTAAGATCGTTCCCACGAAGACCAGGTGTATATGACAAGAATTCACTTATGCAACAAACTATGATTATTGGACTAATGCTTGAACGAGTAATAAAGTATGGGTGAATGAATATAACTAAGCAAATTAACTAACGAGATTAACTAACGAGTTTACTTATTCGAGAGAAAAAATGGAACCCTAACTTCATTGTTTATTTTACTCAGAGTATTAATATACTTAATCAATATGTATGATAACAATGATTACTAATCTAGATAACACGAAATCAGAATAAACTACCTTTAAGTACACGGAAAACCAAACCATTTAAACAACCACAAAAGAGATAGCAGTTAAGCAAACACCGCGTGCATGACAATTCTATATGTCTATACGAATTGAGGTAAAATTGGTTTTAAGCGCAAGTTATCTATTTCGATTACATAGGCTAATGTGATATGGTTAGTGACATATTACGAATCATGAACAATCACAATACGAATTATTCAAGAACCAATGCTAGCATGGCAAGTTCTAAACTCTAGATGTTCGCGACACATCTAACGATAAGCACAACCATACTAGGTAACCGATAAACGTGTCTCACAAATCAATGAAGCAATCAAACCCTAAGTATTATTCAAACAAATCTGTTAGAGTTCCATAACAATGATTAGTTCATAATCGAACGAATCATCATCATGGGCTCAAAAGTTAACATAACTCTAAGGCGAATGTAAATAAACGAATAAGAGTTTAGAGAACGTTAAACCGAATAGTAGCCATAAGTACCGAATGACGGAAACACTCCGTAAACTGCCGATCGATATCAAAAGCAACCGTCACCTACTTCATCTCCGCCGTCTGGTTGTATGTTACCGATCGGAAAAACAAGAAGTAGCCAATTCCTTTTTGTCCTCTTTTTCTCTCGCTTTGAATTCTGTAGGTTAAAAACGTAGCCAATTTTGTTTTCTCTTCTTGTTCAATATTTTTCTGCTGTAAACCCAAGTCAGTGACAATTACATTTTTTCCTCCTCTATTTATAAACTGGCCGAAACCCTAAAAGAGCCTAATTTCGATTTTTCTTCCTTTGGTCTTTTTATCTTCTTTCCTTTTCTTCTCGCTTTAATCTGTCCAAAAACCTGGTAGAAACCCCAATACGAATCATGAAATATTTATGCTAAATAAAATAATATTTTAAACAATATAGCTAAATAAAACCCTAGCATTAGTCTAATTTTTTTTTAATTCAGCATTAATTTCCTTTTATGCTCGATAGCTAAATAAAAGCACTGGTCATAATATACAATATTTATTTTTGTTCAAACAAATATTTTTAACAAATAATATAATTTTAATAAATCTCTAGAAATATATTTTCCTTTGTTTCAAAAAATATTTACGTCCACGAGCACCCCCAAAGAAAAGTGTTTCACTTTGATAGAAAAGGGTTACAGATTTTCAGATGTTCTTTTGTGTAGTCCCAATAATCTATTTGTGGAGAATAAATAGACTTACTAGATAATGCTCCTATATGATCATATACAAAATACTATACAGTATAGCGTGTTATATATTTAAGCACGGAGGTATACTGTAACTGACACAAGATTGTACCAACGAAAACAGTACATTTTTAAGATATTATTCGAATCATTCTCAACAAATATACTCTTTTAGGCGAATATCTTTTCTTCACTATCAACAAATAATATTCTCTTCTTCTGACTCACAAAATTCCTTTAATGCATTAACTCTATACTGTGAACACCAATCTAGTTTGGGCACTCCATGAACTTTCAAACTGATACTACCTTGGTCATTATATATGTTGGATTATCGTGTGTAGACACTTTCAAAATGATATTATATCATAAATAAAATGATACGCTCGTGATACTATATGACATTTATATGACATTTATATGCTTTGTACGCTCGTGATACATTTGGTTCCTTGTAAGGTGTATGGAGATTTGATTGTCACAAAACACTTTTGTAGTAGTCTTATTCAAACCCAAATCTGCCACCAAACATTGCAACCATATTACATGTTCAACTGATCTTGTTATCGTCATGTACTCTGCCTATATTGTAGACAAAGCTACAATAGATTGCAACTGATATTTCCAACTGATCACACTACCAACTATAGTAAACACATATCATGTTAGAGATCTCCGTTTATCCATAAAACCAATAACTGACCTTGTAATATCATTGAGCGATCCACCAATATCGGTCTTGTTAAAAGTTAACAACATTCACAGTATTCTTAAGATACCAAAGTATAATGTTCTTTGCTAGGACATCCCATATACCTACTAACTAGAGTAACCGCATGTAAAATATCAGGACGTGTACATACTATACTATACATGATACTACCAACTGCAATTGAATATGAAACCTTTTGCATTTGTTCCAACTCAATATTATCCTTGGTCGATCATGTTGCAGACAACTTGCGTTGAGTAGCAAACGAGATGTTGACTGCCTTAACATCGAACATGTTGAATCATTGTAGCACTTTTCAATATAGCTTCGTTGAGACAAGTGTAATGATCCTATACTTTTGTTTCTGATAATCTCCACACATCTCAAACTCGTACTAATTTATTTCTTTATCTGCACAATTTGTGACATATTACAAGCATCAATAAGCATATCATCCACATACAACAACAAGTAAACATAAGAATCATGTGACATTATTTGATGATACACACGATTGTCATATAGACTCCACGTGAATCTGTTTGGCACCATGGATGTATCAAAATGTTTGTACCATTTCCTAGGTGACTATTTCAAACCATATAGTGACTTTTTCAGCATACAAACCTTGTCCTTCATATCATGTTTGATAAATTCCTTCATTTTGGTTGTCTCAAATAGATTCACTCCTCCAATTCACCATGTAGAAATGCAGTCTTCATATCTAACTCCTCAAGTTTTAAATCTTGCAAAACTACAATGGCTAAAGAAACTCGAATCGAACTATGTTTCATCACTGTAGAAAACACTTATTGAAGTCAATTCCTTCCCTTTGAGTAAAATTTTAATAACCAGTCTTACCTTCAATCGTGATGCCTCAACCCCTGGATTACCTTCTTTTTTCTTGAAAACCCATTTGATGCCTACTACCTTCTGTAATTTAGGCAATTCAAAAAGCTTCCATGTTTAATTCTTATGAAGAGATTCAATCTTTTCCCACATTAAACTCGCTGTAACTACCATATAAATACTAGGTTCATGCATCTTAACTTATTCTGCAACCGACAGAGCATATGTAACTAGATTCACATACCTTTTTGGTAGTCTAATCTCTACCGAATGCTATGCTATAAGGTTGTTGTTCAGTATTCGATGCATCATCGTCACTATCATCCTATGTTGTCTTTTCACCTCGTGATTCTAGATCCATCTCAGAACGACTCGAATTATTGGACCTGCTAGGATCGTTCACACATTCAACAAGAGTTTTGATATGTAGCGCCGGTATCGAATACCCAAGAGTTTTGCCCATAATTTGAACTCACGGATAATTTATCTCTTTTACCATTATTTTTATTATCGTTATAATCGATCACACATTCAACAAGGTTACTGCATTTTTCTTTTGATTATCTCTCATGTAATGACCCTGATCACTGCATTCATCTTCCCCTAGTCATAAGGCCTTTCTTTTTTTCGCCTGATTGTCTGGTTGCAACTATCTAAACTCCCTTGATTTTAGTGCCTCTTTGAAATCTGTTAGCGATAGCTTATCCTTACCATACATATGGTATCCACGAAGTTATCATAGGGAGTTGGAAACGATCTTAGGACAAACAAAGCTTGATATGCATTTTTAATGATGATGTCAATATTCTTCAAGTCCACAATAATTGATTTAAAATTATCTAAGTGTTCAATTATGGACATACCTTCTTTTGATCTGAAATTTTACAAGCACTTCTTCAAGTATAACCGGTTCACCACTGATTTCTATGAGTAAAGTTCTCACAACTTCTTCTATGCGTAGGCAACAGTCTTCTCACCATTAATCTTGCGAAGAAGATCGACTTTCACACTCATTAGAGTCCAGCATAAATCTCTTTTTTGAAGATCTTTCTTCTAATCTCTTCTGATAACTTATTCTCCATAGCCTTCAACAGCCCTTGCAGTGCCAATGAAGATTACAGTACTTAAGAGGAACATACATATGTGGGTAAAATACTTTGATTTGAAATTGTTAAAGATTATGAATGGAGATTTAGCATAAGTTGCACAAGATGGTGATTATCCACAGAAGATGTGGGTGTGACCGCTAACATAGAAAAGCAACAGAAAGTTAAAAATAAACATACTGAGAAATGACATAAAAGTTATAGCAAAAACCGCTCAGACGTCAGTTATGACATTTTGAAAGCTACCTCAAGAATCAATCGTAATTTATTTGAACACATCCAGTTGTGTTTATATTGAATGTGGAAATAAAATTTTATGTATCTATGTAACATAGTTTAAGGTAGCTCAGTTGATACACTCAGTTATTATAGATTTATGGACAAGAAGCTGCTTGGAACTTGGTGGGCATATTTTGACCGACTAACACATATTTGTTACTTCTTATTTTTTAGATAATTAAGTTCATCAAAAGACTGAACAACAATAGTCTAGTTACTTTCTTATTTGTTTCTCTTCATTTTTAGCTAACTATTTATTATAATCACGAATTGGCTTTCTTGAGATGAAAAATAGCTACAAAAATTATATTATTTGGTGATTTGATTAATTTTGTAAATAGCGAAGTTAGTTGGGTTTATTTTTTGTTTTTTAAATTTTAATAAAAAAATTAGAGGTTATGCTAAAATGAGATCACGTTTTGTTAAAACAAGACCACGGTTGGATCAAGACCCGGTTTTGTTAGAACAAAACCCCATTATTTGAAATTCTGTAAGATAAATGTATTTTAGACAACTCAACTTTTTGAAAAAAAAGGATGAAAGTTTTGTTCAAACAAAAATAAGATATCCAACTCCAGAAAAAAAATAAGATATCCAACTTCGGAAAATAGTCTGATAGTTAAAATTTATCGATCCAAGTTAGATTTAACTCAAAAAAATTATGAAAATCTAACCCGAAAGCCATATATAACATATTATGTTGATTAAATTTACGGTTTATTTTAGTGATTATTTTTTAATACATTAAAGTAAAATTTATATCAAAAGGGTATACTAGCTATATAAATTTAATCTAATCGTACATTTTTTAAATAATTATTATCTTTTACTTTTTTTAAAAGATAGTTAGAATCAAATTAACTATTTGGTTAAACCATGTTTTCAAGATTTTTGACATATTTTTCTATCGAGTTCACCCAAATTTTGCTGAGTGTCAATATTAAAACCGATTTTATTACATACGGTATTTCTAAAAATAAAATGAATGGTATTTTGGGTGATTTGTATTTTTATAAATACATCACACACATTTTATTAATCGTATTTATAATTTTATGGATGGTTCTTATCCGATAAATTTAAAAATAAAGATAGATCGTTATAAATAAAAACATGTACAAATGTATAATATATTATCTTGTTAGTAAATTATTGGATTTTTATTTATTAATATGATTGATAGTTAAGTATATATTTGATCTATTTCTAATTTATTATATATTTGTAAAAGGTTATATTTATCTTTTATGAACGTGTAATTATCTACAAAATATTTACTTTGTTTCAATTTATACTATTTTAAAGAGCTTGCTACATCAACTGTTGTAAGAACATTTGAACAGCACTAAGAAGACCAAAATTTAGTTCGAATAGACTTTTGATATAGTCTTTTGAGTTCAAGACCAAACGCTAAACCATCGAACAAATTTCGGTCAAATCAGAGTCAAACACATTATCGGCGAAGATACACGACAAAATGGAAACCATCTTCAAAATATTCGACATCGTATCAGAACTATCCGATCACTATTACTCTAAAATAGAAAATAAGGTTCATTCTTCACTAATGTATCAGATGTCGTCCACAAGAAAATCATGAAAGAATGGAAGATACTAGAGAAGAATCTACCACATAAAATCATCGTCCGTATCTATGATATTTGTATCGATATGTTGCAGGCAGTGATCGTCGGAGCCGTCGGTACTCTTTACCGTAGAACATGCTCACATGATCTCTTTCATTTATTAGTTTGGACCTTCTCTTTTGGTTTCTTACAAGAAACCATAAGCCATTAAATGAAAAGTAACTCGGAAGCATCGTCATTATGTTTCTTGCAAGTTACACATTCCTTTTTTTGGAAGCTTTAGTGGCTTCTTTTGAAAGCTTTAGTTTGCTATAAATAATACTTTAAGTTGTTCTTGCAGATCAACACTTGAAAACAATATTCTAGAGTGTAATATTTTCTTCACATTTAGAGAAACAATTTGAGTGAGAGAGAAATACATGTATTGTTTTAGAGAAAGATGAGAAAGTTGTATTGTAAAGACTTGGTTGATCCTATTGAACTAAAATGAGTCAAACAAGGTGCAGGAAGTGAAGTAGATTGGAAAAAACTCAAGCGTAAAGCTGTAAGTGTAATTCGACAATGGGTTAAAACAATGGCGATTCACGACACTACAAAAGAAACATACGCTTTCAAATTATGGAAGCATTTAGAAGAAATGTATGAGCCACAAAATTCTCAAAATTAAACCTTCATCATAAGGAGAATTGTGAACCTGAATTAAACTTTCATCAAAATTATGCTTTTATGATGGGCAAAGTATATCTAACCACTTGCCAAAATTTGACGAGATTCTCGATAATTTGACGAACATGGAACTAGCCCTAGCTGAAGAAATTCAAGCGTTGATTTTGTTAAGTTCTTTACCGGATAAATGGGAAACACTTGTGGTAGATCTTGGCATTAAGTATGGTAAAATAAAGTATCAACATAGAAGGCAAAAGAAGAGCGGAGCAAAGCTCTTTTAGTCAATGATTCAGAGTAAACGCAGAGAAGCCAATATAGGGGAAACCCTAATTTTCTTTATGAAAATTCAACTCCATTACATTGTAAACAAAGTCTGTTTAAATAAGAGTTCGAATAAAAACCTTAATACGAAAATACCAAAAATGCCCTAAAGTAATAAAAATTCGAATTAAAATAGTAAACGACTCTGAATGCCCAAAAAATTCAATATGTCACGAGCAAAGCTCGTGGTTTGTAATCGTGGCGTCGTTTCCTTCAAAATAAGGTGTTGTGGGCCAAAATCGGACACCGGGAGCTCCGAAACTGTCAATTCGCTGCATTCTTCGGGTGATCGCCTGTCTTCATAAATTCTAACGCTAATCTATCTACATCATCCCCTCTGGGGTAGAGAAGATTCACCCTCGAATCAGAACCAGTCTCGTCGTCAGAAGAGTCACCTGCGTAAGGAATCAGATGCTTAACATTAATGACATCAGACGTACGGACATGGCTAGGCAAGCACAGCCGATAAGCATTCGGGTTGATCCTCTCCACAATCTCCATAGAGCCAATCTTTTGGGCGGCCAGTTTGTTGTACTCACCGGCTGGGTACCGAGCCTTGGTTAGAACTGCCCACAACTGTACAGGACGACGATGATGATCCGTCTGAGACTTATACTTGGCGGTGCTCAAGACAATCTGATCGTATATCTTCTGGTGGGTTTGGCGAATCTGCGAGACAAGCTCCTCAGCAGTTGTGTGAACACGAATTTTACTGGGCATGGCGAGCAAGTCGACAGGACCCCGGGGCACAACATCATACATCACCTGGAAATAAAACACATCTGCAAACTCCTGCATAAGAGACTGAACTGCAGGGCTAGCAACAGGAAACACATCTGCAAACTCCTGCAAAAGAGACTGAACTGCAAGGCTAGCAACAGGAAACACATCTGAAAACTCCTGCAAAAGAGACTGAACTGCAGGGCTAGCAACTGGAAACACATCTGCAAACAGATCAGTCACAACTGGATCACAAAACAATAAGAAGACCACACGAGCTTCTTCCATGGCCGCCTGAAAAGGAGCACGAGACAGCAAGGTCGTTGTGGAAGGACCAGAGTCAATGCTGAGGGACCGAGGCTTTGGCGGTACTAGAACAATCTTCTTACCCCGAAAAAAGAATGAATAAGTATTTGCACGACCATCATGCACAACAGACAAATCATACTGCCAAGGGCGGCCAAGCAATAAGTGACAAGCGTCCATAGGCACTACATTACAAAACACCTCATTCTGGTATGTCTGCCCTACAGAAAATGATACAAGCACACGTTGAGGCACAGTGATATCAGTACCTTTACTCAGTTAGGCCAGCTTTAATGGTTTGGGGTGCGACTCTGATTTCAGCCCAAGCTTTGAAACCGCTGTCTCGGAAATTACATTCTCACAGCTACCAGTATCAATAATGAAGGTGCACACCTTACCGCCAATCGTACAGGTGGACTAAAACACATTATTCCGCAACCAGTCACTATGAGCAGGAACACGAGGGGAAAGAAAAGTGCGTCGTACCATCAGAACTGCACCAACATCGCTAGTCACAACCTCCTCCGTGACCTCAGTCACATTATCATCATATGTATCAAACTTCGGGAGACCATCAGGAACAATTGGGGCCGGTTCAAACACCTCGTGAAAGAAAAGACCCCTAGCACCCGCAACATTCGGACTTTCTACCTGACGATGCCCTAACTCACCACAGTCAAAGCAACGTAACTTACCAGCAGAATGGCTGGTCGCACCAATGGGAACAATGGGAACGGTTGGACGTGAAACTGGTGCGGGCACTGAGGTCCCTGTAGGAGCACCAGTTCGTATGCCAATCTGGGTCCGTCGAGCCAACTATTTTTCTGGCAGGAGGGCACGCCGATGTGCTTCAGAAACAGACAACGGGTCGAACATGTTCAACACATCCTGGAGTTGAGGGTGCAACCCCCCAATATAGCGGGATACCCGCTGATGTGTTGACTCGTTCACATCTGTACGAGCAAGCAACTGAAAGAACTCCTCCATATACTCGTCCACAGAGCGTGGCCCCTGACCAAGATTCTGGAAACACTGGAATAATTCTCGCTCGAAATTGTAAGGCAAGAATGGTTGCCTTGCGGATTTTCTTCTTGAACTTCTCTCAACTACGTACTTGCTCCTTGCCTTCACGCGCACGGATCTTTTTCACCTGCTGCCACCAAGCTTGTGCCCTGCCGCGCAGGTGGATGGTAACCAAAGCTACACGTCTCTCCTCAGGAACTTCCTTGAAGTCCAGCACCTCCTCAACCTGGGATAACCAATCGACAAATTCCTCCGCCCGAAAGCCACCATCAAATTCAGGAATTTTGACCTTAAATCAAAGCTCCCAGCGGCGGTCCGGATAATCATTCTGTTCTGGCCTTTCTCCAAAAGGGTTATCGGGACCTTCAGCCTCCACACCAGGTTGTCTGGCAGTAAGTTCAGCCATCTGACGGGCAAGATACTCGACCTCACGGCGCAGGTCAGCATTCTCGCGATCTCCGAAATCATTTGCATCTCCTTCCACAGGAACGCCGCCGCGACCTCTGGCTCTTCCTCACACCATCTCGTAGGACTGCATGTGTCTGATACCAATATGATACAGAGTAAACGCAGAGAAGTCAATATAGGGGAAACCCTAATTTTCTTTATCAAAATTAAACTCCATTACATTGTAAACAAAGTCTGTTTAAATAAGAGTTTGAATAAAAACCCTAATACGAAAATACCAAAAATTTCCTAAAGTAATAAAAATTCGAAATAAAATAGTAAATGACTCGAAATGCCCAAAAAACGCCATATGTCACGAGCAAAGCTGGTGATTTGTAATCGTGGCGTCGTTCCCTTCGAAATAACGTGTTGTGGGTCAAAATCGGACACCGGGAGCTCCGAAATTATCAATTCGCTGCATTCTTTGAGGGTGATCGCATGTCTTCATAAATTCTAACGCTAATCTATCTGCATCAGTCACCCTCAAGGATAAACACTAGTCACTACGAGAGGAAGAACTAAAAGCAAATAATTTTTCAGAAATTAGAGAAACAAAAACAAGTTCAGAGGCAAATCGAGGTCAAGAGACGACTTCACCTCCAACTATTGTCATAAACCTGAAAATTTCAAGAAGGATTGTTGGAAGCTTAGAGAAAATGAGGTTGTCATAAACCTGAAAATGCTGAAAATAATATAGGTAATATACCTGTCATATCCAACGATGGTGAAACATACCTAAGTTTTTACGATGAACGTTTCAACCTTGCATGCCAAGACACATTGATAATTGATACATCCGATAGAATTATTTTGACCATTTACATAAATAGTGAGTTTTCTTTTGTCAAGATAGGAAATGAAGCAAGATGCAAAATTGTTTCAAGATAGAAAATGAAGCAAGATACAAAATTGTTGGTCGAGGTGATGCAACACTAGAAACTACCAGCGGTTGCAAGCCGTTATTAAAATATGTTCTACATGTTCCAGATATCTGTATCAATTTGAAATCTATTGGTCAGCTTGATGACATGGGATTCTGGACGTGTCAAGAGGTAAAAAGATTGATCGTTTGTATTATATCCAAACAAAACAATCAAGTGGAGTGGAAGCCAATGCGATTAACCATGAAGACTCGTTGAATCTATGGCAAGCTAGACTAGGTCATGTGAGTGAGAAGAGACTTATCATAAAAATAACATAAAGTTGCATTTCAAGCACAACAACCACATAGGAAAATGATAGTCTTGATCTAATAGATACAAATGTATGATCTATAGGTGACAAAAGTATTGGCGGATCGTTATATTTTATCACATTCATTGGTGATCATTCTAGAAAGGTGTGGGCTTATCCTTTGAGTACTAAATATCATGTGTTAGAAGTATTAAAAAAGTTTCATGCCAATGTTGAAAAGAAAACTGGAAAACTTTTAAAATGTATCCGCTCCGATAATTGTGGTGAATACATTAGACCATTTAAAGAATAGTGCAGAGTTCATGGTATCATGTGTGAGAGATTAGTACCCAAGACCCCACAACATAATGGTGTTGCAGAAAGAATGAATAGAACTATTTGTAGCAAGATCGTATGCATGCTATCCTATTCAAAATTGTTAAAGTCTTTCTAGGGTGAAGCATTGATGACGACGGTATATTTTATTAACTTATCTCATTCAGTTTCTTTAGATGGTGCCATTCTTTAAAAAATATGGACCAGAAAAAACATAAGCTATAAACACTTGAAGGTGTTTGGTTGTAAGGTGTTCGTACATGTCCCTCGAGATGAAAGATCCAAACTGGATGAGAAAAACAAAGAATGTATCTTTCTCGGCGACGGCCATGATGAGTTTGGTTATAGACTTTAGAATCAGCGAAGTAGAAAAATTACTCGAAGCAGCAACGTTGCATTTTTCAAAGATCACACTATTAGAGATATAAAAACATTGAGAATATAAAATTAGATGTCAATACTAAAATTGACTTAGCTATGGATGCACCATTTCCATTTGAGTATGAGGATCATGATGAGGCTCCTGATCATGAAGAAATAACAGTTGAAGTTAATGGAAATCATACTAAATAACCCCATTTGAGAAGATTTATTAGAGATCGTCGACATTCAACTAGATACCCAGCAAATGAGTATGTGTTACTAACTGGCGATGCAGAACCTCAATGTTGTGAAAAATCTATGTTGCACATTAAAAAAGGAATGATGGAAGGCCATGCAGGAAAAGATGAAGTCATCGCATGTGAATCACATATATGATTTGGTAGAGTTACCAAAAGGGAAGAAAGCACTCAACAATAAATGGGCGTTTAACTGAAGACTGAAGAAGGAAATCCACAACCAAGATACAAGGTGCGGTAGGTTTTCAAAGGATTTGATCAGAGTAAATGTATTAATTTTGATGAAATATTTTCACATGTCGTAAACATGTCATACATTCGTATTGTTCGTGGAATTGTTGCTAGCTTGAATTTGGGAGTCGAACAACTTGATGTGAAAATTTATTTTATTCATGGTGATTTGGAAGAATAAATTTGCATGAAGCAACTTGAAGGGTTTGAGTCTAAAGATAAAGAGCATTTGGTGTGCAAACTAAAGAAGAGTGTGTACGGTCTCAAATAAGCCCCACGAGAGTGGTATAAAATATTTGAATTCTCCATGGTGGAACATGGGTATAATAAGACTTCATCTGACCATTGTGTCTTCATTAAGACATTTTATGAAAATAATTGTATCATTCGTATGCTCTACGTGGATGATAAACTAATTGTTGGTTGTGATATTAAAAAGATAGAGAAGTTAAAGATGAAACTCAACAAATCCTTCGCAATGAAGAATTTGGGTCCCACAGCATAAATTCTTGGAATAAAGATCACTCAAGATAGAGTGAACAAAAAATTATGGTTGTCCTAAGAAACATATATTTAAAAAGTTTTAGAAAGATTGAGCATGAGTAAAGCAAAACCTATCACTTCTTCACTTGCATGGCATTTTAAACTTTCTTCGAAGCAATCACCTACAAAAAAGAACGACATCAAAGAAATGAATAAAATACATTACTCTTCAGCTACTGGTTGTTTGATATATGACATGTTTTATACAAGACCTGATATTGCTCATGCCTTCGGAGTAGTCAATTGATTTTTATCTAATCCTACAAAAAATATTAGAAAGTTGTAAAATGGATATTTAGGTATCTTTGAGGAACCTCTCAATTATGTTTATGTTTTGGTCATGGTAAACCTATTCTTGAAGGTTATACAGATTCATATATGGCTGGTGATGTGGATAGTATAAAATCTATTTCAAGATATTTGATGACGTTTTCAAGGGCATCAATTTCGTGGTAATCAAGACTACAAAAGTGTGTCGTATTATCCACTACTAAGGCCGAATAGATTGTTATTACTGAAGCTAGTAAAGAACTTTTATGGTTGAAGAATTTTCTTATAGAGTTGGGCTTCAATCAAGAAAACTACACTCTCAACTGCGATAGTCAAAGCGTCATTCATCTCAGTAAAAAGCTTACATTCGAGATCGAAACATATTCATGTTTGATACCATTAGATACGTGAAACTTTATAATCAAAGAAGTTAAGTATTGAGAAGATACACACCGATGACAATGGATCAGATATGATGACAAAATCATTACCAAAACAAAATCTTGATGTGTACATACAGGTTGCAAGACTGCTAACACTCTCCTCTTGAGAAAGTAGGGGAGGTTTGTAGGGCCTGCTCACATTATTTCTCTTATTTATTAGTTCGGGCCCTCCCTTTAGTTTCTTACAAGAAACCATAATCCATTAAATGAAAGGTAACTTGGAAGCATCATCATTTCATTTACTACTAGTGTGTTTCTTGCAAGTTACACATTGGCTTATTTTGGAAGCTTTAGTAGCTTCTTTTGAAAGCCTTACTCTGCTAGAAATATTCTAGAGTGTAATATTGTCTATCACATTTAGAGATAAACACTTTGAGTGTGAGAGAAATACGGGTATTGTTTTAGAGAAAGTTGTGAGATTTGTGTGAGAGAATTTGTATGAGTGATTTGTGAGATTACTATTCTCTTTCGGATATAGTTTTTTGGAGTGAGGAGAGTGAGTGTATTACTCTTAAGTGTATGGAGTGAGAATCCACCTTTTATAAGATTTTTGCGTTATAGTGATACTTGTTTTCTCCATTGACGTGGACAAATTAGCCAAACCACGTTAAATTATTTTCTCTCGTATGATTCTATTTCCACATGTGTGGGATTAATTTCCACAAATTATTTTCTTCAACTTTGTTTTTCTTCCAAATTACCCAGACAACCCACCCAGGATTGATTACCGATCATAATGGCTTCGGATCCACCCAAATTTGTACGCAGACGGGAAAGTTTGTCTTAGTTTGTTAAATACTTGGCATGGAAACAAGAAAGAGAAATGGAACCCTAATGATTCTACAGTGTTACAAGTTATTCTTTATTAAGTTCTAGTACTTAACAAGAAACCTTATTTTAACGAACTTGGTACGAGAATGTGGCTGAATCTTGGGGCGGAAAAATGTTTATTGAGATACAACGAGGAAGTGTTTGTCTTGTCTTGAAATACAATCACCTTCACGTTGCGTAATCACCATGAAACCTCAAAGCTTTTGTGATATCACCTTTTCAGTCACGAGCGTTGGAAATTTTATCCGCTTGTAACGCTTACTCCAAAGACACAGTTCAGGTCTGGTTTTACAGAGCGGATAGATCGGATACTCCGTGGAGGGCGAGCGTTGTTAACGTGTCTGATAAGTTCAAGAGGTTGATCAAACAGGTTATGCTGATTCTTGTGAATTGGCTTCAAAAGATAGAAGTTCGTTTCGAAAATTTTATCGAACCGCTGGAGGATGACAAAAAACGGGAGGAAAAAAAAGATAAGGTTATCCAAGCGGTTAGTACCGGTAAACATGAAAATGCAATCGACAAAGTTTTTTGGAACAATTAATAAAAAAATTGGGTCTCGCATCTTGTTTTGTCAATGTTGAACAGAGAGACCAATGATAGAATATTAAGTTGATTTAGTGAACTAAGATTTATAAACATATTTGGAGTAATTCCATGTATTTACAAAAAAAGTGTATGTTAAATTAAAGTTTAGTTAAAATATTAAAAAAATTATTCTCTCGACTAGTTTAGAAGATACATTTGTTGTCTCTCACTTTTTTTTTTCTTTTCTCTCTTTGATATTTTATCTATTAATAGTATATTTTAACAAAATACAATTAGGAGGGAATCAAAAAATTTAACTAAAAGATATATAAATTATATTTTTCTCGCATAAACTTAAATTTAATTTTAAAAATTACTATTTTATACGCTAAAACAACTCTAATTTGTTCGTAATTTTCGTAAATGCTAATTAATCGCATCACACTACTTATTTTACGGATCCTAGCATCAATTTATTAAGAGCATCCCCAACAGATTCTCTATTTAACAGTTAATAGTAAATTTAGCGATTATTTATTAAAAATCAGCTTCCAAGAGGGAGTGTTAACAGATGACTATATTTAATTATTATTATTCGCTCTTTATATTTACCGAGGCGATTTCTAACTCTTCAAAACTCACAATCGTCTTCACTACTTCGTCTCACTTTTCATCTCTCATATTTTTTTTCTTTAAGCGTGAGAAAATATCAATGGATTCTCGTCCATTCTATTTGGATTTACTGGATGAGAATTTTTCTCATCTATCTGAATATCAATCATGATAACAAAATTCAAAGCCTTATTGGACTCAACACGAGAATCACTTTGAGAATCCATCTCAAAATCGATCCCCAACTACTCTTGCATCTATGAATCATCCAATTCATTCTCAAAAGAAAAGGCAAAGAACAACTATTTTTTCCAATTAGTGAAGATATGTTGTTTGTCTATGTTTGTCTTAATATAAGTATGGATGTCATACATGAAAATGAGCAGATGAGTAAAACTTATTGGAGAAAAATATATGAGTATTTTCACCAGCATAAAGATTCTCAAATTGACCGCAGTCAGATCCCATTGCAAAATCAATGGTCTCATATTTAACAAACCGTGAACAATATTTTTGGTTGTTATGCTTAAATTTAAGGAAGACATCAAAGTGGCATAAGTGAACAAGATAATGTATGTATTTGTTTTTCATTAAAAGTATATTTTACTCTTTGAAATTGGCTTTTTCCCCAATTCAGTGTATTTGTTTTTGGTATTTTCAGCTTGTTCAAGCAAAATTGATGTTTAGTGAGATGTATGGATCAACATTTGCACTTGACTATTGCTGGACTGAATTAAGATTCCAACCAAAATGGTTAGATGAAGGTATAAAGAAAAATAAAAAAACTCACCTTCTCTTGTGGATACATTGAATTTGGGGGAAGATAATAGTCTTGATTATTCACCAAGAGAATTGAATAGAACAATAGGTAGAAAAGCTGCAAAAGAACTTTTGAAGACGAAGAAAAAACAAGGAAAAACAGAAGATACTTCAATAATGGAGGTTGTTGGTTCAATGAGAGAAGAAAGGAAATAATATTACATAGTGAAGACAGATTGTTTAGAGAAAGCATATCTTCATGAGCAAGAGGAAATAACACTGGAGATAGAAAAAATGATATTAGAAAAGAAACGCGTTAAGATGGAGGAACGAAAAGCATTGATGCAAGAGAAGTGAGGAAGAAAGGATATTAGCCCTTGATTTTTCTACCATGTCTCCAATTCAAGTAGAGTATTATAGCGATCCAAGACAAAAAAATCTAGCAAAAAAAGGTTGACGAATTACCATATAATGGATTATTTATGGTTAAGTCTTTTAGTATTGATAATATCCCATAGAATAATTGTGACCATTGATTGTATAGTTAATCGGAGGAGTTCGACCTTCAGCCAAATCACTAAATAAAAATGAACGTTCAAGGATATTTATATCATTATGAGATCCCGGTAGTCCAAAAAATTCATGCCATATCCAAAGATTATATGAAGCCACGACTTCCAAAATAACTGTTGGTTCATGGACATGACGTGAATACATTCCTTTCCAACTAGCTGGACAATTTTTCCATTTCTAATGCATACATTCTAGACTTCCTAACATCCCGGGAAAACCTCGACTTTCACCAATTTTTAATAATTCAGCAATATCATCTCCATTTGGTGACCTTAAATACTCATCACCGTATATATTAACAATCGCTTTCACAATTTTTTTAAGACTTTTTGTCGTTTTACTTTCCCCTATTCTAAGATATTCGTCAACATAATCTGCACTAACTCCATATGCTAACATTCTTAGTGAAGCTTTAATTTTTTGAAGTGAAGACAAACCTAACTTTTTAGCAGCATTACATGCCTGGACACAAAAAGAATTATATGCTTCTATTGCAGAGTGTATCCTCAAAAACAAACACGCCTCATTCTAAACGTTCTTCGCAATTTAGCAGGCAAATAAACAGGTTCCTTAGAAAAATAATCTTGATACAATCTTCTATGACATTCTAAAGTATGTCTATCAACATAAAGATGACCAAATACACTCCCACAATGTTTAGATTCTTTTTTTACTTTCATCTAAAATACCTAGTGCAATTAATTATAATTCATCATGTGAATCATCGCTAAATAGTTCTTCTTTAAAAATAGTACGAGACATAATAAATAATTCAACAATACTAAAAAAGAAAAACTTACATATGTATCACTAATAAAATTGTATGAAACTCAAATCTTAAAATTTATTCATTACCATATATTTATTCATTTATTTCCTTTCTTTTCTTATAGGTTTGAAATATTCTTTGATTTCATTAGTTAAAAAATACCTATGCTCATTGTTATATATTTTTTTATTTGGTTTGTATTTTTTGTTTGAAATATTCTTCAAAATTAAATATCTGAAAAATAAATCATATAAATATTATATGTTTAATATTTACTATTTATTTAATTTAATAGGTAAATTTTCAATAACAAAATGGAGGTATAATATTTTTTAAATTTATGAATTAAATTTATATTTAATATAAAATGTCTGTTTAGAGTGTCTACTGAAAAAATTGATAATCTAAAATTTAGAACATCTGTTGGAATATTTGGTAATCTAAAATTTTCGATTACCAAAAGCTATATTTAACTAAAAATAAAATATTTGTTGGGAAGCCCTAAACAAGAATCAGTATATTAGAATTTCACTATTTAACGGGTTACTGCGAGCTTACTAACAAAAATAAGCCTTATTAAATATATAAAATAAAATTATGAAAATGTAATAAATAAATGGCTTTATTGTAATGTGTAGTTTTGAGGTAATTAAATTTATAAAGTTAGACTTTGTTTTATATAAAAACTTTGTTTTCAACCGTGTTTAAGCACATGAAATCTGTTCAACTGTGATTAAAACTAATAAAGTGAATGACTTATCATAACATTAACATTGTTTCCCTCGAACGAATGAATTCTCAAAGCGCATGTAAAGCTATCAATTTTCTATAGATTTTTTTTATTTGAATAATTCAAAATCTATAATAACAAAATATAAAAATCATGGTGGTAATTGAATTTTTTTTATGTATTTTAAAAACTCGAACCATCACAATTTTTAAAGCTAATTGATTTTTAAATTTATTAGAAGTTTCAATATTGTTATTTTATCCACATATAAAATATATTATGTCTTGTTTTTATACTGTCGACCACCACTAACTGTTATATATTATCCGAAATCGCATCAAATAATATATAACAAATCGCGGAAAAAATAATAAAACCCTTTTGATAGATTCATCTATAGAAGAAACATAAAATCAAGAATACTTACGGGTTTGCCTGCTGCTATCCATCTAGTATTCTCTACAGTTCTTTTGCGTTCTTTAGTGATTCCACGTTCTGCGGCGATTCCGTTTATGAAACTAAGAGACCTGCAGAATCAGATTACAGAAGAAGGAAAAGGTTTCCAGACACTAAGGAAGCGACCGTTTTTCTGATTAGGGTTTAGAGTGATGAAATACCTAAACCTAGCCCCTTATTTATAGATTTTACAATGTGAAGCCCAACATTGTAAAGCCCATCCTATGTTACTTCCTTGTGTCCGGGACCATAACCCAATAAATTGATAATTCAATTTATATCCCTGATTTATTAATTCAGGCTTAAGTGTTGAGATTTGGGCCCTCTTCATCACAGTGTCCAAATTCAACCCGGTTACCACACTTGAGCCCATAACGCCTTTTTACCCATAAGTCCAATTTAGTTAATTAAATAATTAACTCGACTACTTTTAATTTGGACTTCCTTAAGACAATAATCGAATATGTTTATTTAGCATATCGGTCCAAATTATTGTTAGTCTATAAATATATTAAATAAATATATTCCAACAATCTCCCACTTGGACCGTCATATGCTACTCAAGAATACATATTCAACTTTAATGGGATCCCTATATTCATTGTCAATGGACAAACGGTACAACCCCGTACATGACTGATAACAATAAAGGACTAAAGACCTCTTTCTCGTAATGTGAACAATAGGATGCAACAGTAATCACATTACCATTATCAATCAATTACTTGGGCCAATTATGGAGCGTGGCATAAGAGTAATATGGCTTGTAATCGTACATATCTACTCTTGAATGGTTCCTACTTTTGGAGATCCAATACAGTACAAATATCAATAAATATTTCCAAGCATATATATATTGCAATAAACTTTAATGTGCACAATACTGCAATATATAACATCAGATCCTATTACAAACTCTCCCACTGAAACTAACAATCCTCTAAATCAACTACACCCATATTGATGGTGTGTCCCTGGAAAACCTTAGGCAAAACCGCCTTTGTTAGGGGATCTGTTATCATGGAGTTTGTACCGATGTGCTCTATACTTATCTGACCCATCTGTACTCTTTCTTTAACAGACAGAAACTTTATGTCTATGTGTTTGGATTTAGACGCGCTCTTGTTGCTGTTAGAGTACTGCACTGCGGAATTGTTATCGCAATATAACCTCATAGGGATTTCTATCCCTTGTACAATGCGTAATCCAGTAACAAAATTCCGCAGCCATAGTGCCTGGTTTGATGCCTCAAAGCATGCAACAAATTCTGCTGCCATGGTGGACGATGCAATAAGTGTTTGCTTTACACTTTTCCAGGATATTGCACCTCCAGCCAATAAGAATATGTTTCCTGACGTGCTTTTTAATGTGTCTGCGCATCCACCAAAATCCGAGTCGGAATACCCGATGATCTCCAGTTTATCCGACTTCCTATATGTCAACATGTGCCCCTTTGTTCCTTGCAGATATCGGAGTACTCTTTTAACTGCTTTCCAGTGATCCATTCCTGGGTTACTAACATATCTCCCCAACATGTTTACAGCAAAGGCAATGTCCGGCCTAGTACAAACTTGAGCATACATTAAACTCCCAACTGCTGAAGCATAAGGGACAGTTTTATTTCCTCAATCTCAAGTTTTGTCTTAGGACATTGACTCAGACTAAGTCTGTCACCCTTTGCTATAGGGGTACTTAAGGGTTTGCAACCTGCCAATCCGTAACGTTGTAACACACTTTTAATGTATCATTTTTATGATAATCCAAGAATACCACGAGAACGATCTCGATGTATCTGGATTCCTAACACAAAACTGGCATCACCAAGATCATTCATATCAAACTTGTCTGATAGAAATCTTTTTGTAGTGTGTAACAATTCCTTATTGTTCGAGGCAAGCAATATGTCATCCACATATAATATAAGAAATATGAAATTACTCCCACTGAAATTGTGATAAACACAATCCTCAACCGAGTTGATCTCAAAGTCATAACCGACTATCACCTCAAGGAATTTGTGATACCATTGACGAGAAGCTTGTTTAAGCCCATAAATGGATTTCTTAAGTCTGCAAACCAGATCTTTTGAGTTACTTTCTACAAAGTGTTCTGGTTGCATCATGTAGATCGTTTCCTCAATATTACCATTGAGAAAAGCGGTCTTAACATCCATCTGATGAAGCTCAAGGTCAAAATGTGCAACTAATGCCATGATTGTTCTAAAGGAATCCTTCGTCGATACTGGAGCGAAAGTTTCTTTAAAATCAATCCCTTCACGCTGAGTATAACCTTTCGCTACAAGACGTGCTTTATGTCTTTCCACATTACCCAGGGAATCGCGTTTGGTTTTGTAAACCCATTTACAACCAATTGCCTTTTTCCCTTCAGGTAATGGGACAAGATCCCATACCGCATTATCCTGCATTGATTTATACTCTTCTTTCATAGCGTCAATCCACTTTTGAGATTCAGAGCTTGCCATGACCTGTTTGTAGGATGAGGGATCATCTACAGTTCCAGCACATAACTCATCATGCTCCTGAAGATATACTATAAATTCTGGACCTATAGTACTCTTCCTTTCTCTAGTGAACCTTCTTAATGGCACTATTTCCTCTAGTTGCACTTCTTGAGGAGGTAGAGTTTGATCATTATGAAAGATGTCATTTTGATTCCCTTGTGGAAGATTATCTTGAGGTTCCTCTTGTTCTACCTGAATCTCTGTATCCTGGTTAGAACCCTCAAGTGGAGCATCAGTGTTAATCTGAGGATTACCTTGTTCTAATGGGATCGAAATGATTGGCATTACCGCCCAATCTTCAGATATCTCAGTATCCCTATTAAACCTTCATGAATCTTTATGGATTCTTCCTCAAAATCAACATATGTTCCCTTATTCTTCCCCCCAAACTCAACATCCTCTAGAAACTTGGCCGTTCCTGTCTCAAATATTGTACCAGTGAGAGAATCATAAAACTTAAACCCTCTAGAATGTTCGGAATAACCTATGAAGAAACAACTAACTGTTTTTGGGTCCAGTTTATTTTCTTGAGGTTTGTAAGGCCTCACCTCAGCTGGACAACCCCACACATGCAGATGCTTTAAATTAGGTTTACGCCCGTTCCAAAGCTCATATGGAGTCCTAACAGTAGCCTTTGTGGGTACTCGATTGAGTATATAAGCGGCACATTTGATGGCTTCCCCCCAGAGAGATAATGGTAGAGATGAGTGTCTTATCATGCTTCTAACCATATCTTTTAGTGTTCGGTTCCGTCTCTCAGATACACCGTTCATGCGAGGTGAACCAGGCATAGTGTATTGAGGGACTATTCCACACTTCTCTAGGTACTGTGCAAAGGAACCTGGACGTTGTTCACCCGATCCGTCATATCTACCATAGTATTCACCACCACGGTCAGATCTAACGGTCTTAATGCTTTTACCAAGTTGTTTCTCAACCTCGGTCTTAATTGTTATGAACTTATCCAGGGCCTTATACCTTTCTTGTTGACCAAACCTTGACCCGGTCCTTTGCCATATGCCTTCCGCTTAGGTCCTGCCTTATTTGGTGATGTAATCACATTAGCCTCAAGCGCTGTGCCTTTAAGTCTTTCCTCCTCCTGTGCAGCATGGGAAATTAATTCATTGATATTCCACTTTTCTCGCATGCAGTTATAGGTGGACTGGAAATACTTAAACTGGTCTGGCAGCGAATGAAATGTGAATCCCACTATGCATTCCTCAGGTAAGTCTAAAACGATTGCCTTTAACTTTTGGCCAATCATCAACATTCCCAGAATGTGCTCCCGGATTTTACCTTTGCCATTATACTTTTTTGGTAGCTAGCTTGATGAGCAAACGCTGCATCTCTACCTTTTCATTTTTGACAAAGGCTTTCTCAATCTCCGTGAGAAAGACCAAGGTAGTGGTAACACCTCTAGGGACAGCCCCACGCAATGCTACTGCTATTCCCTGTAACAAGAGCGCCATGCATAACTTATTTGACCTTTCCACTTTTCATCAGCCTTAGTTTCATCCGGTGTACTTTTCGGACTAAGGGGAGATGGTTTGGGAGTTAACAATGCATAGTCGTAATCATGTACAGATAAAAACAGCAACATTTCTTCCTTCCACAATTGGAAGTCCGAACAATCCAACGTTGGTGGACGAGTCCCCAACAAATTGTAACCCATGGATACTATAATAAGAACAAACAACACAAAGCACATCTAGCATCTTGACATATAACTGAAAACATATGCATAAACATGACAAATACATGTAAAACATAAAATTCCTTGATAATAGATACCGGAGGGCAAATCAAATTAACATGAAATTTTATGAGTTTGAGAAAAATACTTTGATCATTATTTTAATTTTCTAATTGCCAATGAGACCTTCCGGAGGGCCGATGTCATTTACATATATTAAAATAACCATAATTTGATTTTCTTAAGTACCGGTGAAACCTTCCGGAGGGCCGATTTCACCTACTTAAAATCAAAAAATCGTAAGGCTGAATTTAATTTATCCTTAAGTACCGATGAAACCTTCCGGAGGGCCGATTTCATCTAATTAAAATTAAAATCAGCACAAAGACCATTTTCAATAATTTTCTCCCGTTCATGATTAATTTAAACCCAAACGTGAACCTTCCGGAGGGCCGATAATATTTGAATTTAAATTAATCCCCGAACTTTTCGAAGCCTAGGATCCTTAAGAAAATTAATTTTAACCTTCCGGAGGGCCGATTAAATTAATTTCTTAGTTTCACCTACCGGTCTACGAAACCCTAATCATGCATCGTCATTTAATCATTCACACACACACAATTTAATTCACAAATAAACATACAAAAAAAATTGCATGCCAAACACAACATACTTGTGAAATAATTTACATACAATATATATATATTTCCGAACAAAATATGTACTTTCGAAAAATAATAATAATAATAATAATTAATTTTTTTTTGTTCGGTTACCGTGATAATCAGCGGACAGTCTTCGATCAGCGTTAACATCAGGGGTTAAGCTGTCGATGAGCCACTGTCCCAATAATTTTGATTTTATTCGTTATTTTAGGGTTGATTTGATGCTAATTTTGGGAGAAAAATTCCAGACATCAAAAAACCCTAATTTTACCCGAAAAATAAAAATAAAATCCTAAACTATAAAAATTGCAATTTACTGATAATAAAACATGTGTTTCAATACAATAAATCACATAACATGCTTTTCATACAATCCCTAAATCCATGCCCTACCAATTCAATTAACACATAATCCCAATGACATGGATTCTTTACGATTACAAAAAACATGCGTTTTTATCTATCAATACTCAATTTGATTATTCTACTGAATCCAAAAAGGGTTTAACCTGGCTCTGATACCAATTGTTATATATTATCCGAAATCGCATCAAATAATATATAACAAATCGCGGAAAAAATAATAAAACCCTTTTGATAGATTCATCTATAGAAGAAACATAAAATCAAGAATACTTACGGGTTTGCCTGCTGCTATCCATCTAGTATTCTCTACAGTTCTTTTGCGTTCTTTAGTGATTCCACGTTCTGCGGCGATTCCGTTTATGAAACTAAGAGACCTGCAGAATCAGATTACAGAAGAAGGAAAAGGTTTCCAGACACTAAGGAAGCGGCCGTTTTTCTGATTAGGGTTTAGAGTGATGAAATACCTAAACCTAGCCCCTTATTTATAGATTTTACAATGTGAAGCCCAACATTGTAAAGCCCATCCTATGTTACTTCCTTGTGTCCGGGACCATAACCCAATAAATTGATAATTCAATTTATATCCCTGATTTATTAATTCAGGCTTAAGTGTTGAGATTTGGGCCCTCTTCATCACAGTGCCCAAATTCAACCCGGTTACCACACTTGAGCCCATAACGCCTTTTTACCCATAAGTCCAATTTAGTTAATTAAATAATTAACTCGACTACTTTTAATTTGGACTTCCTTAAGACAATAATCGAATATGTTTATTTAGCATATCGGTCCAAATTATTGTTAGTCTATAAATATATTAAATAAATATATTCCAACACTAACAACCACTTACATGATTTTACAACTATATTAATATATTTTAAAATTGATTGTGTTATATATTTATTATTATTAAAATAATGATAATTTTTTTATTTGCTAATAAGCTTTATAATACGCATCTAATCAAATACTAAAAAGTTTTTAAAATATATATAAAAAAAATTAAAAGATGAACTAGAAAAAGAAAGTGTTTTATTGTCAAATTAGATTTCTCCCCTCAAATGAGGCTTTTGATTTTTATTTATAAAAGAACTTAAACCAATTATAAGATCACACTTGTAATTTAGTTATAACCGCCTAATAACTACTTTTATTAATCAAATATATAGTTACACGTATGATCACTCTTATTCACCTCTTTGTATGTTCATCTCGTATCTCTTTATGACTGTTATTTAGCCTAATTTAATTTGTCGTACACCTCTTCATAACTTATACTTCTTATGATCTCAATTTCTTAAATATATATATATATTCTCACTTTGTCTTTTGTACGTTTTTATTAACTTATCAGACATCATCTTAATTGGTTCATTTTATATATTTTATTTTGTCTCCTATACGTGTATTATTACCTTATCACACCTCGTCTTAATTGGTTCATCCCGGATGTTTTATTTTGTCTCATGTATGTCTCTTATTACCTTAGCACGTCTCGTCATACTTGATTCTTCTCGTATATTGTACATTTTCTTTCATATGTACCTTATTACCTTATCAGGCCTTATCTTATTGTGTTCATCTCGTAAATTCTCCTTTGTCATTTATTTGTCTCTTATTATCCTATTAGGTCTTGTCTTACTTGGTTCATCTCGTATGTTCTATTTTGTGTTCCATCTGCTCCTTATTACCTTATCATGACTCACATTACTTGGTTCATCTTGTATGATATGTTTCGTATTCTATTTTGTCTCTTATTAATTTATCAGGCCTCGTTTTACATGGTGCATCCCCTATATTATGTTTCGTCTTCCATTTGTCTCTTATTTAATATCATGCCTTATCTTACTTGGTTCATCTCGTATGTTATGCTTCGTCTTCCATCTGCCCTTTAATATCTTATTAGGCCTCATCTTACTTGGTTCATCTCGTATGTTATGTTTCGTCTTCCAATTGTCTCTTATTATCTTATCAGACCTCGTTTTACATAGCTCATCTCATATATTCTACTTCGTCTTCCATTTGTCTTTTATTTGGATAGTAGATCACCAGAAACTAAATTTGTGCTCATTTATGGAACAATCAATTCATTTACAAGTATTATCCGTTTATCACTCGTAATTACTAAATTCACTTGCGTATCATTTCACCCTACTTTTGTTTGTATCTTTCATAAGCACTTTTTCCGTGTTATTCCTCTCATCTATTATTTTAAATAGATATTTCTTATGAAAAAAATGAATTTATGCGTATATATATATATTACCACCACCTAGAAATTCTTGTCCTCTATTGTATTGACCAAATGCACCATAACGACTATATCATCATTCCACATAAGGAATGCTTTCACGTATCTTATTAATATTTTAATCATGAGAAAATGACCTTCTTTGTCATAACCAAAGTAATTTATATATATTTTTTAAAAAATATAGTCTCAATGATTAGTTTCGAATACAATCTCATTCATGCATTCAAACTCTCAGAAGGTCCCACATTGGATTCTTCTTCTGTAGTTTTAGGTTTTGATGATTATTCAATCTTTAAATTTTTTTCAAGTAATAGTCTTTAGACTTGTAAAGTATTCTCTTATAGTTTTTCTTCCAAGATGGAGAAAATTTTGTATTGACTGCCTCTACTTCAGTAAATTTTAAAAGTGTTGTTTAACAGATACAAATTTAAACGGTTGAATTATAACTTACGTATTTGGTGGATACATGGTTTCCAATCGAGAAATATATAATCAAAATTTTGAGATATAAGAAATATTTTTGTACCTTCTTCTTTGATTATGTAGTATTTTAACTTTTTAGCTTCTGATGCTCGCTAGTGTATTAGTCGAACATATCGTCCGAAAGGTATTTCATATTATTCTTGTTTCTATTTTTTATTATTGATTTCTTTGATATTATTTGGTATGAGCCAAAATTTTATCCAATTTGGGATTAATGATACAATGAGCTTTTAATGTTGCCAATAATAATGTCAACTTATTTTACCAATAAGTATTATTAATTTTGTCAAAAATGTACAATAAAACGAGGTCTTGGTTCATGATATTAATGATTTTCATGGTTGTTCCCAAAAATCGTTGGAAAATGCCAACAGATTAGACTTAACTCCGGATATGGATATAATTAGCATTTATAAAAAAATTATTTTTATTGCTTAGACCTTTTGAGGCAAGTTCTTTCAGAATATAACAAGTAATTTGACTTTGAATACAAGAAACTATGAATCAAAAGCTAGATCGACCAATTTTCGATAAATTAATATATGATTTTAGAGAGTAGAGAGGATAATTACATTGTGTATTATCATGTCTTGTTTAATAGCCTATTTATAAGATTTAAAAAATTACAATAAGACATATCTCATAGGAAGGAAGAAATAAAAAAAACTTATTTTTTTTACAAACATATCATGGTCATTATTGCGACAAAGCAAATGTTAATGATCGTTCCTTAACAACATCGAGTTTTACCATGATGATTGGTCTAATGGTTACGATGGAACTTCATTTGTCTCGTGTTAAATTCTCATGCAATTTCTAATGTGTTAACAGATCTAACGAATTGCGGTGACCGAGACCTGAAAATTACGAACTACCATGGTTCAAAAATTGCAATTTTGAGTTTCCAAATTTTATTTCCAAATCACCATAGCAAATCATGTTTTTATCGCGATGCTTTAATCATTTTTTTAATTCTTTTTGTTTTTTATAGTTACTTCATCGAATGTTTAGTGTATCCTTCATATTTTAAAATTATTACGGCGATCCATCAACTCTCTTTTTATCGATTCAAATTATTTGATTTAATCATTATTTAAACAAAATGTATTATATTTTTGTTGACATTTTGCAAAACAACTTAAACGGTTTTAAAATGTCAGTAATATAGAATGAATGTTCCCTACCAAAATTATCAATATATCTATGTTAGTTTTAGTCTAGACAAAAACTTGAAATAAATTGCAATGGTTAAAAATAATTATATATTCTAAATTCTATTTTTAATTATTATTTTGAATTTATAAATTAAAAGTTAAATTAAATAAATAAATTATAAACAGAGAGTTGTCATTTAAGACTCATTTTATAAACCTATAACGGATAAAAGTTCATCAAAATTAACAAACTTTATATCTAAAATACCCTTATATATAAAATCCATAACAAACATGTATTGTACACTCATTTATCATTGTATGATTTCACATCTATCATATGTATGGGTTCGCATCTAACATCTAGCATCTATCATAGTTTACCTGTTTAGCATCCATTATATTTGTCTTGTTTCGCATTTAGAACCTATCATAGTTGGCATGGTTTAGCATATACTGTAATTGAATTGGTTTCGCATCTATCATAATTAACTTGGTTTTTAACATCTATCATAATTGGCCTAGTTTTGCATCTATCATAATTAACTTGGTTTAACATCTATCATAATTGACATGATTTAGCATCTATCATAATTGGTCTGGTTTTGCACCTATCATAATTGGCATGGTTTAGCATCTATCATAACTGGCATTATTTAGCATCTATCATAATTGGTATGGTTTTGCATCTATCATAATTGGTATGGTTTTGCATCTGTCATAATTGACCTCGTTTGGCATCTATCATAATTGGCTTGGTTTAGAATCTATCATAATTGGTTTACTTTAGCATCTATCATAATTGGCCTGGTTTAACATCTATCATAATTGGCATTGATGGGCCTGATTTAGCATTTATTATAATTGACATGGTTTAGCATCTATCATAATTGACAAATATGATATTATTCATCTTATTATTATTTCTGTCAAATGCATCAAAATGATACATAGAGCCAAACTTCTAACATTTAAATCATCAACATTTCATCAATATAAAACCAAATTAAATTCAATAAACAAATACACAACAACAAACTAATAATAGTGTTTCCCCCATATAAAGCAACAAATAAAAGTATACAAACTTTCTTTAACAAAGATATACAGATTCGACCTCAATTCCTAGAATAAAAACAAATGCACTATTATTGGTAGATAGTTTCTGGATGGTCCTATCACCCCATCCACTGGCCTCATTTATTGCTTCAATTTTCCATACTCATGCCATTCCTCTAACATCATAACATGGATTTCCATAATTTTATCACTTATAATGCATTATAGTGTTTTCAACGAGAATCATATTACAATTGAATCTAAAGAAGGAATATAGTCAAGAGCTAACTTTTTGCTCAACAGTGAAATGGTAAATTATAAGATGTTACGGCTCCGCGATGTTATTTAAAACTATGAGATAGCCCCAATAAACTACTCCATATATTACCTCAATTAGTGGAATCCAACACCTGACCATTTTTTACACAACTAAAACACCATTCAGAAAGCCAAGAAACATCATAAAATAAGATAACTTGGAATCCTATAAAAAAGGCTTGAACACAGTGAAATATTTTCGATCAGTAGCATTTTGCTCTGTGCTTTCCTACTTTCAAACATGTATAGCTTAACATATGTCGTTTTACTGCAAACATGAGAAATACAATAATAAGATATTAATATGAATCAAAAATCAAGATCACATGGTAGATTATTCAAATCAAAGTAATAAATTACCTCATCTAAAGAGTTATCCAAAAGCTCAACGAATGCTGCAAAAAATGGTATCAAAGTACTTAGTTTTTTATACCGAGTTGAAAGTTTAGACACGAATAATAAATTCTAACAAAGTTTTCCTCAGACAATTATACCTCCATTGGAATGTTAGAATTTAGGATAAAGCCTAACATGAACCATGCCACCTGCAAACAAAAAACACAAAATGAATTGATGATAATATTTGTCCAATCGTTTATTGATTTTTAAATTTTCCACTGAATAGTTGTAAAATGTATTTAAAAATAGAATACATCATAATTTAAATACCCTCATTTTTTTCCAACCAAAATATATTGAATAACATACTATGAATATAAACTGAATCATCAACCCATGAAAATAGTCATAAAACATACAATCCAGACTCCCAACGGGATAGCCGAGTCGGTTGAGTAAGACATGCTTGTGACCAAAGGTCATGAGTTCGAATCTCTCTACATACGCTTTCTTGGATGAGTCTGTCACCTTGTGTGGTTTATCTTCTGACGTTGGTTTGCATGCTATTGCGTCAGACTGAGGGTTTACCCTGTGTGCACTTACCAGGACATTGAGAATATTATAAGTTAGAGAAGAATCTCAGAGCTTCACCCTAAAGATTATACATATTCAATGCACACCAAGATCTCAAATTATTGTAGTTAAATGTTTATGTTTCTTACCTAATGGTTGCATTCCTTAATCATGCACACCATGACTCAAATTGACCTCGTCCTATATGAAAATTTCATAATCCTTTCTTCTATACTAAATTGTATCTCCAAATTTCATAGCAAAAGTAAAATGCATTAACTGCAGTGAAGCTCTCATCCTTAGTTGAGATCTCATCATAATCCCCAACTTTTTATAATTTCTTACAACCTCTCATCAATGACGGGTCCGCAGCTGATGGCCTTGACGATGAAGCGTGAAACTCAGGAACTGGATCCTTCAGCGTAAGAGACACAAAAAATTCATGTGGCAACACCACTCTAACAACATCCCTAGAGTTATTCTTATTTTCATCAAGCAAACCTCGAACTTTTTTACTCCTCCTCTACTAAAATACCCATGTATGGTATCTCCGTCGGAGTCTTCAGACGAGTCATCACTCGACTCGGACTCACTAGTGCTGCTTAGATGAATCACAAGGACGATCTGCTTAGAAAGCGCGTCGTCCTCGACCACCGTCATTGGGGCAGGTAGTCTCCAAATCATCGACTTATCCATAAACCTATCGGTTAAGAAAAGGCTTAAAAACCCCAATTGTTTGTAAGCCCCAATTGAGAATGAGGCACAGTTCCGAAGGCGATTGGATATTGCTCAGTATAAAAAAATTATATAATTAAGTAAGAGTATTTAAGTTATTATTTGATTTTACATAATAAATAGTTGAGTTAAACGTGTCTTTCTAAAAATATATAAAAATATGGATAAGCTGATTATATTTTTTATTTTTACGTCTTAAATTGTATTAAACCCAATAAATAAATATTGTATATCAAATTATAGTAATAGTAAAATAATTTTAAAATTTTCTTTCTTTATACCTTATCTTATATATAATTGGGTCAATTTAATTATTTTAAAATTTTCTTTTAGATTTTGACATATTTGTCTATCAGGATCCCTCGTGTTTTTGTTGAATGTCTTTATAATAGTATCAAAAGCGATTTATTATATGTGAGATTTTCCGAAGACAAAATAAAAATTACTTTTTGTGGTATCTATTATCAATATTTATACTTTTATAAATGCTATAAAAGAAAAGGAGTCTATTAAGCACATTAAACATGGTTAAGTGTAGTATTTTAAACCAAACACTTTAATTATATGCTTAGATTTTATTAAGTGAAATATAAATCTATCATAAAAGAATATACAAGATATATAATCACAAGAAATTAGAAATAATAAAAATTGGTAGAAAAAAAGACAAAAGACAAAAGACAAATTACCATTAAAAATTAGCATGAGATGATATTGTTTATTTCAAATAATGCATGGCTCTTTGTACGTCATGTAGAAAAGTTATCGATCTTTGATTTTAATTTTGATTTTTTTTCCGCGGAAATCATATTCAAACCTATATTACGAGTTATATGGATTATTAGAGTTACTTTTACTAAAATATTGTTTTTATTATAATTTGATAGAATTTATCTACTTCTAATATAAAGTTGAATATAAATGTATATATATGGGCCACAAGTAAAAATCATTTGGAGAGGGGTTCACAAAACTCTACAACATAATGGCTCAAAAACAGAGACTGACATGCTTCGGCCAAGTACGCTAGGAAGTGTGCATTAGACAAGGTGTAGTGGCATCATTCAAACAAATTAAGAGTGTTCAAAGTAACAATAAAATGAGCAAAAATCGTACAATGGCAAAAATATATGAGCTGACAAGCTGATCTAATAAGTGAGCCTATATTGCGGGTATAATCTGTAAAGTATTTTCAAGGTGGCCAGGGTGATGCACACCACGATTATGTGCTTGGTTACAGTCTCCTCTTTGAATGCTAGCTTGTTCCGCGTGCACCATATTTCAAAGACAGTGGCCTGGAATACAAGTATGGTTGCCCTAGCTCTAAATGAGGCCCCTTTGTGGTCCTTTTTTATCCACTTCAGTGCACTATCAATGGTGCCCATGACACGCGAGATGCCCAGCCAGACGCGAATGCGTGCCCAGATCTCCTTTGTGAAGCTGCAAGCAAAAAAGAGATGTACAGTGGTTTCCTCATGATGCCTGCAAAAAGAGCAATGAGTATTTTCCACGTTTAAGAACAGAAATGTGTCCTTGGTGGCCAGCCTATTTCTTATCGCAAGCTAGACAGTGAATGTGTACTTTGGTGGCACATATTGCTTCCACAGCTTGGCCATGTGGATATTCTTAGTGCCTTTGACGCTCATGTGGTCATACACTTTCCTAGTGACAAGTTTTCCCCCCATGGTACAACCTTCCATCTCACAGACAACCCTTTCTTGACCATAAAAAACTGCAGCCATGAGTTACGTATGTCAAGGATTTTGCGCACGAGGAAGTTGTCCCGATCACGCCTCTGATACCTCAGATGGTTCTGCCTCTGAGGTAGTATTCATTGACCCATTTGATCCAAAGAGACTCAGCTTTGGTATGGAAAAGCCATATGGAACGCATGAGCAGTGCTTTGTTCCAGATCTTAATGTTCATCAGCCCAAGTCCCCCTCTAACTTTTGGTGTGCAAATCTTGTCCCATGATACCCTTCCTGGTCTGCCACCCTAAAAAATTAAGGCAGAGGGATTTGATTGTGTTTAGCACAACACGATGTAAAGGAAAGGCCCTGGAACGGAAACCTTCCACCCCTTGGATCAGATGATATCAATTCAAGTTTGTCGGCGTATGATAGGTGCATGTGCTCCCATATTTGAATGTAGCCAGATATGGCCTCGTTTAAAGGAGCAAAGTCATCCACAGAAACAGTGAGGGGGGCTAGTGGTATGACAAGGTATCTAATTGGGTATGTGCCAACTTGAAATCCAACCTTGTCCATAATTCTGTCACACGCCAGACCTCTTACCCCAGCAAGTTAGACCGTGGAATTTGAAGGGTTCAAAGATAGGCCAGACACTACTTCAAAGTGCGCTAGGCAGTCCATGAGGATGGAAACAGATGGCTCATCTCCCTTGGCCAATAGCATAAGGTCATCAGCGAAGGCAAGGTGAGTTGTTCCAGTACCCACACATTTTGGATAGTACTTGAAGCTTTGGATTTTTGACTTCATTTTCAATAAACGCGAGAGGTACTCAAGGCAGAGGATGAAAAATATTGGAGACATGAGATCCTCCTGCCTCCTGCCACGCTGCCCTTTAAAATTCCCATGAAGATCACCATATATGGAGATTGAGAATGACGATGTCATGACACATTCGCGGATCCAGCCCACAAAATTGCTTGGGAAGTCGATGCCAAGAAGGACTTTGTCAAGGAAACAACATGAAATTGTGTCAAAATCTTTCCACAAGTCCACCATGAGCATGTACCTCAGGGATACTCTTGCTATGTGGTTTGCCATGATCTTGGTGATTACTCTATCTATGTAAATTAAAAAAATATATAAATTTATATTAAATATTTTATTAATATAAATGTTTTTTATTTTTATTTCATCGTAACAATAAATTTGAATGATAAAAAATTATTTAAATAATTCAAAATTTATAATAATTAATTATTAAAAATGATTATAATTAAAGTTTATTTTATATTTTTTAATATAATTAGGGATAAAAGGATTTAACCAAAATTTAAAGTCGACAAATTTTAATTTTATTAACAATTTCATTGTTGTCAAATTAAACATGTAGGATTAGGAGTGAGCAAAAACCGAACCAAACTTATAAACCAAACATATGCAATTTGGTCGGTTTGGTTTGGTTTGCAATTTAAAAACCAAAATAGGTTTTATTCAGTTTGGTTATTTATTAAAAAAATCGGTTTCAACCGAAACTGACCGAACGAATATATTACAAATAATACATATTTTTTATCTAACTCAATCCATTAAATCCCTAAACCCCTAAATCTTTATACTGTACAAATCCCTAAATCTAAACCACAGCCACAGTATCAGTATCCCTAAATCTGAAACCAAAATCCTATTCGAAATCTCAATATACCTAAATCTGAAACCAACATCACTAAATCTAAATCAAGATCCTCCTTCGCATACCAACTCGTCTCCTAAAGATAACGCAAGTGAAGATAGAGAAACTGAAAAGGTCAGAATTTCATTTTTTCTTGTTTTGTAGTTTAAAGATTAGTCAAAAGGTTAAAATACTTTGTGGGTCAGTCAATTTTTTTTAATATTTTGGGTGATTTTTGGGGGGATTTGAATACAATCTTGTTGGCGAATTCCATATTTAGAGGAAATGAGATACATGTTTTGGATGATTTTTACAAATAGTTATGTCTGGTTTTCAGCTTAAGTTAGCACACTATGAGCTCTACTTGGTTGCTCATTCAAGGCGTGTTGACATGAAATTCATTTCTTGATTTCAGACTCGCAATCAGTATGTCATAAAAAGGTGATAGTAGTGGTACATAAAATGCTGGTACAGAGGGGGAAATAACGAAAAGAACTACGACAAATCATACTCATGAGAGTCAAACAAAGAGTATAGGAACAAAAAAACGAAAGGCATTACCATTGAGGTCAGAGGTATGGATCATTTTACCATGTTTGTGGAGAAGATATTGATAAAGCTAGGTGTAATCACTGTACAAGAGTATATATGTCAAATACCAAAATAAATGATACATCTTCACTTAAAAATCACTTGAATAGTTGTAAGAATTTTCCACTTAGTGGATAATTGAAACAAACTCAATTATCATTGCAGTGTCTAGCTAAAAATGAAAATATTCTTACTAAATAGACGTTTGATCAGAAAGCCTGAAGATCAAAACTATTTGCAATGATAATTATTGATGAACTTCTCTTCAAATTTGTGAAAAATAAAGTATTTAGGGATTTTATGCAAACTAAGCAACCTAATTATAATATTTCTTCACGTTTTATAATATCACGAGATTGCTACCAGTTGTATATAAGTAAAATGAAAAAAATGAGTACTTATTTTAAGACATCTGGTCAGTGTATTTTTATTACGATGGATACTTGGACTTTATTACAAAGAATTAATTTAATGTGCATAACTGCTCATTATAGTGACGTTAATTGGAATTTACATAATAAAATAATTAATTTTTGTATGGTAGAGAGTCATAAATGTGAGATAGTGGGTCGGGACCTTGATATATGTTTAAGAGAATGAGGAGTGTCAAAAATGTTTATAGTCGCAGTCGATAATCCAAGTTCAAATAACACTTCTTTAAATCAATTTAAAGGAAAGTTGGTAGTCTGATGTTATGATTTGATGAAAGGTCAATATCTCAATATGAGATACAACACACATATCATTAATTTAATTATCACTGATGGATTAAATGATGAAAGTGTAAAAAAATTCATAAAAAAATGAGAGATGCGGTTAAATATGTAAGGAAATCTCCGGCTAGACTAACCAAGTTCAAGAAATGTGTTGAAATGGAGAATTTATAAAACAAATTTCTTTTGTGTTTAGATGTGAGTACAAGGTGGAGTTCAACTTATTTAATGTTTAATGTAGCTCAAAATTTTGGAAAAAAAGTTCGAATTGTTTGAATTCTGTGATCCATACTTTAAACTTGAGTTGTAAAAATGGGTCCTTACTTATTAGGAGGATGGTTTATATGTTGGTTCACTTTTATGAACTAACTTTGAGAATTTTGGGTTCTTTGTATACCACACCGAATCTGTTTTATCATGAGATTCCGTACGATGAATCGTTTATCAAGAGAATGGATAAACTTTAGGTGTGAGTTAATATGGGTCAAAAAAGAAGCAGAAATATGATAAATATTAGGGTGATCCAACCAAAATGAATAAACTTATTTATGAGGCGGTTATTGTTGATATAGGTATAAATGAGAGTTTATTGAATTTTTACTTTGCGATGAGCATGGGAAAGAACTTGAACTCTATTTTATTCTCGTCCAATTAAGCAATATATAAAAAACAATCTTTAAAAAATAGAAACATATATAATAAATAGGTTGTTCGCTAACTATTCTTTAGGTTGTTCGCTAACTATTCTTTAGATTGTTGCACAACTACAATAGTTTATTTAAAAATTGATTATTTTTATTTATTTATTATTATTAAAATTATATTTTATAATTTTCCCCTAAAACCTAATCAAATACCAAAAAAAATTATAAAGAGATAGAGAGTTTTTAGGAAGATGAACTAGAAAAATATATATTTTATTATCAAATGAGATTTCTCTCTTTAAATGAGGATTTTGATCCTTATTTATAAAGTTTATAAGAAATCTTAAACCAATTATAAGATTACACGTGTAATTCACTTATAAATGCCTAACAAACAATTTTAATAACCAATTACATTGTTACACGTATGATAACTCTTGTTCAGTTTTTTGTATGTTCACCTCATATCTCTTTATGATCCTCATTTAGCATTATTTAGTTCGCCTTACACTTCTTCATGACTTATGCTTCTTACTTGTTTTATCTTTTGTTCACTTTGCCTTTTATCTGTTTCTTATTACTTTATCAGGCCTCGTCCTACTTGGTTCATGTCATATACTTTGTTTCGTCTTCCATCTATACATTATTACCTTAACATACCTCGTCTTAAATTACACGTTTCATAAGCACGCACCCTTTTGACCCATTATTATCTCTATTTTTAGTTTTAAACTCTATCATGCGGGAAAAATATAAATTTTATTCCATTCGACCACGCAGTGGCATGACTTATAGCAATATTAACAAACTTACCCATTCTTCGGGAAAAAACTATCGAATAAGATTATATTTCATAATAATGAAGATCTTATTGACATTGAACATTTGTTGGTCTCATAAAAGATATATGAATATTTATCAAAGTTTGAAAATAATAAACTCGTCAAGTACAAGTGAAAATGTATATCATCCTCTTAAAAGTCATATGTTGTATTGTATTGACTAATTGCATCATACCGACTATATCATCATCCACATAATTGATGCTCTCATATATATTTAATGTTTTAACTACGAGAAAAATGACCTTATTTGTCATAACATTGGCAATTTTTATTTTCCCATAAAATTGTAGTCTCGTTCTTGGTCTCAAATGTAATATTCTTTTTGCATTCAAACTCTTGAAGATCTCATATTGGATTCTTATTTTGAATTTCTAGATAGTGATGGTTATTAAATATTTAAATAGTTTAGATATGCTTTAAACAATAATCTTGAGACTAGTAAAATATCCTCTTTAATATTTCTTAAAAGATGTAGAATGTTTTTTAATAAATTCATTTAATTCGATAAATTTTAGAAGTAAGGATTTTATATACAAGAATGTATTGATTACAGCTCGTAACTTATATATTAGGTGGAAAATGAGATACATGGTTTTTCATCAAAAAATATATAATTAATTTTTTGATATATATAAGAAATAGTTATATACCTTCTTCTTCGATTTTGTAGCATTTAAATATCTAGCTCCAAAATGGTGCTTAACATATGTAATCTACATAATATTTCCTCTTATTCTTATTTTTTTTTTTCTCTTATTGATTTCTTTGGTATTCTCCAGTAGAATCCAAAAAAAAATTATTTGGGATCAATGATACAATGAACTTTTAGTGTTATAAAAATGTCAATTTATCTTACCAACGAGTGATATTAATTTTGTTAAAACTATACAATCAAATGGATTCTTGGTTCACAACCTTAGTAGTTCATTAGTGTTTCCACTGCCATACTCGATTTGTTTTATTGTTTTTTTTTGTGAAAAAAGACTTTAAATAAATGGAAAAGGTTCATACAATTTCCTAGGGCATACCCTGAGGGAATACAATGTCAAACATCAAAAGAGCTAAGAAAGTCGAAATGTATTAGTTCGGAGGTAACAGAAAACATAATCAACGTAATAAACATGCTCTAATGACTAAGTGGTGTTAGGCGACTCCGTGATCGAACCGGGAATCCATGCTCCTAGCTCCACGATATACTGGTGAGACCTGCAAAGATAGAGATAGATGTTTGTTAGTATTATTGTGTTCTACTAAGACCAGTCAAATTTGGTTCCATGAAATCTATATCGCAGATCCGATAATATAATGAAGGAAATCATGGAAGCCAAGGCTGGGGGGGATCCAAAAATTCTTGAATTCCGTTCTTTCCAAACATGGTAGATGACTGCATTGAAGCAAGTGCGCCAAATATAATGGTCACGAGAGTTAGACCAACTTGACGCCTCGAGGATCCAACCATGCCAAGAGGAGGGATGGAATGGGAGGTTAAGTTTGGTACTAAAATAAGACCAAATGTTTTGAGCGAAACTACATTCATAGAGGGTATGAGATATAGATTCCGGGTCAGAGCAGCAGAGGGCACATGAAGTAGGGGTGTTGATACCCCAACTAATGAGCTTGTCTCTGGTGACAAGCTTACCCTGAATAGCAAGCCAGGATATAAAAGAGTGGCGAGGAATGTTATATTTGTTCCATACTAACCCCGCCCATCCCTTTACAGGAATAGGCTGACGAATAGAGTTGTGAGTGGCGCGAATCAAAAATTTATTGCCACCATCCCTTGTAATCCATTAAGGAGCGTCCTTTGATAAAGAGTTTGGTTGGAGGAGAGAGAGAATAAGTTTGCTGATTTCTTCCAGATGCGCACGACTTCGAACCCTAGCTGATCTCAGATTTTCAGGCCAATTCCACTCCCCATTTGAGATGATGTCGGAGACTTTAAGGTTATTTCCCATACGAGAGTCACAAATTATGTCAGGGCCGTAGTGGATTGCGAGAGGAGATGAGAGAAGCCACGGGTCATGCCAGAGAGAAGTAGTTCTTCCATTCCCGATTGCCACCCTGTACAAATTAATAGCCAAAGGGCGGAGACGGAGAATTTTCCTCAATATCCAAGAGGGGGAGGATCCAAAAGAGACGTTCCAAAAACTTTTGTTTTTAATCTTTTCAGTTTTAATCCACTCACACCAAATAGAATGGTTCTGATTACTAGCAATAGACCATAGGTGCTTAAGGACAGCCGCCTGATTCCAGATTTTTAGGTCTAAAATCCCAAGGCCGCCCTCTTTATAGGGAGTGGTTACAGTGGACCATGCCACTTTGGCCCCATGAATCTTTATAGCAGAGCCAGACCACAGGAAACGACGAAGGTATTGGCTTAGCTCTTTAGTAATCCTAGAAGGGAGTATGAAAATTGAAGACCAATAAACATGTCCAGCAAAAAGGACCGATTTGATTAACTGAAGCCTTCCAGCATAAGAGAGATGCTTCGAGGTCCAAGCCTCAATACGGGAGGTTATTCTATGCAGAAGAGGGCGACACTCCGAGTGAGTAAGCCTACCAGTGAGAAGAGGGACGCCCAGGTATTTCATTGGAAGGGAGCCTTCAGGGAAGTTCAGAATTAGCATAAGATTCATTCTAAGATGATGATCAATTCCAGAGAAAAAAATGTGACTTTTCAGTGGGTTGACCTTAAGACCAGAGATAGAGTAGAAATCATCCAGAGCAGTTTTGATGAGATTGAGAGAGAGGAAATTTTAGTTGTTAGATACTTATAATATCATAAATAGAACTTATAATAAGCATCAAACATTTTGAGGAAATTTTATTTTGGGATATAACAAGTTGTTTGACTTTAAATACAATAAACATGAATCAAAAAATTTGATCGACCAAGTTTTGATAAATTAAAAAGATATAACTTTAGAGATTAAAGAGGATAATTACGTTGTGTATTATCATGTCTTTAAATAGCTTATATATAAAATTTAACAAAACAATACAATAAGATATATGATCAAAAATGAAGAAATAAAAAAACTAATTTTCCAAAAAAAGACCGTATGGTTATCATTACGACGAAGTAAAGGTAAATGATTGTTACGTAATTACATCGAGTTGTACCACGCTGACTGGTCTAGTTAGTGCGATGAAAATTTGTATGTCTCGTGCCAAACTCTCTATTGTAATTTTTAATAGTTGGGTCACACGGGCTGATGTGACCGACGACCTAATAATTACAAACCACCTAAGTGACAATTCTATAATTTTAAGTTTTTGAGTTTTATTTCCAAATAGCTAAAACGAGTCATGTTTTTTTGTGGTGATGTTTTGTGTTTTTATTTGTCTTTGATAGTTATTTCATTGATTTCTTATATTACTCATCCAATTTTATATTTATTACGGTCATAAGTCATCTTTCCAAATCATTTAATTTAATTAATATTTAAACAAAATATATTATATTTTGTTGATGTTTGCAGGACAACATAAGCTATTTCAGAAATGATCCTAACATAAATGAAGGTTTCTATTAAGACTTTCCTATTAAAATTGTCAATCTTATAGGTATAAAGCTAGTTTTAGTTTTAATAGGAAAATGAGATCAATTGCGATGAAAAACAATAATTAAAAATGAATATTTATTTTTCATCTTAATTTTTTATTATTTATTTTGATTCCATAGATTAAAAATTATATAGATAATATAAATTCAAAAATAATATTTTATATCAAAACATAATATTACTAACTATCTTGGACCTTAATAGGATCTTAGTCTTAAATGTATTTGTTCTCCGAACCAAAAATGAGATGTACATTCTGAAAAATAAACTAAATGTCAAAATCTATCCTTCTAAGTTAGATTTAATTTAAGATTTCGTGAAAAAATTAACTTGGGAAACATATTATGTTTGTTAAATTTACGCTTTATCTTATTAATTATTTTTATTCCCTAATACATTAAAATTAATTCTATAGACTTTTCTCATCCTACGAGTTATATTTGATTTGTCTTATATTTTCTATCTTTTTGATAAGTATAAAAAAGTGTACACTAATTATGTAAATTTATTTTAATAGTGTTTTTTGAAATTAATTATTATTTTTTATTTTTATTTTAAATATAATATAGTCAATTTAAATAAACTTTTTTTTAGATTTTAGACATAGTTTTTCATTGGGTTCACTCATATTTTTTAGTTCTTTTATAATAATATTAAATCTGATTTATCTTATGTGATATTTCGTTAAGATAAAATAAAAGATATTTTGGGTCATCTGTAAATTTCAAAATATATCAAAACATAATTTTTATTGATATATTTATAATTTTTATGAATGATTTTAAAAAAAAAGTATTTGTTTAAAACTATATATTTAATACATTTGAGAATAAAGATGATTGCAATAAGTAAAACCATGTATGAATAATAAACATATGTAAAAAACACCAGTCATCCTTCACGTTTGTCACTATAAACAAGTTCGTCCCTTACTTTTGAGGCTGTAATAAAAGGGTCCTTATCGTTTTATTAAGTAGAATAAAACCATCCTTTTCGAGTCTAGCCCAACATTTTTTTCCATAATACCCTTTGACCAGCAATCAGCGATCCACATAGGATGCTGATGTGGCAACCTTAAACCTCAAACCTGAACCAATAATCCAGCCCAGCTTCTAACCCAAGAACCAACCCTGACCCAATAACCCAGCCCAGCCCTAACTACTAACCCGAAATCAAATCAAAACTTCAATTTCACTTCAAATCCCTAATCCCTTCCTCTTTTCTCAATTCTCCTAACGAAACCCTAATTTCTTCCCCAATTCTCTTACCTCCATCAAAATCCTTAGTTCAGTAAAACATCCAAGTTTAATCTCACCTGTTTAACAACCAAATCGATAACCCAGGAATCTAACATCCAACTAACCTATTGTGGCAGTCTTCGTACTCATTGTTTCCACATCGATAACCCAGAACCCAGAAATCAAACATCCAACCCAGAAGCTCGAACTTCAGAAATCAAACATCCAACACAGAAGCTCGAACTCCAGAAATCAAACATCCAACCCAGAAGCTCGAAATCAAACATCCAACTCCATAAGTACATCAACATTACAGGTCTATAAAAAAAATTAACAACAAAAATAACAGGCCGATTCAAATTAAATTGTCAAAGATTACAAAATATTGTTCTCTTAACTTCTACCTATGAAGCAAGTTCAAAATACAGCAACACTTTGCAATACCCTATTACAGTAGCTTCTACATGTGAGTCTCTGAACTGAAATTTGAAAATTACAAATACATAAACACTAACCCTACTATAATCTTCTGCCAGCGACACTTAGCTTCCAACCTCCCAAGTTTCTTCAATATGCAATTAATAACCATGACATAGGTATGAGGGTTAGTCTTCTGGTTTAGGTTGGAACGATAGAGAAGAAGATGAAATTTAGGATTGATAGAAGGGGTTTATGTGGGAATGAGAACAAGACAGACTCTTGAGGATATCGATCAGAGATGAGAGATGAGTCGTAAAGTGGGATGAGGGTTAGTCTTCTGGTTTAGGTTGGAACGATAGAGAAGGAGATGAAAAATTAGGGTTGATAGAAGGGGTTTAGGTGGGAATAAGAAAGAGACAGACTCTTGATCTCGATCTAAGGTTAGAGATGGGTTTAGGGTTAACCGGGTTATAATATCTAAATGGGTCGGGTTTAAGGTTTGAAAGAAGGGTAAAAAATAGGTTAAAATATAAATTGATTTTACTTTTTTTACTGTTGCCACATCAGCATCCTGCGTGGATCGCTGATGTGGCTGGTCAAAGGGTATTATGGGGACAAATGTTGGGCTCGACTCGAAAATGATGGTTTTATTCTACTTAATAAAACGATAAGGACCCCTTTATTACAGCCTCAAAGGTAAGGGACGATCTTATTACAAGTGGCAAACGTGGAGGATGACTGGTGTTTTTTACCCAAAAACATATTATATGTGTTAAAATTGTATCGGCCCGGCTAATTCTCTCACTATTTTTGCTCGATCTTATACATTTTTATGTCACTTAATTTTTGACCATTTTATTCTTTTTATTTATTTTTTTGGAAAAAAAAGTTATAAATAGAAATTGTTAAATCTCACACCAACTCTTAAAATATGGTTGGAGAAGGCCTCATTGTCGTCTCTCAACTAATTCACGCTAGGGAATACTACTCTCGTTGTGACTCATGTTTCTTTTTACTAGATATATGTTGGGTCATTGCAATAACATGTTGCATATAAGCGATGTTTAATAACGAAATACAAGTAAGTCTTTTTTAGTCAAACCCCGGCTAAAACCCTGTCAAGTCACCGGACTATGACACTTGTTGCATTTGTGCCACTACCTTTCAAGTGTCCCCAAAACGAGTCATCTGTGTTTCAGAAAGTTGCATTCTTGCCATGAGCGCGTGCAAAAGCACAGATTGCTGACACGTGGCACCCCCAAAGTACACCAATCTGTTGCATATACGGTCACTGGTACTTCTCTTCCAAAAATGCCCCCATTCAGTTTCACCCCCTTTCTTTTAACCTTTTAACTTTTTTACTCCAACCATTTGCTGCTCCCTTTTAATTTTTACTGCTTCTTTAACCTTTTACCCTTACTAAAATAATTACCCACTGTGAAACCCATCATTTACCCACTATTAAACCTTCGACACTTCCTTTGAAACCCTAATTTCAACAATTCTGTAATACCCTAATCTCATTCTTCTTCATCCAGCCATCTTCTACAAACCCATACCCTAATCTCCTTCTTCACCCAGCCATCTTCTACAAACCCATACCCTAATCTCCTTCTTCACCCAGCCATCTTCTACAAACCCATAACAATGTCGTCCTCCTTCTATACATCAAAACAACCATCTAATTTAGGTTTTTGCGAATATGGGCTACCAAGCATAACAAAAACGGCTTGGACAGTCCCAAATCCTGGAAGAAGATTCAATGGATGTTGTAATTTCGGGGTAAGTTTACTCTATTACTCTATTTCAATGGATGTTTTTAGTGAAACAGATTGTTTTTCGCTTCAATGGTACTGTTTACTCTATTACTCTGTTTCTTATCCTCTTAATCGATTTGGGTTTATCAGAAAGGTCAGTACTGCAAATACTTTAGATGGATCGATCCAGTTGTTAACAGTAGGTCACAAACCGTGATTAACGATCTATTGAAGCAACGTAAGAAGATGGAAGCTGAAATTGAAAGGAAGAACTGGATAATTAGGGTTCTATGTGTATGTCTAGTTTTTTGTTTGTTGGTAATTGTCTGTTTTTAGTCTACGTATTTAAAGAACCCTGTATCAGGTTTAGGTAATATATGTTGTATGTTTCCTGGATTTATGAAATTTAATTTCAATTATGATGTTTGAAATTTGAATTGATTTTTGTGTATTGAATCTAATTGTGATAGTAAAGCTTGTAGTTCTTGTTTTGTGTATTGATTTTTGTCGTTATGAATTGTGTTAGGAATGAATTTGACGTAAGTAAATGCTGGTTTAAACCAGACACATATCATTAGTGAGGCACATAATTCAGGGGATGTTAAAAGCATTAACTACAAAATGAATTGTTGTTGTATCATTAGTGAGGCACATAAGTAAAAGCATTAACTAACAACAAAATGAATTGCAGCCATTTTACACCCAAACTGCAATCTTAATTTTGATACACTTATCAACAACATAAACAAAGCAGTTAATGAGTTCAAAAACATAAACAAAGCAGTTGCAGACACAAATTTAGTCTTGAAATTGTATGGTTATTAAATAAACCATGAAATAAAGTCTTGTGTGCTTAAACAACAACATACAACACCTTCAAATTTAGAAATCGTAAATGGTGCTTGTGCATAACATACAGCACATTACAAAAGAACCCAGAAATGGGCAGTCTACAAAAAAACATCCTTCAACATAACACAAAAAAAAACCATTAAAGCTACTCTTCTTGTGGTTGGGTAATATTGACGACATGATTACCACTACCTTCCACCGACGCTTGTGAACCACCAGTTGCCACTGCCTTGTTGCTAGATTTTCCGGTCGATCCACCAGAAGCTGCTGATACAGACCCACCAGCAGATGCTGCAGCCCCATGTGTTGCCGCAGCGGAAAAACGAGGTGCAGATGTCAAAGGTGGACCTACCCTGGGTTGCTTGAAAGGAACACCAACTGTTTGAGGCAACCTCCTCTTTCTACCTCTACTTTGCACCTTGAGAGCCTTCTTGTACCCTTGCATACTTCCACCACTAACCCAACCACTATGTGGTGAACTGATGCTGTTTTGAGAAGAATATAGAGTACCAGTACCAGCCTGTAGTTTAAAAAATATTATAAAACAAGATGTTTTCAAGATAATGAACAAAAACACTTTAATAGAAAAAGTGAAGGAATCTTACAGGTGGGGTAGTGTGCCTGGCCATAGAATTGTCCCTTCTTTCAAAATAGTGGATCACACTACCCTGCTCACACACAACAACCAATATAATACAAATATAATGAGACTACCAAAAAAGGACCACTTCACCAACTCGACCATAAATATTAATATCTCTTAAAAGTAAATTTGGACCACACTAAGAGACAGAACTTACATCAGGCATTAATGTGCCTTGAGTCCCACTAGAGGCTCCTCCATGCTGTTAAGAAGTAAATAACATAAAAAACAGCAATAAAGTCACAAAAACCTACTTCAACCAAGATGAAAACTCAAAGGAAAACCAACACCTCAAGCAAGATTATCACAACAACCATCAAAATACGATAACAAGCAAACCAACACCTCAAGCAAGACCATCACATCAACCATCAAAATACGATAACAAGTATCTGAAAATTACCTGGAACCCTGTAGATCTTGGAGTTTGAGCAGCAGCTGTTGGGGTTGTTGTGGCCTCAATCTGTTGGCAAGAAGAGACAACATCAACAAATATGTAATCGCAACTGTCACCAACAGGTAAGTATAACAGTATATTGTATATATCAATTGATATTATAGAACACTTACAGGTGCAGATGGAGTATTGGCTGTGGAAGTGGCTGCAGCACTTGCTTGACCAGGGGTAAAGGTACACCTTCGTTTATTATGTCCTACTGCCTTACAATTGGAACATCGTGCTATATTGTACCTTCGAGATAACCTTGTCACTCCTGATGTTGAGTCTTGCAAGGGTGGCTGTAGTCTCTCGGAAGGATCCTTCCTCCTGGCAGTTTGACGCCTTCCTCTTACAATCTTAACTGGTGGAGGCATAACAGGGTGTAGATGGTTCGTAGGCCAGTGCTGGTATCCATTAATTGGGTTTATCAAATTAGAGTAGATAGCCTTCTGTGTAGCCACCTTGTACCAATTAGCTACATAGTCCACCGGGTTACCAGTGTTGAACCAGATACAGGCAACAGCATGGCTACATGGAATGCCGGAGAGTTGCCATTTACGACAAGCATATTCCTGGGCATCTATGACGACCACAAACTTATACTGCACCCTTCTCTCTTCAACTTGAAACTTTGGCCCACCTGAAGGAAGTACGCTGCAGTCACCAGCAAGCTTGTAGTTCTTGGTAAGCTTTTTATTAACGGACGGACAAATTGGTTGATCCCACTTTGGAATCTGGCTGATTTTCTTAACAATTCTACGCACTGTCTGCTCTCTTATACCTTCCAACAAGCTTATAATCCGTTTAGATCTATAGTCTAGGATAATAGAGTTAAACGTTTCTGCCAGATTTGAGGTTTGCATGAAGCACTTGTTTTCCTCCCTATAATGAGCCATGCTCCACTCAGACGCAGGCTTCTGTGATAGCCATTCGTGACAGGCTGCATTGCATCGTTTCAACTCCTCCATGTGAAATTCAAACTCAGGGACAAATGATGACCTCGCACAAGCCCAAAACAGTATGTGCTCCTCTCTTACTGGGAATACCTTTTTCATGTTCGCGTACAGATGTCGAGCACAGAATTGATGCTCAGCGGTTGGGAACAATTCCTTCAATGCTGGAACAAGCCCTTTCTGTTTGTCTGAAATCCATGTGAAGCTGCCTCGACAATGTATGTTAACATCATTTGCCAATAGTTCCAGAAACCATTGCCAAGAAGACCTGTTTTCACTCTCAACCACTGCCCAAGCAAGAGGATACGTTTGCTCGTTTGCGTCAACAGCAACAGCAACAAGCAGTTGTCCTCCAAACGACCCTTTCAAAAAACACCCGTCTAGCACAAGCACAGGCCTACACCCAGCATTAAACCCCCTCTTCAACCCCTATATGCAGACATAAATTTGTTCAAACTCTGAATCGTTGCATTTAATAGCCACCGTAGTCCATGGGTTGGTTCGTATAAGCTCCTCACCGTACTGTCGAGGCTTCCTGTATTGAATCCTGTCATCACCAAGGATCATATTTAGCGCTCTCGACTTTGCACGGTATGTCTTTGCTCTAATGACCTTCACCAAAAAATCCTTGTCCAAGTCAGCCATTAAACTCTTCACAGACCAGTCGGGATCAGCTTGCCACTGCCTCATATAGTATTTTGCTATCCACTGCACGTTTAGGAATCTGTTTTGTGAGTGGGAACATAGGTGTGGTTGTCGTTGAGTGTCTTTATCCTCCAAGCAGGTGCACATCCTTGGTTAGAAGCCCAGATAAACCATTTGCAGGTTGGCTCGCTGCATTTATAACTGCACCGCATCTTGTCATTCTTGTAGACCTTTACACTACGCCGTTGTTTAATGGTGTACTCTTTCACCACATCCTTCAAAGTCTGTTTCGATGTAAATTCAAGGCCTACAGCCAACTGAAGATACTTCAGTTCACTTGGTGGCCTGAAAGTTCTTATCTTTGGCTTGAATTTTTTTGGGTCTGGTCCTTCTCGAAGCGGTAGCTTCTTCTTCTTCTTCTGTATCGGGGCTGGTCAAATTGTCCGGGCTTACGAATTCTTCCTCAGTACTACACTCAATGTATACACTTCCATCAGAACAGACCTCCTCATCCTCGCTTTCAGTTGTGGTATATTCAGCCGGCCCGTAACTGCTGTCCGCACTTTCATCGCTATCACTATCCATTTGGCGAGGCTCTGGTGTGTGTTCATTCATCTCGTCAAACTGCGTCATGTCCACCCCATAAAACAACGACGCTGTCAGGCCTTCTAGGCCATCTACTGCCTGTGAACCAACCTGAACATTACCACCTTCAGCTGCCTGTGAACCAGCCTCAACATTACCACCTTCATCTGCCTGTGTACCCAACTCTACATTGCAACCATCTTCTGTACCAGCTGTATCACCCTCCACAAAGTCATCTACAACATCATCTGCATCCTTAACTGCATCACCCTCCACATGGTCATCGACAGCATCATCTACACCATTAACTGCATCACCCTCCACATGGCCATCTACAACATCATCTACACCCTTCAATGCATCACCCTCCACATGATCATGACTAACATCATCTGCACCATTAACTGCATCACCCTCCTCATGATCATCCACAACATCATCTGCACCCTCACCCTCTATACCAGCCCCCACATAATCATATACATCCTCTACGTCATCACCTTGCCCCTCTAAACCAGCATTTACATTATCAATTATATTGTCCCCTACCTTATCAACACTAACATCAACTGCAACACCAACCTCTATACCGCCCCCTAACCCTGTAAACCAGTATTTACAGCAACATCCACACTATCCCCTACTCTAACAACATTATCAACAACTACTACACCAACTTGTACATCATCAGCGTCACACTTACCAGCTAATCCATCTGTTTCACCAGAACTTTTTACGCTATTATCTGCACCGTTCTTTTTCGGAAAGAACTCATCATACATTTCATCTATGAACGTTTCAAAAGCCTCATCGTAATCTTCCTGATTATTATTCTGAACATTTTCAGCATTACTTTCAACCCCATCACATTTTACTGCACCCAAATTATTTTCAACCAACACATTTTCAACCAATACATTTTCAGCCAGATCATTTCCAACAAACTCATCTTCTACATTTTTACCTTGTCCTAAATCAGCACTACTACCCTGTCCTAAACCAGCACCACTACCCTGTCCTAAACCAGCACCACTACCCTGTCCTAAACCAGCATCACTACCATCATCTAAACCAGCACCAATACCCTGTCCTAAACCAGCATCACTGCCATCATCTAAACCCACATCACTATCATGATCTAAACCAGCACCACTACCCTGTCCTAAACCAGCATCACTACCCTGCCCTAAACCAGCATCACTACCTTGACCCAAACCAACATCTACAGGTTCAAAAATGGGTACAATGCTACTGGTGCCTTCTACGTCGACTGTAGGTACTGTTTCTGTAGCACCTGTCTGTGGCTTTTTTTTTCCTTTTGCTAGGAGACACGATTTCTAAAGGAGGTGTCCTATCTGAGTATATGGACACTAACCTTCTGTCATCCAACATTTGGGTCATCATGAATGCATCTGCGTCACTGTTTATTAGATGGATTCTCTGTCCAGGACCAGGGAGCTTGTAGCCAAACTGGTAGTGTCCACCACTCTCCGCTGAATCGGCCAGTGAGTGAATCTCATGTAGCTCCAAGATTGAGAACGTATCTGGGTTGATGAAGTCTATAGTCGTTGACTTCCCTCCAACATACTTCAGAGCCCTAGTTCCTCTAAAATACCCATCGTAATGGTAGTCGACAGCAAAAAGGTGTTTGTTAACACCTAAAATAAAACAAATCACACATTATAACAAAGAACACACACCGTGGATAGAAACTACAGGCATGAATAACAAACTAACACAAACAGAGGAACCTAGGGTACAAACAGAATCGATGGATAAAACACATACCTTGCTACGAATCTTTAGCCATTGTAGCTCTAACCAAACCCTCGATTCGAAGTTGATAGGGTTTGACTAATTAGGGTTTTCAAAAAAGGAACCTAGGGTACAGACCTATGGTTTGACAGAGACTTGGTGGTGACGACAACGAAGTAACCTAGGGTTTCACAGATAGTGAGTGAGTGAGAATGATCTAGGGTTGATGATGGAAATCGAGATTAAGGGAGAGAGGGAGAGAGGGAGAGAGACTGTGAGTAAGAGGGAGTGAATGGAGAGAGGGAGAGATACTGTGAGTAAGAGGGAGTGAATGGAGAGAGGGAGAGAGGTTGTGAGTTCTTTCAACTTCCAGGGTTCACAGTGGGTAATTATTTTAGTAAGGGTAAAAGGTTAAAGAAGCAGTAAAAATTAAAAGGGAGCAGTAAATGGTTGGAGTAAAAAAGTTAAAAGGTTAAAAGGAAGGGGGTGAAACTGAATGGGGGCATTTTTAGAAGAGAAGTACCAGTGACCGTATATGCAATAGATTGGTGTACTTTGGCGGTGCCACGTGTCAGCAATCTGTGCTTTTGCACGCGCTCGTGGCAAGAATGCAACTTTCTGAAACACAGATGACTCGTTTTGGGGACACTTGAAAGGTAGTGGCACAAATGTAACAAGTGTCATAGTCCGGTGACTTGACAGGGTTTTAGCCGTCAAACCCCTTAACCATGTATGTCAAAATAGACTCTATAGAAACTATTTGTGGAGATTTGCATATAAGCAAATAAATTGAAAAATATCATATCTCTAGTCTTTGGGTTGAATGACAAATATACTCGTACTTTCTTCATCATTTTTACCCTTTTCTTGGCTTGAATCTATTGATGGACTCTCTAGCATCAGAATCCATGAGTAAGATTCAGAATAAGCTATGGTTGCTATAGAGTCAGCCATAGTATTCTCCAATCTAGGGATATGTTCATATTGGATATCTTTGAAGCTTGCAGCAACTTCTCTCAATATGAGCAAATATTTTATCGATTGTTCCTTCTTTGCTTCTGACTGGACCTAAGCATGATAAATAAGTAGTTTAGAGTCACTCATCAATTAAACTCTTTTTGCCCACATATAAGGGCTAGTCTAAGACCGGCTATGGTTGCTTTATATTCAGATTTATTGTTGGAGGCCCTGAAACCAAAACATATAGCTTGATACATAGTATCACCATAAGGGGAAGTTAAATAAATTATGGCCCCACATCCCATGGTACTAGATCCGCCATCAGTTCGGACTATCCATTCTTTTTTAGACTGGTTTTCTTGTATTTGCCCAGGAGGCCTATCAATATGAAACTTTACTAAACCAGCCACTAATTGAGCCTTGACTGCAGTTTGGGACGTAAAATCAATATCGTAATCACACAGATCAATTAACCACTTGGTCATCTTGCTTGATATATCAGCCTTTTGGAGAACATTCTTCAAAGGAAAAGATGTTCGAACAACAACCAAATGTGCTTGGAAGTATGGTCTCATTTTTCTGGCTGCTATTACAAATGCCAATGCCAACTTTTCTAACTTCAAATATCTCTTTTCAGCATCCAACAGACTTTTTCTAACATAATAAATCATACGGGGTAATTATCCACCTCTCTTACTAGCACGACACTTACTGCATACTCCAATACAACTAAATATATATTGAGTTTTGTCCCTCTGAATAGGTTTGAACAACATCTTATGTGAAGATAAATTCTTCTTAATTTCAAAGAAGGCGTGTTCACATTATGGAGACCAATTAAAGTCTTTGGTATTTCTCAATACTTGGAAAAATTGAGCACATTTTTCAGATGATCTTGAAATAAATCTATTTAACGCAACCAAGCGTTTGATTAGTCTTTGAACTTCTTTAGTGCTCCGAGGAGGATCCATAGCTAATAGATCATTTAGTTGATCCGGATAAGGCTGAATCCCTTTTTCACTTATGACATAACCCAAGAACTTTCCAGATCGGATCCCAATAACATTTATCAGGGTTTAATTTTAAATTAATAGCCTCTAAGTTAGAAAATATTTCTTAAAGATCGGATATGTGTGCATCTTCTTCAAGGCTCTTTACCATCATCTCATCTATATAAACCTTCATATTCCTGCCAATTTGACTATCAAAGGCTTTATTTACTAACCTTTGATAAGTGGCCCCAACATTTTTCAATCCAAATAGCATCACTTTGTAACAATGAAGTCATCTTTCTGTAATAAAAGTTGTGTGGTCTTGATCATTCGGATCTACTTGTATTTGGTTGTACCCTAAAAATACATCCATGAAGGACAATAGCTTGTTCCCAGCGGTAGAGTCCACTAATTGATCTATTTGAGGAACAAGATAATGATCTTTGGGACATGCCCTATTAAGATTAGTGAAGTCAATACACATGTGCCACTTTCCATTCTTTTTCTTGCCCAAAACAGGGTTGGCAGTCTATAATGGGTACTGAAATTCTATGATGTGGCCCATTTTGGTCAGCCGATCAACTTCTTGCACAATAGCATCTGTTTTTTCTTTGGAAAATGACCTTCTTCTTTGTACAACCGGTACAACATCAGTTCGTACTGACAACTTATGACAAATTACTTCAGCAGGAACTCCGGTTACATCATCATTGCACCATGCAAATACATGTAAATTATCCGATAAGAAAGACAATAGCATTTGTTTCAAATTTGGTGGCAAATTAGTACCAATTTTAACATGTTTCCTTTGGCCATGGAATGGATTTCAACTTCTTCTATAGGTATTATAGCACTAGGAGCCTCATTTGGATCATTAATTCCATTCTCATCGGTAGAAGGCTCCAATAACTTCTATTCTTCGTTAAATTTGACCGCCTCCAAATAATTCGAGGCAAGAGCTGTTACATAGCATTCTCTAGCTACCTTCTGACTGCTTCCGACAACATCCACGTGTGTCCCCATATCATATTTTAAGCACTGATGGACAATATAGGCCTCAACATGCATCCTAGAAATCCAAGACCTCCCAAATATAGCATTATAAGATGTTGGACAGTCAACCACGCCAATCAACACCTTTACTAGTTTTCTTGAAAGGTCATTTGCCCAACAATACCTCCTCCTCAGATTCTCCAATTACATATGTTGAACTCCCAGTGAACCCCATAATAGTTCTGTTCGAACTTTGAATAACTTATGGATTTTTCATATGTTTATATGCATTCAAATAATATGTTTATCGAACGGTCTGTATTAATCAGGATTTGGCGTACATCATTTCCTTATGATTGATGCCCTTATCACCACGGCGTCTTCATGAGGTCTAGCAATATCTCTTAGGTCATCCTCATCAAAAACTCTTAAAGTAATTGGAGTTTGGTATAGATATGTGTACATTATCTCTTCTAGTTGAGTAGTCAAGCTATTGACATGCTTTTTTCTTGAACAACTTGAAGGTGCAGTCATAGTATCTCCTCCAAATATGGTTAAAGACTCAAAATATTTAACCAGATCATAAACAACTAGAGTCTTGTCCACTATCACTCCTACCTGATTTTGACTTGGATCTGGATCAAGGTACTCAGAATCCACATCAAATCTTTCAATAATCATCATAGTATCCTCTTGTCTAGACGTTCCATGAGCTACTGAAGGGGTAGTTCGAGGCGTATTGGTACTGGACGGTGCATTATCTGGCCTGTTGCCCCTTTATTTTTTTTAACATAAGCCCTAATTTACCCTTTTCAATGAGATTCTGCACCTCTTGTTTCAATGTTATGCAATCATGGGTATTATGCCCAACATCATTATGATATTTACAGAAACGGGTATTTCGGGTTTCTTTAGAAGATTATAATACAGTCGGCCTTCTAAAGTGTACATAATTTTTAGTTTTGTCATATATCGTAGCCACACTTTCTCCCAACTCAGCAAACCATTCAGGTTGAACCAAGGTCCTTTTTTACTTCTAACTTCCTGGTTCTGGTTATGGTTGGATTGATTATGCCAGGGCCGATGAGATCCCTGCCCAGTTTCCTTTGATGTGTAACCGGACTGGGTAGTTGCTTGAGGTGTCGATGCTGTAGTTGTGGATCTGATCTGGCGAGGCACTAAGGATTTCTTAGTCTCTTTAATATTAATTTGTTTCCCGGCTTGATTTAACAACCCTCCAAAGGTCATGGCTTTCTTCAGGGTCACAGAATCAGCCAAGTTACCCAGACTCAAGCCCTTTCTGAGAGAGGCAATTGCAACTTGTTCGAAGAAATCAGTCAACACATTCTTCGTATTTACAAACCTGTTAATATATTTTTTTAATGTCTCGTTCGGAGAATATTATACCATTTAGGGCACTTCCTTGAAAGGTTTGAGAGAAATCCCTACATAGCACCTTGTGATTATTATCAAAGTTCATCATAAAGTTTTTAAATTGCTCAAGATTATTGTCCAAATATTTACTCCCATCATACTTTTCCATCTTGAAGCTATCAAATCTTTTAGAAAGATGTCCTGAAAGTATTTTTGAGGACAAAGGTGATTGCCTCCAATTTTAGCTACGACTAAACACAATTTCCTTATTCGGAGTAGCAAAAATACCGGTTTCGGGTTGAAAAGTAAATGGATCAATCAGCAAACGATCAATATGTTGATCAGTTGAACCCTTCATTTTTCCTTTATACTTTTTGAGCCTGTCATGTTTATCCCTTTTTCTTGAATGCTTCTTGATCATCCTTATTTTCTTATTTAATCGTCCTTCATCACTTCTAGATGAGACTGACTCTTTAAGCTCTGCATCATTAGACGAACTGCTAGAAGATTCCAATGTAGAATTCTCCATTTGTTTGGATCGATGCGTTTTCTTGGAGCTGAGATGAGTCTTTAGGGACTGCTCATTTCTATTAGGATTATCAGTATGGTGGAGCGTTGATGCACCAGATTTTTCTTTCACTCCTTTTTTGCTTGTTTATGGGCCCTTAACGCCTCAATTTCAGCCCTCAATTGATCACGCTCCTCAGTAGTGTACTCAGTATTTTGTTTCATTTCTTCCACCTCCGGAAGTGAAGTATTATGTGCATTCAGATCCATTTGACTGGTTTTTTTACTGGTTTTGAATTTTTAATTCAGGCATTGTCGCCTCTCACAGTGGTCGCCAATTTGGTGAGTTTTTGAGTTGAATCTTATTTTTTGGGTAGTGAGTAGTCAGATAAAAGAGGTGTGTGCTTGTATTTAATGTTTTCTAGAAAAAGTCTAACCTATTAAATGAAGTTGGTTGAGTTATTTATTTTATTTCTTTGACTCATGGGCCTTATGGATCGGATTCTGCATCCGATTCAGTGTTAGCACACAACTGAGTCATGTATCGTATGTCTGGATTATTTTCAGTTTGTGTTTTATGATATATACCCGAACTGCCCCTCTAGTTTTCACAGGATTGTTCATCCAAAAAGTTCTGATCCTATCATATATAACATAATGAAAATGTAAAACAATCTTAATTATCATTGTTTTTGCAAAATAATATTGTATCGTGATTTGGTTGAGTAGCAATTTTGTAAATAGTTAGGATAGGTATGAATATTTTCGATTTTGGGTTATGCTAAACTGAAATCCAATTTTGCTTGAACAATATGTCGGTTGGATCAGGATCTGATTTCGTTTAAAGAAGATCCCATTATTTAAGTTTTTAAGATAAAAGTATTTTAGACAATTCAATATTTTCGAAAAACAATGAATAAAGATCTCGTTCTAACAAAAAAATTATTTTATTATTTTTATTTTCTTTAGTGTTAACTGTATTCGTTTTTTAAACAAAAATAAGATTTACAAGTCTGAAAACTCTAAAAAATAATCTAGACATCAAGGACTATCATTCGAAATAAAATTTAACCCAATTTTTTTTATAAAACTTTAATTAAAAAAACATATTATGTTGGTTAAATTCATCGTTTATTTTTTTTTTACGATTATTCTATAATATATTAACATTAGCATTATGAATTTTTTTCATTCTAAAAGATTATATTTGATTTTTTTAAAAAATTTATTATCCATTTATAGTTATGAAAATTTATTTTAGTAGTATATTTTTAAATTATTTATTATAGTGTATCTTTTTTATATAGTTGGATCAACTTAATTACTTAATTAAACTATTGGGAAATTTCACCTAAAGTACCCACTCAACAATTCTATTGTTATCTAGTATCCAGGTTTTGTTCTATTACCTCTTACTATCCATCTCAACTACTTAATTACCACTTAATACCTAACATTATTTTAATACCCTAACTACCCTCACTCTTCATCAATAACCACTTAACCAAAATTTATCTTTCTTACTTTCTCTTTTTATTTTATTTTTTAAAAGATCCATATCTTTCAAACCGGAGCTCGAAAAAACTATATGTAAGTACCATCGCTTTTGTTTTTTTTAAGATAATTAGATCTATTGATGATATTTATTGAATTTTTTTTAAAATAAAATTTCACCAGTAATAACTCTTAAGAAATTGAGATAGTTGCAAAAAACTCTCCGGAAATCGAGAGAGTTGCAGATAACTCTCATGAAATCACGAGAGTTGTAAACAAATCTCAGGTATGTTTTTCAAACAAGTCTTAGGTTAGTTTTTCAAACAACTCTCGGGTTAGTTTTTCAAACAAAGTACTGGTGAAGGTCAGGTTATTTTTTCAAACAACTCTCATATTAGTTTTTCAAACAAAATACTAGTGAAAATACCAACGAATATATATAGTCGGGGATATTTACTAGTACTTTTCTCTAAATTATTTTCTATATTTTTAATATATTTGTGGATCAGTTTCACCCCATTTTCGTTGAGAGTCTTTATAATAATACTAAAACTGATTCTCCACTAAGATATCAAAATAAATAATGAATATCTTTTTACTCTAAAATGTGCGGTCCACAACCCGAACAACCCGCCCATGGTTAATTACCGGTCATACGGATTTGGAATCAACCCGAATTTGTACGAAAACAAGAAAGTTTGTCTTAGTTTCTTAAATACTTGGTATGGGAACCAGTAAGAGAAATGGAGCTCATGAATCTACAGTGTCACAGGTTCCTCTCGATTCAAGCTCTAAGTACTTAACGAGAAACTGTAATTTAACGAACCCGGTACCGGAATGTGGTTGAATCTTGGGACGGAGAAATGTTCGTTGAGATATAATGAGGAAGTGTTTGTCTACCCCTGCAATACAACCACTTTCATGTTGTGTAATCCACGACAAAAATTCAAAGCTTTTGTGATATTGCATTTTCAGTTACGGGCCTTGGCAATTTTATCCGCTTGTGACCCTTGCTCCAAAAGGAGGGTTATAAAGCGGATGGATCGAGTACTTTGACAAGGGCGACCATTATTAACGTAGTCGTTTTTTGGAGGGAACCCGCAGCCGCTACTCAGAGTGAAATGAGTGCCCCCAGGGTAAACCCTCAGTCTGACGCGATAGCCTGCAAACCAACGCCAGAAGGTAAACCACACAAGATGACAGGCTCAGCCGAGAAAACTTATGTAGAGGGACTTGAACTCGTGACCTTTGATCGCAAGCATATCATACTTAACCAACTCGGCTACCCCCTTGGGGGCGTTATTAAAGTAGTCTGATAAGTTGAAGAGTTGATCAAACAAGTTGTGCCGATTCTTGTGAATAGGTTTCAAAAGATAGGAGCTCCTCTGGGGAATTTCGTCCAAAAGCTGGAGGGTGAGAAAAACAGGAGGAAGATTAAAGATGAAGGCTATTCAGGCGTTTGTTACAAGAAAATGCAATCGGAAAATCCTTGGGAGAAATTAATAAATTTTTATGGGTCTCACCTCTTGTTTTGTTAATGTTGAAGGGAGACACCAGTATGGTGTACACTAGGATAAAAAAAACACCACTGATCTTTTATGTTTTCCATTTGTAACAAGTAAGGTGGACCAAGCCGTTTGTTTAATGGATTGGGTTATTAGATGGAGCGAGTAAGGTTATTAATTGAGTTGGGTTATTAGAATATAGGTGAAGAGAGTATGTAAAAGTAAAATTAACTTTACTTTTTTTATTGTTGTCACATCAGCGTTCCACGTGGGACGCTGATGTGGCAAGTCAAATGATATTTATGGTAGAAAAATGGATTGGGTTCAATAAGGACTTGTTTGTTCTGTTTTTTTAAACGAGGAGGCCTGGTTTAATACAGAGACAACGGATAAGGACTGACATGTTACAAGTGGCAAACATGAAGGACATGTGGTGTTTTTTACCCTGTATACTAAGTAGGTTTAAGAGAACTAAGAATAAGTGAGGTCAATAAACATCATTTATAGTAATTTTGGTGAGTAAGAGGGCATATGTCAATTCAAATTTTATTTAAAATGTTAAAAAATTACTCTTCACGAGTAATTTAGAAGATACAGGTTTTTGTATGTTACCCATTTCTTTCCTCTTTTGTTATTTATATTTGATATTATATATATATATATATAATTTCCAGCAATTGTCTTTATTGAATGAGTTTGAAATACAAGGACTTAATAGAAAATCCTAAAAAAAAACTAGGGACATAACTGATATATTAAGAAATTTAGATTCTAATTTTTGAAATGTCGTCTTGTTAAAAGATGGAGAGCTCGAGTGACAAACTCCAAACGATTGAGGAGAGAGACCCAATTACCAACGAATTCAAAATCCAGAAAGGAGCCTGGCGGAGCTTCACCAGCTTTATCAATGTGGAAACCGTTGACAAGACCGGAAACCCAAGGAGCCGATTCCAGATTTCATCGATTGAGAAAGATTATAGGAAGAAGAGAGAATCTTGTCGATTAGCCTAAGGGCTACATCTGATATAACCAGTTCCCAAACTCTTAAGGAAGGTAATCTTTCTGAGAGGATTTGGAGCTTGGGCAAGAGTGAAGTCCATATTTTTTTCTTTCTTTAAGGGCTTCCTTAGAAATCTAATCTACCACTTTATTTTATTCCCGATAAATATGTGAGTTGGCAAATATGTGAGATGGCAGCCGCTACTCAACGAGTGCGCACAAGGTAAATCCTTAGTCTAACGCAATAGCCTGCAAACCAGTGTCAGAAGGTAAACCACACAAGGTGAGAGGCTCAGCCAAGAAAGCATTTGTAGAGGGACTCGAACTCATGACATTTGGTCACAAGCATGCCTTACTCCACCAACTCGGCTACCCCTATCAAGGCATCCGATTAGTTTTCTACAACTGTTAATGAGGGGTTCTAGATACCATGTGACTTTTCCATGAAGAAGTAATCCAACTAAGATTTTAGAGTCGGTGTCAATATCCAGGTTAGAGACTTTATGAGAGTGAAAATTTTGCAGACCATCCAAAAAGGCTCTGCACTCAGCAATGATGGGCAAATGTTTTCCATATAATCTACCAAATCCCAGGAGTATGTTGCAATTGTGATCACGAATAAGGCCTCCACCACTAGCCTCTCCTAAGGTGTTATAAGCATCGTCAGTGTTAAGCTTGAAGTGGGAAGCTTTAAGGTTATTCTATTTGAGAAATAAACGGACTCTAGATTTAGAAAGATGATTCACGCATTCCAAACTGATAGCAGCCTTATTTATTAATAGTATCTCTCAACAAAATATAATTAGAATATAATCAAATTTTTAACTAATAAATAAATATATTATATTTTTCGCGTAAGTTAAATTTAATTTTAAAAAATACTATTGTACATGCTAAAACAATCATAATTTATTCATATTTTTTGTAAATCCAAGTTAATCGTATCATATCATGTGTTTTATGGATCTCATAATCAATTTATTTTAAGAATACGTAGTTTAGGACTTCACTATTTAGTGGGTTATTGTGCATCACTAACAAATATAAGCTTTATTAAATAAAATAAAATAATTAAAACATAATAGATAAAAGTGGAAATTCTTCAAATTTATTAGAAAGGGCTTGATCATAATTTATAGTTTTGACGTAATTAAATTTATAAAGTTTAAGATACAAAAGAATATAAAGAGGTTTTCAACCGTGTTTAAGCACATGAAGAAAGTTCTTTCTTCTTTTGATTTGATCTCCATGGTTGTGGTTAACGCTAGAAGTTTGTTGTCTTCGTTGAGATGTTGAATTCCAATCAAAATAATGGAAACAACTGCAATGAAGATTACCCAGATTTTCAAACAGCTACTAAAAACTTGCATAAAAATTAAAATGGCAACCAATTATCATCAACAATAACATTTGAGGAGGAATCATCAATCAAGGGATCAAAACTTATGCTGATACTCTTCGTAATCAAGCAAACATCCCTAGATTCAAATCGACAAGTATAGTGTAGAAAATGGATCATGTTTCCATTCAATTTGATCAAGAAGTGAAGGACAGTTTAATGAAAACTTCAAGCATACTATCATTGGAAAATTCAACCAAGGTTTACCCAAATATAAAAACTAACGAAATTCTTGCAATCTTTCGAATTCGAAAGAGAATATAGCTATGTGGTCTGGGATTCCAGACATATTTTCCTAGAATTTGATTCAAAAGAATATTTATGAAAAATCTTAGCTAAATCTCTGTGGTTCTTGGGAGAAACTAATATGAGACTTCTAAAGTGCAGGCCTGACTGCAATCCAAAATATGAATATATGACCACTCCGATTTGGGTAAGATTTGAAAATATATATGAATTTCTCATTAATAAGAATATGATCCAAATTTTGGCATAAAATCTTAAAGACCCATTAGCTATCAAAGTTCCTGCAAAAAATAGAGCATATCAGAATGCTTGTTTTGCTTGGGTAAAAATCGATATAACAAAGAAGTTGCAAGATCAAATATGGGTGGGATTTTGAGAGAATCAAGGTTGTTGGTTGAAAGTCAGCTACAAAGTTGTGCCAAATTACTGCATTGTTTGTTATCATCTGGGGCATGATAAAGGCAACTGCAAAAAAACTAACAATAAAATTCAAAATATTCAAAGAATAAAAGTTAAGCCTCAGAATGATAACTCGAATTAGGAAGATAAAAACATTCACAAGATCATATTAATTATTGTGAATAACAAGCTTGAAAGGAATCCTGATCAAAACAAGATTCTTCTTAAAGATACCAATTCTGGAAAACAGAGTAAAATTATTGAAGCTAAGACTCCTGAAGATGATAACATTATCGAGGCAATAAAATCTTTAGAATCTGGTTATGAGGCTTCGAATTCCTTAGATTGTGAAAATACTATATCGGGATATGTCTCTTGTGTCCAAGAAAACATATGAAGTATGCATGTTACTCCTATATTCAATTGAACATAGATGGATACTGGATTTCATGAGATTTTGAACAATAAACTGAAAGAAACTAGAGGAGGAAAGAAACTTACTAGTCTGGCTATCGAATCCTTAAGTTTTCGAGATCCAACAAACCTACCTATTCCAAATCCCGATGATCGAGATTTTAAATTGGAATATCAGGGGAATCAAGAATAAATCTTTTGTTAGATGACTCAAGTCTATTGCGAAGAAAGATCAGACCAAGTTGGTGGCTATCCACGAGCCTCTAATCAAATAATATAATATGACTGCTATAACTTCTAAAATTGGTTTGAACAACTTTACTTCAAATTTCTCTAATAAGATATGATTTTGTTGGAATGATGATTTCACTGTTAAAATTTTAAAAGATCATCATCAATGTCTGCATAGTGAAATATCATTTGCTAATATTAACAAAAGATTATTAGTTACAATTTTATATGTTAAGTGTTAAAGATACAATAGACAAGAGCTTTGGGACATGTTTAGAGCCATTTGAACTACTGAAAATAAGTGGATCATTAAAGGAGACATTATTATAGTTACTTTTCATGATAAACAACTGGGTTGTTCTACATTCTGTCTTAATAGTGCTGAGGACTTCAGTGATTTTATCAAAGACTACCAGGTAGAGGATGCAGGTTATAGTGGTTCCAAATACATTTGGTCTATTAATTCCAAGTGGAAAAGGTTGGACAGATTTCTAATGAACTTTACCTGGGCTAAGTTTTTCAATGAAACCAATACATTTCACATGGCTATAACTTATTTTGACATGCTTCTTTAAACATAACTATTAGCAAGACAAGTTTAAATACTAAAAAGAGTTTTAAGTTTCAAAACATCTAGACCATGGATGAAGACTTTCTTAAAGTGGTTGGTAAGAGCTGGAATAAGCATATAAGTGGTTTTTCCTTTATATTTTCTGACAAATTATAATAAGACTTAAGTTTAATTTGAAAGATTGGAATAATACTCATTTTGGTAATATATTTGATAAGGTACAAGTCTTTGAAGAGGAGTTTAAGAATATGGAGATTAAGCATCAGGATACCAATAATATCAGTACTAAAATAGAGCTTGTTAAGGCTAATATTGACCTCATGCTTGCTCTTAACATAGAAGATAATTTATGGCAGCAAAAAGTGCTACACTAACTGATTGAAAGATGGAAACAAAAACACTAAGGTCTTCCATAGTTTTGTCAATAAGAGAAGGAGGAAAAATAAAATAAGTAGTATTAAAGTTAGAGATGATTGGATTCTTATAAGGACCTAATTGCTAGTTCTACTATTGCCTCTTTTAAAAGTATTCTTACTGAGAAGCCTTATTCCAGCAAGGAAGATGGAGATTTGTATATGCAGAATAACATCTTTGAGAAAATTCCTAGATTGATTATTGATGAAGATAATGAGTTTTATATGGTTATCCCTACTGAAAAGGAAATTTATAATATCATTACTAACCTCAATACTTATAGTGTTGCATGGATGAATGGTTTCAATGGCCATGTCTTTAAGACTTGTTGGTTGATTATCAATAATGACCTGTGTATTGTTACGGATTCCTTCATGAAAGTTAATAAAGTTCCCCAGGGTATTCTTGCCACTGGTATATGCATGATCCCTAAATCTTCCAATCCTACAAATTGGAAAGATTTTAGGTGCATTAGTCTCTGTAGCCAGCTCAATTGGATAATGTCCAAATTATAAACAACAGGCTTATCATCTTATTACCAAAAATTATTTCAACTGTCCAAGGAGCTTATGTTCCTAACAAATATATTCATGATAATATCATAATAGCTATAGAACTAATCTTTGATCTCAACAAAAATATTTGGTAATATCATGATTCAAGTGGATATGTCAAAAGATTTTGACAAGTTATCTCACAATTTCTTATCTAAAGTTCTTGCTTCATTTGGCTTATCTGCTAACTTTGTCAACCTCATTCATAAGATGATAAGCTCTGCCTTTGTTTCTATTATTATAAATGGTGAACCTATTGATTAATTTAATAATAAAAGAGGCTTGAGCCAAGGGGATTCCCTCTCCTCAAGTCTCTTTATTATATCATAGGAGGTTTTCATAAGAGGCATATAAAATATGTTTGAACAAAATAAGTCTATGCATTTCACTACTAGAAATGATCTTTTGATTCCTATTTTGGTATTTGTTGATGATATTTTGATTTTCACTAACAGTAAAGACAAAACTATTGATAAGCTTGACAAATGTCTATAAAATTATCAAGACGTTTCAGGACAGGCCATAAACAAAGGGAAATCTAAGATTATCATCCCTTCAAGATTTTACAGCGCTTTGATCTCTTCTCTTACATCTCAAACTGGTTTTAGTTCCAGACACCTTCCTACTTATTATCTTGGTATTACAATTAATAACAACTAGGCAAACAACTACAACAATCTCTTAAACAAGATCAACAGCAAAATTTCTGAATAGAAGAAGCAAAACCTTTCATATGGAGGCAAATTACTCCTTATTACATAAGTTTTGATGGCTATTCCAACTTACTAGTTACAAAGTTGTTCTAATCCTTAATTTATCATATATAGGATTGAAATAAATTTCAATAAATATCTTTGGGGTTCTTCATCTAATGATAAAAGAATTAACTGGTCAAATTGGTAGACCATTTGTAATCCTTTTAGAGAAAGTGGTATGAATATCAGAAAATTATCTGATTTTCATGACACTTTCTCCTATGAGATATGGTTTAATTTCTGAAAGAACAAAATTTTATGGGATAATTTTATTCATAAAACATACTGCAAGAACTTACATCATCTCCAGGTCTCTTATAAGACAGGTGGTTCTCAAATTTGGAAAAGATTGGCGAAAATCAAGAGCATCACTGAACCTAACATAAGGTGGATTTTTGGAAATGAAGATGTTGATTTCTGGCTAGATAATTGGTTCAACCACACTCCCCTCATCAAGTTAAATGATAATCGGGATAAATCTTGGTTCAGAGCTGAAAAAGTAAAAACTTTCTCGACAAACAACAATTGGAACAAGGACTTTCTTGACAAACTCAGAGAATTTATTTATCAATCTAGTTTAGATCTAATCGAATCGAATCAAATCAAATCAACCAGAAATCTGATAATATTATAATATGGAAACTCTCAAAAGACTCTGACTTGAATAGAAAATGGGCTTGGAATCAGATAAGAAAGCATCTTTACAAGTCTAATCTATTTACCAAAATATGATTTATGTTACGACTAGGAAATTTTCATTCTTATTATGGAAGTTGCTCCTAAAATTCATTTTTATTGACACTATATTATAGAAAAGACATCTTGTTATAGTATCCAGATGTCAATTATGTAACTCAATAGAGGATCCTAACCACTTATTCATATCCTGTAACCATGCTTGGACTATCTGGAGTTATTTTACAGATCTCTTCAAGATCAAAACCAGAGAATATAAAGACGTTTTCAACCGTGTTTAAGCACTTGAAATCTATTCACCCGTGATTAAAAATAATAAAGTGAATAACTTCTCATAACATTGACATTGTTTCATTCGAATAAAATGAATGACTTTTCGTAGCTCATGTAAAGCCATCATCTTTTAAAGATAGTTTTTATTTGAATAATTCAAAGTCTATAATAATAAAATATAGAAAAATTAGTATTAATGAAAAGTTTTTTATGTATTTTAACCAACACGATTTTTAAAGTCGATTGATTTTTAATTTATTAGAAATTTCATTGTTGTTACTTTATCGACATGTAAATATATTGTGATTTTTTATAATGAATAGTTTGATCACTAACTATTTATTAGATGGTTTTACAACTACATTAATTTATTTTGAAATTGATTGTGTTATTTATTTATTATTATTAAAAAACATTGTTAGTCAGTTTCATGACATTACCAACCTAATCAAATACTAAAAGGTTTTCTAAATAGATTAAAAGAGTTTTTTTGAAGATGAACTAGAAAGAGAAAGTGTTTTATTGTCAAATGACATTTCTCCCCTCAAATAAGGCTTTTGATTCTTATTTATGGACTGTATATAAGAACTTAAACCAACTACAAGATTACATGTGTAATTTAGTTATAATCGCCTAAAAAATATTTTTAATAATCAATTATATGGTTACACGTATGATTATTCTTATTCACCTCTTTGTATGTTCATCTCGTATCTCTCTATGATTCTCATTTGGCTTAATTTAGCCCGTCTCACACCTCTTCATAACTAATACTTCTTATGACCTCAGTTTCTTAGTTTTGTTTTAGTATATTTTTCTCACTTTATTTTTAGTTTATCTCTTATTACCTTATAAGAATCGTCTTAATTGGTTCATCTCATATATTTTATTTTGTCTCCTATATGTCTCTTATTACCTTACGAGACCTCGTCTTAATTGGTTCACCTCGTATGTTTTATTTTGTCTCTTATATGTCTCTTATTACCTTATCACACCTCGTCTTACTTGATCCATCTCGTATATTCTGCTTCTTCTTTTATATGTACCTTATTACCTTATCAGGCCTTATTTTACTATGTTCATCTCGTATATTCTTCTTCATCTTCCATTTGTCTCTTATTATCCTATCAAGCATTGTCTTACTTGGTTCATCTCGTATGTTTTACTTCGTCTTCCATCTGCTCCTTATTACCTTATCATGACTCCTCTTACTTGTTTCATCTTGTGTGTTATGCTTCGTCTTCTATTTGTCTTTTATTATCTTATCGAGCCTCGTTTTACATGGTCCATCTCATATATTATGCTTCGTCTTCCATTTATATTTTATTATCCTATCAGGTCTTGCCTTACCTGGTTCATCTCATATGCTATGCTTCGTCTTCTATCTGTCATTATTATCTTATTAGGCCTTATCTTATTTGGTTCATCTCGTATGTTATGTTCCGTCTTCCATCTGTCTCTCATTATCTTATCAGACCTCGTCTTACATGGTTTATCTTATATATTCTGCTTCATCCTCTATTTCTCTCTTATTTGTCTAATAGATCACAATAAATTAAATTTGTGCTCATTTGTGGAATAATCAATTTATTTACAAGTATTATCCGTTTATCACTCGTAAATACTAACTTCACACTCGCTCATTATTTCACCCTAGTTTGCTTGTATATTTTATATGCACTTTTTCGTGTTATTCTTCTCATCCATTATTTAGAATAGATTTTTCTTATGAAAAAAAAAATCTATGCGTATATATCTTACCACCACCTAGAAAGTCTTGTCTTCTATTGTATTAACCAAATGCACCATAACGACTATATCATCCTTCCACATAATGGATACTTTCATGTATCTTCTTAATATTTTAATCACGAGAAAACGATTTTTTTTGTCATAACATAAGTAATTTTTTATAAGTAAAAGACAAAGATGAACCAGACGCCTCCATCGAAACCCTAGATTTACCGTAAAAAATCTTCCTCTCATCAAGAAAATATAAGGTGCATTATATAGCAGCAGTGATGGGCTTGTTGGGCCTTTGAGACCTATTAGCCTAGACAATTAATCCACCCGTTTGACTCACGTGTCGAATAAATTATACCCTCACCAATTTTCATTCTCCTTTAAAATGTAGTCTCATTTTTTGTTTCGAATGTAGTCTCGTTCATGCATTCAAACACTTAGAAGGTCTCACGTTAAATTCTTCATCGGCAGCTCTAGGTTTATGATGACTATTTAATCTTTAAAAATTTTAAATTTTTCTTCAACCAATAGTATTTAGACTTGTAAAGTATCCTCTTATAGTATTTCTTCCAAGACGGAGGAAATTTTATAGTTTTTGCCTCTACTTCGGTAACTTTTAAAAGTATTGTTTTTACAGACACAAACTTAACGATTGAATGATAACTTATACATTTGGTGGACACATGGTTTTTCATCGAGAAATATATCATCAAAATTATGAGATATAAAAATTATTTTTATTATACCTTCTTCTTCGATTTAGTAGCATTTTAATTTTTTAACTTCCGATGCTCGCTGGCGTATTAGCCGAACATATCGTCTGAAAGGTGTTTAACATATGATTTCATATTATTATTTTTCTATTTTTTTATTATTGATTTATTTGGTATTATTTGGTTTGAGCCAAAAGTTTTTCCAATTTGGGATTAATGATACAATGAGCTTCCAGTGTTGTCAACAAGAATGTCAACTTATTTTACCAACAAATGATATTAATTTTGTTAAAACAGTACAATCAAACGGGGTCTTGGTTCATGATATTATTGATTATCATGTTTGTTTCCGTTGTCATAGTGGTTTTTTGTGTTAGAGCCTGATAATAACATAAATAAAATGTATAATGTTTTCACCCGAAAATTGTTAGAAAATGCCAACGCACTAGACGTAACTCCACGCATGTATATAATAAGCATTTAAACACGTTTTATTTATATTGCTTGAAAATTTTGCGGCAAGTTATTTCAAGATATAATAAGTTATTTGACTTTGAATACATGAAACTATGAATCAAAAAGTTTGATCGGTCAATTTTTAATAAATTAATATGTAATTTTAGAGATTATAGAGGATAATTACATTGTGTAATATTATGTCTTGTTTAATAGTCTATTTATAATTTTCAAAACAATCTTACAATAAGATATATGTGATAGAAAAAAAAAGAAAAAAAAAATTTGGAAAAAATAAATCATGGTCATAATTGCGACAAAGCAAATGCTAATGATCATTCTTTAACTATATCGAGTTTTACCACAATGATGGGTCTAATTGTTGCGATGAAACTTTAGGTGTCCCATGTTAAATTTTCTCGTGTAATTTCTAATATGTTATCGGATCTCACAAATTGTGGTGACTTAGACATGAAATTCAGGAACTACCACGATCAAAAATTTATTATTTCGGAGTTTCCGAATTTTATTTCCAACTCACCATAGCGAATTGATGGAGCCGAGAAATTCCAAACAAAATTATTTTTAATTTTATTTTATTTTATTCAAATATCTTATGTTATTTAAATCAAATCTAATTATATAAAGATTTTATTTTATTTTATTTTAAAAAATTTAATTTATTTACGTGTATTCTAATTTAGGGCTTTGAGTAGCCTTTATATAAAGTCTCATATGCCTTAAGTTTTAAATACGTTTTTGTAATAATATATTTTTTATCTCTGAAAATTTCAATTTTTGTTAGCCTTAGATTAGGGTTTTATCATGTTATCTTGAATTAGGGTTTCATCCATCGTTGTTTCTTCTTCTATTTCCGTTGCGTCATTAGTTTGGTATTATAGCCTCAGTTCCTGCTACAGGGCAAGCATGTTTCTGAATCCTGATTTCATCTGATTCAAGATCTAAATAAGAGAACAACATTTATGGCCACGAAGATCTCGAAGATCGTTTGGTATGCGGGGATGCACCAGGAGTTTCGAAAAAATATCGTATTGACCAGTTACAGAAGGAGCTTAAATTGGCTACCAATCATCGGATCATGGTAAACTTTTTTATCGAGATGTTGTCTCAGGTTTTTAAGAAGTTTTCAAAAGCATTTTTTTATCAACTGGACATGAGGATGTTGTTTTCAGCCTATAAAAAGGTTTTTTTTTCCATCAACCGGATGGTTTTAATATGACTTTGAATAAAGAACACTCAAGAAGAATTTATCTTATTCCGATAAGGTCAACAACTATAATTCCCAATGTAACAATTTTAAAAAAATAAAATAAAATAATTTTGGTTGTTGATGGTGATGGTGCTGTGAATTCGTCAAGTTAACAAGTAGAGGATGATGTGGCCCAGAAAGTCCAAACAAAAACCTTTTTTTTATTTTATTTTATTTTATTCAAATATCTTATGCTATTTAAATCAAATCTAATTATATAAAGATTTTCTTTTCTTTTAAAACATTTAATTTATTTCTGTGTATTCAAACTTAGGGTTTTGAGTAGCTCTTATATAAAATTTCGTATACCTTTAAATAAGTTTTTGGAATAATATATTTTTTATCTCTGAATATTTCAATTTTTGTTACCTTTAGATTAGGGTTTCATCATGTTACCTTGAATTAGAGTTTCATCCATCGTTGCTCCTTTTTCTATTTCCGTCGCGTCATCACGAATCATGTTTTTTGCCGTAGTGCTCTGATCATTTTTTTTGTTTTTGATAGTTACTTTATCGACTTTTTAGTGTATCCTTCCGGTTTTAAAAGTATTACGGCGGTCCATCATCTCCCCATCTATTGATTCAAATTATTTTATTTAATCATTACATAAACAAAATATATTATATTTTTTTGACATTTTACAAAACAATCTAAACTATTTTAAAATCACAGTAATATATAATGAATGTTCCCTGCCAAAATTATCTATCTATCTATGCTAGTTTTAGTCCGGCAAAAACTTGAAATAAATTGCAAATAGCTAAAAGTAAATGAATATTCTCAATCCTAATTTTAATTATTTATTTTGAATTTATAGATTAAAAATTAAATAACATAAATAAATTATATAGGGAGAGTTACCGTTTAAGACTCATTCTACAAACCTATTATGGATAAAGACCCAATAAAATCAACAAACTTTATATCTAAAATACCAGGCCCAACAAAATCAACAAACTTTATATCTAAAATACCATTATATAGAAAATCCAGCAAACATGTGTGCACATTCTCTTTCCTTTATTTTTATTTTTAAATTTTAGATTTTAAATGTTCATATCTTTTAAATTGTAACTCGGAAAAAAACCGAGAATATCATTGGTTTTGTTTTTTTAAGGCGAACAAAACTAGATCCATTCATGATATATATATATATATATATATATATATATTATACGTGTTTCTCATTATGTGGTTTCACATCTATCATTTATCTAGTTTTGCATCTAGCATCTATCATAGTTGACTTGGTTTAGCATATATAATATTTATCTCGTTTCGCATCTAGAATCTATCATAGTTGGCATGGTTTAGCATCAACCATAATTGACCTGGTTTCGCATCAACCATAATTGACTAGGTTTCACATCTACCATAATTGGCATGGTTTAAACTACCATGATTGGAATGGTTTACGATCTATCATAATTGGCTTTGTTTCACATTTATCATATTTGGCATGGTTTAGCATCTATCGTAATTGGCATGGTTTAGCATCTATTGTAATTGGCATGTTTTAGCATCTATCCTAATTAGCCTGGTTTCGCATCTATCATATTTAGTATGGTGTCGCATCTATCACAATTGGCATGGTTTAACATCTATCATAATTGGCATGGTTTAACATCTATCATAATTGATATGGTTTAGCATCTATCATAATTAGCATGGTTTAGCATCCATTATAATTGGTCTGGTTTCGCATCTATCATAATTTGTATGGTTTCGAATCTATCATAATTGGTTGGTTTAGCGTCTATCGTAATTAGTCTTGTTTCACATTTATCATAATTAGCTTGGTTTAGTATCTATCATAATTGGTATGGTTTAACATCTATCATTGGTGAGGTTTATTTTCGTCTGAGGGTAAGTTTGTAATTTTTGTTTAGAACTGTGTGGAAGTTTGAGAGTATTTAATGTTTCAGTAGAGAGTATAGGGAGAATTAAGCAGCCTGGTTGTATTTAGTTTTCATTACCCTCATTTAATGTTGGTGGTTGGGTATTTATACCCTTATATTTGGGCTTTATGGGCTTTAGGGTCATGTTTAATGGACCCTGGTCAAATTCAAGGACCCATGAGCTCTTAGTAGGAGAGTAAGCAGCTTAGTCAAGAAGTGATTAGGTTTTAAGTACTTTAGTTATGTTCGAACAGCACAATGAATGATGGTGTCCGAATTGTCATCGTCCGGTTAGGTAGACCTTGCCCGAACTGACCCTGTCCGAAGTGGTAACAGGATCCGGACTCATCAGTAGCCCATTTTTTAGGTGTTCGTTCAAAAACCTTTGTCAAAACCTGAAAAACAGTCCGTTTCTAGTGACAGTTACATCCGGACAGGTCCTCCGAATAGTGTCATAGTTTTATCCGGACTGAAAAAAGCTCTTTGAATCTAAACAGTTTTTTGCCAAAGTTCATGGGACATGTGTCTCTCTCTGGTTCGTTACTTCAGCCGTTTTTTCGCCTCGAATTTTGCACCCACCTTCTCTGAAAAGCAACCTCTTCATTAAATGAAGGTGACATCAGTGTCGTTTCTTAATCATTATAAATCCTTTCGAATTCTCCTAGGAATCAAAACTTCTTTTTGGGGTTTACTATAAATTAAAACACTTTTCCACTATTTTACTATAACCTTCATTCTCACTTTGCTAATTTTCAGATCTTTCTCTCTCAAACATAAGTTCTTTATTTTGGTTGTTTATGTTCACGGCTAGGAACACTTTAATCAGAGGCGGGTGGCTCAATCTATCAGAACTAGAAAAAGCACAAAAAGTTGAAAGGGAAAGGCGCATCGCAGCAGGCTTATTTACTTCCCCCATCGACAAACCAGCAACCTCAACTACAGAGCCTGATCAGGGTTCCTCCTCTACAAAAAAGTGTCAAACCGAAGAGATTATTTCAAACCAGTCTTTCTCCTATTGTCTCAGGTTCATCGGTTCAAGAGTCAGAACCCACTGTTGAACCAGGTTTAACAATTACTAGTCTCAAAAAGCCTTCCCTATTCATAGTCATGGGGTCATATGCATATACTTCTCTCAACAAACTGGTTGATCGAAGAAAAGGCCGGTTGGTCAAAGGGCAGGCTTCCAAAGGCACCCCTTCGAAATCAGGCGCCAAGGATAGCAGTACAGGGTCAGAAGCACCCATAAAAGTGCCCAATGACAGGCTGTCCGGACCGGAGGCCACTGGCTCAAGCCCCCGAAGAGAAACCATCATATCAGAGCCCCGGCCGGAGGCCAGAGTCCAGGAGAGTATTGAAGCTCATCAGTCCGGAGGTCAGACTAAACCAACTCCAAACTCCCCCCTCACAAAGACAACTGAAAACCCTTCCTTAATAATGGAGGAAGTAATGGAGGACTCTATCGAAGAGGTTCCATTCGAGTCCGAACCCTCCGGACAGACTGGTGATGCTGCTTTCGAGTCTGAACCCTCGAAGAAGGATAAGAGCAAAGAGAAGCTATGCCTTAGGCATCCAGAATTACCAGAAATCCTCGAAGGAAAAGTGGGACCTTGTTTCCACAAGGTAAAAGTTAAATATCTTCTTGCTTTACAAAAAATCAACTATGCTTTCATCCATACAGCCGAGTTGGGCCGGATGCGTACGAAGTGGGGGATTCCGAAGAACGTAAAGATAAGAATCCCCATAGACCCCGAAATCCCAATGGACTGCAAACTCAGTGAAATAGTCATCTTCACTGAGCTTTTTAACTGGGGTTTGAGGTTCCCCTTAGATTCGGAAATAGTTAGGTATTTCCACCTCATCAAGCTCTGCCCTAGTCAACTGAGCCCCTACGTATGGTACACACTTATGGCCTGCATCATGGCCTCCAGGCTCTCCGGGATTCCTCTACCAATGAAAGAATTCACAGCTGTGGACAGTCTCTGCAGAAACCACCACATTCCCTTCTATCACTTCAACATGGGTGATAATTATAAAGCAGTGGATGATCTGCTTGAGTTGGAGAGAAATTGGAGGACTCAATTCCTGTTCGTAAGCGGCGCTTGGGAGAATGGGAGGAAAATCAAAGCTGGAGTCAACCCGAGTCTTCTCACAAGCAGATGGAGGAGTGATCGTAATGATCCTACCTTACATTTTTATTTTTACTTTTATCGAATTTGCCTAAACTGATTGGGCTTGTCTTTTGTCTTAACAGAGCTGCCCAAAGACTTCAATGACTATCTAAAGTCCGGGCAGACCACTTGTACCAAGATCAAAACTTGGGCTGCTGAAAAGTGGGGGAATCGGTTTCATGATGCTTTTACAGGAGGCAATTTTGCAAGGTCTCACCTCTGGAACACTACTGGCCAGAGGGACTTGACCTGGGAAGAACTCACCACTCCACCCCCTCCGGATGTAGTCCTCAAGAGAACACACGAACCGGATGGGTCACTATACTTGTCAGGCCGGGCCAAGGCCCCGAGTAAAATGAAAGGCAATAAAGGGAAGGACAAGAAGGTTGCAGGTGAGGCTAATCCTGCCGAGGTGGAGGAGGCTGCTCCAACAAACCCAGAGGGGCCAGCCCCAATCCAGATTAATGTTGCTCTGCTAGAAGTGGTAGAGCATGAAAGTGCTAGGGAAGAGGTTAAATCCCCAAAACCCCCAAGGGTTCCTAAGAGAGACCGAAAACGGGGAGCAGAAAGCAAGGACATGGAGGCTAAGAAGAAAAAGACCTCCAGGGGTGATGAACTTTCTCTCCGGCCTCCGAAGCCTCTCCCCCCTGTAGACCCTACTGATCCGATAAGAGCAGAGGAGATCCCTGGTGACTTTCAAACTGACGAGGTTGGAGGAGGAGACCTTAGCATTGATGGTGTTGACATCACAGGGCTTGATGGACTTGGTGACTATTTTGCAAACCTTCCCAGAGACGATTTTGCTGGGCCTTACCTCCCTCCGAGTACTTCGAACACCGTTACTTTTAATGGTAAAAATTTTACTGTTTCAAGTGAAAGGGATATTATAGCTCACTCCATATTAAGTAATGTTCAGCCAGTGCTTGTTTTGGAGAAACAAGTTCGAGGTCAGGCAAATATTATCAAAGATCTCAAATCTGACAAAGAGAGACTGTCCGATGATCTTCTTACTGCCACTCAACATGCTGACATTCTGAAGGGAGAAAATGAGGAGCTAAAGAAGAGCCAAGAGAGGTGGACCACAAAGGTTGCCACTTTAGAAGACATTATCAAAGAGCTCCGGGAGAAGCTGTCCGGATTAGAGAAAGATCTCACCTCTTCAAAAAAAGAGGCAAAGGCCAAGGATCAAGTCATCTACAACTTGACAAATGACAAGATTGCGCTCGAGAACACAGTGTCCAAGGCTGCAGAGGAGAAAGCAGATCTGCTAAGGGAGCAAGAGGCCAAAATTCAGGCCAAGATCGATACTTATGCCAACAATGTTATAGACAGTCAAGAAGAAATGTATGCCAAGGTGAATTCGGACATGATCTTGCTTTTTCATGAGAAGTTGTCAAAGAGAAATCTGGGAGACTTATGGACTTTTGTAGAGTATCCAGACCTTCCCTTCCATACAATGGCCGAAGGTAACAGGTTTGATTTCTCCAGTGCATCCTCATCTGATGAAGAAGAGAACATCGGGGAGAGCCTAAACAAGGAGGAGGACGATCCCAAGAAGAAGAAGAAGACAGGTGTGGCTGAGCCATATTCAAAGGCTCAGTCTTAGATTATAAATTATCTTTTTATGTTATCTGAACTAAAGTCCTTGGAAGGCCAAGGCATTTTTGTAATTGTGTCCGGCATTTTGTCCGGATAGATCTTTTGTTCTGTCTGACAATTTTAAAGTCCTTGGAAGGCCAAGGCACTTGGGTTATTTCAATGAATATCTTTGTTTTGCACAACTCTTGCATCCTTTCATAGTTTGTTTTAATTTTGGTGGCTAGTGTTTAAATATCCGTTAGTTATTTCATAAATATTCTAAAGCGAGAGTGTTTAAACTCTCCGATGACAAATGTTTAAGTAGTCATCCTTCCTTTAATTCAATCCGGATGGTGTGACAAAAAACAAAGTAAGAACACTTCGAATTTTTTCAAGAAGGCATCAAATTTTATAAAAAAAAGCCCGGACACCTCATTAAAACCTCCCCGTGCCACCAGGGTAGGAAAGAGTATGCCCCCAAATATTTACATGTTTAAACAAGTAAATATTTACATAGCTTCTATTCCAAGTACATCCGGAGATGCTCAATATTCCAAGGGTGATTCAAAACCCTTCCATCCTTGTCTTCTAGCCATTATGTTCCAGGTTTAATCCTTTCAATGACCATATAAGGTCCTTCCCAAGTTGGGGCCAGTTTGTCGAGCAACTTCTCTTTAGTGTGTAAGAAGACTTTCCTCAACACCTTGTCCCCCGACTGGAAATCTCTTCTTTTATCTCTAGAAGCAAACCTGCTTCTCATCAAACCCTGATAGTGTGTAGCTCTAAGGTGAGCCTTAACTCGTATTTCCTCTATTAGATCAAGCTGACCTCTGATTGCCACTTCGTTAGCGTGTTCGGAGAAGTTATGAACTCGAAATGAAGGGAGAGTTGCTTCTATGGGAGCTATTGCATCCATCCCATAGACCAATGCAAAGGGTGACTCTTGTGTTGCAACCCCAGGTGTAGTCCGGTAGGCCCACAAAACCTCTTGTAAATAGCTAGGCCATTTCCCAGCAGCCCCTTCCAAATTCTTCTTTAAACTGGACATTATAGTTCTGTTAGCCACTTCAACCTGACCATTTGCTTGTGGGTGGAAAGGTGAAGAGAAACAATGTTGTATACCCATTGAGGCACAAAAGCTCACTATTTCTTTGTTGTCGAACTGTGGCCCATTTTTTGTCGTTATCTTTTGTGGAACACCAAATCTGTAACAGATGTTGGATAAAATGAATTTTATGACAGCTTTTGATGTTGTTCCTGCTAGCGGGGCTGCTTCAATCCACTTCGAAAAATAATCAATAGCAACAATTATAATTTTGCGTCCTCCGGATGCCATAGGAAGAGGTCCCACCAAATCCAACCCCCATCGAGCAAAAGGTATAGGCTCAGAAATTAACTCTAAAAGGATGGCTGGAACATGAATTTCGTTGATATATCTCTGGCATGGATCACACCTTCTCACCAGCTCCTTAGCATCTTGCATTATAGAGGGCCAATAATAGCCAGCCAGTAAAACTCTCATTGTTAGAGCCCTGAATCCACAGTGAGCTGATCCCTCACCATCATGCAATTCGGAGAGGACTACTTCAGACTCATCATCTCCCAAACATCGTAAAAGAGGCTTACTGTAAGAATTTTTATACAGAACGTCTCTTAGTATGATAAAACCACGAGCTTAGTGCTTCATTTTTCTTGCTAGTGATTTATCCGGAGGCAAGATGCCATCAGAGAGATACTGCAGGAGAGGAAATCTCCAATCTTGAGGTTGTTTCATCTGTACATTGAAAATTTCTTCCTCTTTGCTCACATTGAGTTGAATTGAAGGGCATTCCAGCACATGGATCCAAGGATATGACTCAGTGTATGCTATAGTTGCCAAGGAATCTGCTAGTTCATTCTCTGTTCGGGGTATATGCTCATAAACAACGCTTTTGAACTTAAGTGCCTCATTTTTAAGAAGAAGTAAGTACTTCACTAGTTGCTCCTTTTTTGCCTCAGATTGACCTTGCGCATGGTGGATAAGAAGCTGGGAATCACTCATCAGCTTGACCCTTTTGGCCCCACAAATATAAGCTAACTTTAAACCAGTTATAGCTGCTTCATTTTCGGACTCATTGTTGGAAGCCCTAAAAGAAAAACATATATCCTGGTACATCTTGTCTAGTCCTGTTATCGGGTCGGGTCGGTCCGGGTTTGGACGAGACCGAGACCGACTCGTTAAGCTATCGGGCGGGTCGAGCCGGACCGCTAAGCGAAGGGAGCCAAATATGATGGACCGGGACCGGCTCGTTAAGAGTCGAGTCGGTCCGGTCCGGCTCTTATCGGGCGGGTTTGTTAGTTAATCATATTTTTTTAGGGTTTTAGTTAAAAATATACATAGATTAGGAAAAAAATTATATATCTCTCTTACCGGGCTGGTTACCGGGCGGACCGGTCCAGACCGGTAAGAGAGTCGGTCCAAAATTTTGGCTCCCAACCCGCTCCCTAAGCTATCTGGACCGGTCTCGGGCGGGCCTTACCGGTCCGGTCCCGGGCGGGTTAACGGGTTGGGAGGCCCCCTAACAGCTCTAATCTTGTCACCATATGGAGAAGTCAAGCACACCCCTGCACCACATCCCATAGTACTTGATCAACCACCTGTCCGGACGATCCAGACCTTTTTGTCTTTCATCTCAGTAGTTCGCTTCGTATCCATATCAGAGTGGAATTCAACTAAAAAAGCAGCCACAGCTTGGGCTTTGATTGTTGTTCGAGGAGTAAAATCAATATCGAAGTCCCCCAATTCCACTGACCACTTAGTCATTCTACTTCAAATGTCTGCCTTTCGGAGAACATTCTTCAAGGGAAAAGATGTCCGGACGATAATAGGATGAGCCTGAAAATAAGCGTTTTTCTTGCAGCAATTACCAAGGCTAATGCTAATTTTTCAAGTTGTAAATAGCGTTTTTCTGCATCTATCAAGCTCTTGCTGATGTAGTACACCGGATGGGGGTAATTATCCACCTCTCTTACCAATACAACACTGATGGCACAACTGGAAACTGCCAAATATACGAAGAGTGTCTCTCCATCAACACGTTTAAATAAAGTCTTGGGGGAGGACATATGTTTCTTAATCTCATTGAGGGCCTCATCACACTGTGAAGTCCGGTCAAATCCCTTCGCACCCTTTAAAGTTTGAAAAAACGGGGCACATCTGTCCGAAGACCTTGAGATGAATCGATTTAAAGCAGCCAATCTCCCAGTCAACCGTTATACTTCATTAACATTCCGAGGAGGCTCTATTTTGAATAAAGCATTAAGCTGGTCCCGATCGTGTTGTATCCCTTGCTCACTTATTATATAACCTAGGAATTTCCCGGACTGCACTCCGAACACACATTTTCTGGATTTAGCTTCAAATTCACTTTTACTAAGTTAGCAAAAGTTTCTTGGAGGTCCGCCAAGTGTAGTTGTTCATCCATACTTTTCACCATCATGTCATCAATGTATACTTCCATATTTCTTCCAATTTGATCAGCAAAGGCTTTGTTCACCAATCTCTGATAAGTAGCCCCAACATTTTTCAATCCAAATGGTATCACCTTGTAGCAATGAAGACCCATTGTCAGTGACAAACGTGGTATGCTCTTGATCCTTCGGATCTACTTGAATCTGATTGTACCCGGAGAAAGCATCCATGAAGGATAGTAGTTTATTCCCAGAAGTGGAATCTACCAGCTGATCAATCCGGGGGACTGGATATAAATCTTTTGGGCAAGCCCTATTGAGATCTGTGAAGTCAATGCACATACGTCACTTGCCATTTTTCTTTTTCACCAAGACCGGATTGGCAGTCCACAAAGGATACTGGGACTCCTTTATATACCCCATTTTTGTGAGCCTCTCAACTTCTTGAACAATAACATCATCCTTTTCCTTGGAAAAAGCCCTTCTCTTTTGTACCACAGGTGCTATGTCCCTCCGAATGGATAGGTGATGTGATATAATATCTGCTGGAACCCCAGTAACATCAGCATTGTACCAAGCAAAAACATGATGATGGTCTTTTAGAAACTTCAACATTTTATTCTTCAGTTCGGATGGCATTTTGGACCCTATCTTAACATTTTTTCCTTCTTCCAAAGAATGTGTTTCAACTTCTTCAACCGGTATCAACAATCCAGGGGTCTCTCTGGGGTAATCAATTTCACCCTAACCCCCGGAAAGCCCCTCAAACTATTATTCTTCGTTGATACGAACTGCCCCCAACGTCCGTGGAGCCAATACTGTAGCATAACACTCTCTTGCAATCTTTTGACTGCTCCGGACAACTCTCACTTGTCCTTGAACAACATATTTCAAACATTGGTGGACTATCGAGGCCACTGCATGCATCCTAGAGAGCCAAGACCTCCCTAAAATAGCATTATAACAAGTGGGACAATCCACCACAATAAAAAGTATCCTGACCATCTTCTTAAAAGGGCCCTTGCCCAACAAAACTTCCTCTTCGAACTCCCTGATCACATCTGCTGAGCTCCCAGTGAAGCCCACAATTAATCTGTCTGAACGCTGAATTACGGCTGGATTTTTCATCTTTTTGTAAGTGGTTAAGAAGAGGATATTGGCTGAACTCCCAGTATCCACCAAGATTCGTCTTATGTCATTGCCCCCAATGGATGCTCCTATGGCAACATCATCTTCATGAGGGCCAGCTATATCCCTTAAGTCATCTTCATCGAAAACAATGAAGGGAAATGGAATTTATGATTGATAGGAGGTCATGCCTCCTTCTAGCTGGGTAGCTAAAGTATGAACGTGACTCTTCCTTAAAGAAGTAGTAGGAGCTGTCATAGTATCCCCTCCGAAAATTGTAAGTGACTCAAAAAACTTAATAAGCCTGGAGACTGTTTTACAACGTTCCTCAATGGCACCCACTCTATTTCGAGTTGGATCAGGATCCAAGTATTCTGATTCTACATCAAATCTTTCGATTATAACCATAGCTCCCTCCGGAGCAGCATTACTCGGACCAACCCGATGAGCATTATCAGGCCTATTTCCTCCTCTTCTTTTGACATATGCCCCCAGCTTTCCTCTTTCAATTAAGATCTGAACTTCTTGTTTCAAGGCTATACAATCGTCAGTGGTATGGCAAGTATCATTATAGTACTGGTAGAAAGAATTGTTACGATGTTCCCTAGGAAATTGCAGTGCGGTCGGCCTTCTATAGTGCACTTCTTCCTTTGTTTTGTCGTAAATGGTGGCCACACTTTCTTTTAACTCTGCAAACCACTCTGGTTGAACCCAAGGCCCTCTCTTATTTCTAGATTGTTGACTCTGGGCAGGCGCAGCTGGCTGAGATTGAGCTTTAGCCCTGTTATGCCCCTGTCCGGTCTCCCATGCCTTGTTCCTGGACTGATTTTGGTTGGGGTTTGGTGCAACCGGGGCAGACCTCACCTGCCTGTGCACCCTAGTTTTCTTTGTTTCATCAACGTTGATTTGCTTTCCGACTTGATTCAGCAAACCTCCCCAAGTCATGGATTTATTTCTGGTCACTGAATCAGCCAAATTTCTAGGGTTTAAGCCCTGCCTCAAAGATGCTATTGCTACTTGCTCGAAGAAATCAACCAACCCATTTTTGGTGTTTACAAAACGACTTATGTATTCTTTCAATAATTCGTTTGGTTCTTGGGTACAATGGATTATTATGTCCCCATTGCCCTTCAATTCCTTACTCCCAACAAACTGTCTTCGAAAGGCCACCCAAAAGGTATCAAAATTCCTGATGCAGCCTTGAGGTAGGCTGTTATACCACTTCAGAGCACTCCCCGTAAAGGATTGGGAGAATGCTCTACAGAGTAACTTGTCGTCATCATCAAAATTCATCATGAAGTTTTTAAATTTCTCCAAGTGGTTGTCCGGATCTTTACTGCCATCGTATTTCTCCATTTTTGTGTTATCGAACCTCTTAGGGAGGTTTCCGGACAGAATCTTGGAAGACAATGGAGATTGTCTCCAATTCCGGCCACGACTGAAAACAGTATCCTCATTGGGAGTTGCAAAGATACCTGGTTCATCGTGGAAGGCGAAAGGATCCACCAGCATCCGGTCTACATGCCTCCGGCTGTGAGATGATCCTTTGCATATATGCCTCTTTAACTTCCCATATCTATCCCTTTTTTCTTGATTACTTTTTAATCAACTTTTGCTTCTTTTTTTATCGTCCCTCATCACTGCTGGAGGATAAGGACTCTTCAACTCCATCCTCGTCCGAGGAGCTACCAGAAGACTCTGAGTCTGAGTCTGAACTCTCCACTGGCTTAGACCGGTGAGACTTTTTAGAGCTAGTACGAGTCTTCTTGGTGCTCACATGGGTCTTCGAAGGCTCATGCTCTCTAGGGTTTTCGGTGTGATGAGCAACTGATGCCTTTGATTTCTCTTTTATGCCCATTTTTGCCTTCTCTGCCTTCAGAACTTCTATCTCGCCCTTTAATCTATCACGCTCCTCGATGGTGTATTCATCATTTTCACCCACCACTTCAAGAAAATCTGGTGCTACTTGAATCTGATTGTACCCGGAGAAAGCATCAATGAAGGATAGTAGTTTATTCCCAGAAGGGGAATCTACCAGCTGATCAATCCGGGGGAATGGATATAAATCTTTTGAGCAAGCCCTATTGAGATCTATGAAGTCAATGCACATACGCCACTTGCCATTTTTCTTTTTCACCAAGACCGGATTGGCAGTTTACAAAGGATACTGGGAATCCTTTATATGCCCCATTTTTGTGAGCCTCTCAACTTCTTAATAATAACATCAGCCTTTTCCTTGGAAAAAGCCCTTCTCTTTTGTACCACAAGTGCTATGTCCCTCCGAATGGATAGGTGATGTGATATAATATCTGCTGGAACCCCAGTAACATCAGCATTGCACCAAGCAAAAACATGATGATGGTCTTTTAGAAACTTCAACATTTTATTCTTCAGTTCGGATGGCATTTTGGACCCTATCTTAACATTTTTTCCTTCTTCCAAAGAATGTGTTTCAACTTCTTCAACCGGTATCAACAATCCAGGGGTCTCTCTGGGGTCATCAATTTCACCCTCACCCCCAGAAAGCCCATCAAACTGCTATTCTTCGTTGATACGAACTGCCCCCAACGTCTGTGGAGCCAGTGATGTAGCATAACACTCTCTTGCAATCTTTTGACTGCTCCGGACAACTCCCACTTGTCCTTGAACAACATATTTCAAACATTGGTGGACTATCGAGGCCACTGCATGCATCCTAGAGAGCCAAGACCTCCCTAAAATAGCATTATAACAAGTGGGACAATCCACCACAATAAAAAGTATCCTGACCATCTTCTTAAAAGGGCCCTTGCCCAACAAAACTTCCTCTTCGAACTCCCTGATCACATCTGCTGAGCTCCCAGTGAAGCCCACAATTGATCTGTCCGAATGCTGAATTACGGCTGGATTTTTCATCTTTTTGTAAGTGGTTAAGAAGAGGATATTGGCTGAACTCCCAGTATCCACCAAGATTCGTCTTATGTCATTGCCCCCAATGGATGCTCCTATGACAACATCATCTTCATGAGGGCCAGCTATATCCCTTAAGTCATCTTCATCGAAAACAATGAAGGGAAATGGAATTTATTATTGATAGGAGGTCATGCCTCCTTCTAGCTGGGTAGCTAAAATATGAACGTGACTCTTCCTTAAAGAAGCAGTAGGAGCTGTCATAGTATCCCCTTCGAAAATTATAAGTGACTCAAAAAACTTAATAAGCCCGGAGAATGTTTTACAACGTTCCTCAATGGCACCCACTCTATTTCGAGTTGGATCAGGATCCAAGTATTCTGATTCTACATCAAATCTTTCGATTATAACCATAGCTCCCTCCGGAGCAGCATTGCCCGGACCAACCCGATGAGCATTATCAGGCATATTTCCTCCTCTTCTTTTGACATATGCCACCACCTTTCCTCTTTCAATTAAGTTCTGAACTTCTTGTTTCAAGGCTATACAATCGTCAGTGGTATGGCCAGTATCATTATGGTACTGGCAGAAAGAATTGTTACGATGTTCCCTAGGAAATTGCAGTGCGGCCGACCTTCTATAGTGCACTTCTTCCTTTGTTTTGTCGTGAATGGTGGCCACACTTTCTTTTAACTCTGCAAACCACTCCGGTTGAACCCAAGGCCCTCTCTTATTTCTAGATTGTTGACTCTGGGCAGGCGAGCTGGCTGAGATTGAGCTTTAGCCCTGTTATGCCCCTGTCCGGTCTCCCTTGCCTTGTTCCTATACTGATTTTGGTTGGGGTTTGGTGCAACCGGGGCAGACCTCACCTACCTGTGCACCCTAGTTTTCTTTGTTTCATCAACGTTGATTTGCTTTCCGACTTGATTCAGCAAACCTCCCCAAGTCATGGCTTTCTTTCTGGTCACTGAATCAGCCAAATTTCTAGGGTTTAAGCCCTGCCTCAAAGATGCTATTGCTACTTGCTCGAAGCAATCAGCCAGCCCATTTTTGGTGTTTACAAAACGACTTATGTATTTTTTCAATGATTCGTTTGGTTTTGGGGCACAATGGATTATTGTGTCCCAATTGCCCTTCAATTCCTTACTCCCAACAAACTGTCTTCGAAAGGCCACTCAAAAGGTATCAAAATTCCTAATGCAGCCTTGAGGTAGGCTGTTATACCACTTCAGAGCACTCCCCGTAAAGGATTGGGAGAATGCTCTACAGAGTAACTTGTCGTCATCATCAAAATTTATCATGAAGTTTTTAAATTGCTCCAAGTGGTTGTCCGGATCTTTAGTGCCATCGTATTTCTCCATTTTTGTGTTATCGAACCTCTTAGGGAGGTTTCCGGACTGAATCTTGGAAGACAATGGAGATTGTCTCCAATTCCGGCCACGACTGAAAACAGTATCCTTATTGGGAGTTGCAAAGATACCTGGTTCATCATGGAAGGCGAAAGGATCCACCAGCATCCGGTCTACATGCCTCCGGCTGTGAGATGATCCTATGCCTATATGCCTCTTTAACTTCCCATGTCTATCCCTTTTTCTTGAATACTTTTTAATCAACTTTTGCTTCTTTTTTTATCGGCCCTCATCACTGCTAGAGGATAAGGACTCTTCAACTCCATCCTCGTCCGAGGAGCTACCAGAAGACTCTGAGTCTGAGTCTGAACTCTCCACTGGCTTAGACCGGTGAGATTTTTTGGAGCTAGCATGAGTCTTCTTGGTGCTCACATGGGTCTTCGAAGGCTCATGCTCTCTAGGGTTGTCGGTGTGATGAGTAACTGATGCCTTTGATTTCTCTTTTATGCCCATCTTTGCCTTCTCTGCCTTCAGAACTTTTATCTCACCCTTTAATCTATCACGCTCATCATTTTCACCCACCACTTCAAGCAAAGTTTGTGGTACTTCCGGGGCGTCCGGATTCATTCGGACTGATTTTTCCTGTTGGTTTTGAATCCTTGATTCAGGCACCGTCGTGCTCCCACTGTGGTCGCCAATTTGGTAAGGTTTATTTTCGTCTGAGGGTAAGTTTGTAATTTTTGTTTAGAACTGTGTGGAAGTTTGAGAGTATTTAATGTTTGAGTAGAGAGTAGAGGGAGAATTAAGCAGCCTGGTTGTATTTAATTTTCATTACCCTCATTTAATGTTGGTGGTTGGGTATTTATACCCTTAAATTTGGGATTTATGGGCTTTCGGGTCATGTTTAATGGACCCGGGTCAAATTCAAGGACCCATGAGCTCTTAGTATGAGAGCAAGCATCTTAGTCAAGAAGTGATTAGGTTTTAAGTACTTTAGTTCTGTTCGAACATCACAATGAATGATGGTGTCCGAATTGTCATCGTCCGGTTAGGTAGACCTTGCCCGAACTGACCCTGTCCGAAGTGGTAACAGGATCCAGACTCATCAATCATAATTGGCATAGTTTAGCTTCTATAATAATTGGTCTGGTTTAACATCTATAATAACTGGTCTCGTTTATCATCTATCATAATTGACCTCGTTTAGCATCCATCATAATTGATAAACATGTTATTATTCTTCTTGTTATTATTATTTCTGTTGATTGCATCAAAATGATACATAAAGCCAAACTTCTAACGTTTAAATTATCAACATTTCATCAATATAAAACCAAATCAAATTCAATAAATACATAACAACAAACAAATAATAAGGTTTCCCCCATATGATGCAACAAATAAAAAGTAAACAAATTGTTTTTAACAACTATATAAAAATTCAGCATCAATTCTTAAAATAAAAACAAATACACTATTATTGGTAGATAGTTTCCGAATGGTCCTATCATTCCATCAACGGGCCTCATTTACCATTTAAGTTCTCCATACCCCTGTCGTTCCTGTAACATCATAACATTAGTTTCCATCGTTTTTTCAAACTTGTAAAGTATTGTAGAATTTTTAACGAGAATCATATACAATTGAAGCTAAAGAAATAATAGAGTGAAGAGCCAACTTCTTGCTCGACATTGAAATGGTAAATCAGAAGATTTTACAGCTTCGCGATGTTATTCAAAACTATGAGATAGACCCAATAAACTACTCTATATATTACCTCAACTAGTGAAATCCAACACCCGACCTTTTTTATACAACTAAGACACTATTCGGAAAATAAAAAAACATCATAAAATAAAAGAACTTGGAATCTTATAAGAAAAGAGGGCTTGAGCACACTGAAATACCTTCGATCAGTAGTATTTTGCTCCGTCATTTCTTACTTTCAAGCATGTCTAGCTTAACATATGTATTTCCACTGTAGACCTAAGAAATACGAGAATAAGATATTAATATGAATCAAGATCGCATAATATATTATCCAAATAAAAATAATAAATTACCTCATCCTAAGAGTTATCCAAAATCTCTGCGGAGGCGAATAAAGTGGTATCAAAGTACTTAGGTTTTTATACCAATGATAGCATCTTAGTTGAAAGTTTGGATACTAAATAAGAAAATCCAACAAAATTTTCCTCAGAAGTGTACCTCAAAGAGTCAATTTATGACTTGTTACATTGGAATGTAAGAATTTAGTATGAAGCCTAGCATGCTCTATGTCATCTCCAAACAGAAAACACAAAATAAAATGATGATAATAGTTGTTCAATCGTTTATTGATTTTTAAATTTTCCACTCTTGAGTCGTAAATATAAGAATAGTTTTAAAATGTATTAAAAATAGAATACATCATAATTTAAACATTTTCTTTTGTTTTCCAACCAAAAAATATTGAATAACACACTTTAAATATGAAATCAGAATACCAAATCATCAACCCATGAGAATAATCATAAAACATAAAATCTAACTAGGCTAATCGGCCAAGAATGGACATTGAGAATACAATAGGTTAGAGAGGAAGCACATAGCTTCACTCCTAGAGATTAGACCTCTTCAATGCACACTAACATCTCCCGGAGATTATGCTCCATCAACGGAAGAGACTCAAGAACACTACTCTATAATCATCCCTAGATTTATTCTTCTTTTCCTCCGAAGACGAACCATCAAGCGAACCCCAAACTATTTTCACTCTTCTTCCACTAAAAAATCCATGCCTGGTATCTCTGTTGGAGTCGTCGAACGAGTTATCACTCGAATCGGACTCACTATTGATGCTTAGATGAATCACAGGGATGATCTGCTTGCTCCTTCTCCCGAGGGGAGGAAAGAAAGTCAATAAATAGCGTAGGCTATTCTTGTTCATGACTCCGCTGCTATTTCATGGAATAGAACTGCACTTGCATTAGTAGAGGCGATGAAATAGACTGTGGAAAATGTGTCGTCCTTGACAGCCATCCTCGGGGTAGGTAGTCTCTGAAACATCGAGTTGTCCATAAAACTCGTCCGACAAAAAAACAGTTAAAAGGCTCCAATTGTTCGTTAGCGAATCCAAATATTAGAGGAAACTAGGGCAAGAATGGTGGAGTAGCGGCGAGAAAAAAATAAGTGATTTTCCCACCCAAAAGACGAAGGGTATTGTCCAATATAGAAAATGTTTCATATAATATAGGGTAGTTGCGTGTTCAAATTTGATAAAAAAAAATGGCTTCTCCAAGAAAACTATTCTTGAAGAAGAAATAATTTTTTCTCTTTGTTTCTTCTTGAGCTCTTCTATGGAGATTTAGCTTATCCCCTCTCCTCTCCTGCGCCATGTCTGATCTTTCCCAAGAAGATTTTTCTGCCCTTAATGGTGATCAAAGATGTAGAACATTTGTTAATGTTTTGAAGGAGTCGCCTGCAACATAAAATAAAGAATCACTTGATCTGACTGATATATACTACCATCAATCTCATATTTCTATACAATTTAGTAAAGAAACTAAGGAATTTCTTGATAAAAGCAGAACCCACACTCTTATAGCCAAGTTCTCCCAGGGAATACCCAAAAGGCAGGCAATGAACTCATTTATGCAGGGAAGAAAATTTAAAGGAGAAGTCAGTATTAGCAGTTGGGATTCGAAACATCTTGTGCTTGAATTTTCTACAGAAGAGGATATGTGTTCACTTTGGATAAGACAAGTTTGGACTATAGGAGACAAAACCATACGTCTCTTGAAATGGCATAAGAATTTTAATCCTAAGATTTAAAATCCTGTGGTTTCTATCTGGATTAGGATTGAGAGAGTTCCCGAATATATGTACAACTCTCAGATTGTTAATACAATTTCTTCTACAATTGGTCAGTCACTCAAAAGTTGTATTCTTCCAAAGAATCGGGCTTTGTACAATGCGTGCTACGCTATGGTGGAGTTAGACATAACTCAAGATCTTAAAAGGGATATTTGGGTTGGGTTTGGCTCTAACGAGGGCTGTTGGTTGCGCATAAGCTACAAGGATGCTCCAACTTATTGTTATTACTGCAACCATATTAGGCATGAATATGATAAATGCAGAAAAAAGACTTCGAAAATCAATGAAAATGTACATGAACAGAAGCAAACTGATCCCATAGAGCACCCCCACAAGAATAAAGAGAAACACAGTAACAATCCTGTAATGAACAAAAATAGCAGCAAGATTTTTCAAATATATCAAGTTAAAAATTATGTTCCTAATAACATTGAAAAAGATGATATTATTCCTTCAATTCAAATACATGAAGACTCTGAAAGGGAGGAGATGATCGAAGCTATAAGGAACTTGGCTACTGAGTACATGAAGAATAAAGAAATTGATGTGAACTCCTCTGACTCTGGAAATTCTCCAATCCAGAGCAATCTTGGCAGCCTCCCTCAGCCTCCAACCCTGAAGAACAAAGAAATTAACGTCAGCTTTAAATATTTTCTCAATAATAAGTTAAAGACAGCAAAATTCAAGAGTAGGAAAGAAAATAATATATTCAAGCCTAATTCTAGGGCAAAATATCAATCTTCATCAACCTCTGATCATGATTAATATTCTATGTTGGAATATTAGAATGGTTGCTAACAAAGCTTCTATTCGTAGAGTCAAAAACATTATTATCAAATACAGGGTCTCCTTTATTTCTATCCAAGAGCCTATGGTCTCTTCTGATCAAATTTCTAAATTTTCTTCAAAGATTGGTTTCCCTAATTATTACTCCAACTGTAAGAGTAAGGTTTGGATTCTATGGAATAGTTGGTATAACGTCAATATATCTATTGACAGTCCTCAGTTCATTCATACTGAAGCTAATTATATTAACACCAAGAAGATTTTCCATATTACTTCTATATATGCTAGATGTCAGAGGCATAACAGAAGGATCCACTGGAGTTCTCTTATTAGCATTGCATCTACTGTTAGGGAATGGATGGTCTTAGGAGACTTTAACTTCATTTCTTGACCTACTGAACATAAGGGCTGCCTCCATTATTGTAAGGAAAGCTCTGAACATATGGAAGTCTACATCGATGACATGTTAGTAAAGAGCGGCACGGACGAGGAACATCTGACCGATTTGAGGGAAACCTTTGGCAATCTTAGGATTATAAATCTTAAGCTCAACCCGGAAAAATTCTCCTTCCGGGTGAGGTCGGGCAAGTTCCTGGGTTTCTTTGTTAGCGAAAAGGGAATCGAGGCAGACCCGACCCAATTACAAGCTCTTACCGACATGACACCGCCTAAGAATATCAAGGAAGTCCAGATATTAACCGGGCGTCTAGCGGCTTTAAATCAGTTTATTTCTCGTTTGTCTGACAAGTGCGCTCCACTTTTTCAAGTCTTGAGAAATGCCAAGAATTTTGTGTGGACACCAGAGTGTAATGCAACCTTTTTAGGGATCAAGACTTATCTATCGTCCCCAAACCTTCTAACGAAGCCTTTGACAGGCGAGACTATTTTCCTTTACATAGCAGTTTCGGATTTTGCAGTGAGTGCGGCCTTGATCAGCGAGTCGGGAAGGCCCCTAAAGCGGTCTACTTCGTGAGCAAAAGCTTGCTAGACGCAGACACACGGTATCTGAGGCTGGAGAAAATGGCCTTAGCATTGGTGACCACGACACAAAAAATGCGGCCATATTTTCAAGCACACCCCATTGTCGTTCGTACCTCATTTCCGCTTAAGTACGTCCTTCAGCGCCCTGACATGTCAGGGAGAATGTCTAAATGGTCAGTCGAGTTGGGCGATTTTGACATCAATTTTGAGCCGCGGACGGCCGTTAAAGGCCAAGTTCTGGCTGATTTCATAGTAGAATTCCATTCCGACCGCCCGGACCAAGATGCACCGTCTGAAGAAGTCGAACCAAATGAATGGATCATCCGCACCGACGGTGGGTCGAACTTAAATGGCTGCGGAGCGGGCGTACAGATAGTCACCCCAACGGGCGTGAGTATGCATCAGGCAATCCGATTTAGTTTCCCCACCTCTAACAACGAAGCTGAGTATGAAGTCGCCCTGGCCGGTTTGCGACTAGCACAGGTATGTGGAGCTAGGCATGTACGCCTTGTCAGTGACTCTCAACTACTGATAAATTAAGCCTCGGGAGCCTCGGAAGCCAGAAAAGAACATCTGGTTCAGTACTTAGCCGCATTAAGGGTGCTAGCCGCATCATTCGTCAAGATAACGTATGAACATGTCCCGAGAAACGAAAATATGGTAGTCGACTCTCTAGCATCAGCCTCTTGCTCAAGCAATTACCCCTGGGTAACCGAGCAAGAAAACCCCTCAATCATAAAGAGGCAGGAGCTGGATAGTCGACCCGAAATTGCTTGTCAGGTATCTTCGGTAACTGTTTCGGATTGGCGACGGGATATCATTGCTTTCCTAGTCGAAGGTCTACTGCCTGACGATGACGCATCGGCTCGAATGGTGCGCAACAAATCCCGAGGCTACGTTCTATTGGGTGACGTATTATACAAAAAGTCGTTCAGTCGGCCTTTATTTTGGTGTTTGGGGGTAAATGAATCACAGATCATTGTATCCGAATTACATGACGGAGAGGGCATGGCTCATTGTGGCTACAAGGCCCTGATAAGGAGAATTTTTCTCGCCGGATTTTATTGGCCGACGATAACGACGGATGCTTAGCAGATAGTAAAAAACTGCGACACTTATCAAAGATTCGCGAACTCAATCAACGTGCCCGCAGCTCCCTTAGAGTCCATATCTGAAGGATTACCCTTCGACCGATGGGGAATCGATCTTGTAGGACCATTACCAATGGCATCTGGTGGGAGACAAACAATCGTGGTAGCTGCCGACTACTTTTCCAAATGGGTCGAAGCCGAACCATTATCTGCCACTAAGACCAAGGACATCATCAAATTTATCTAGTCCAATATCTGTTGTCGGTTCGGGGTACCCCAGAATCTCACCATGGATAACGGACCCCAATTCGACAGCAGAGAGATGAAATTTTTTTGCACAACTCATAGGATTAGGCAGTGTTTTTCTGCCCCATTCTATCCTCAAGCGAACGGGCAAGTCGAAGTCACCAACCGAACCATTCTGGACGGACTCAAAAAGAACCTCGAAGGAAAAGCTGGCAAATGGTCGGACTATTTGCAGGAAGTGTTGTGGGCTTACCAAACTACACCTCGAACGACAACTAAGGAATCACCTTATGCTCTGGTATATGGTATGGACGCGGTCACCCCGACATAGTCCATTTTTCTGTCTTTTAGGATCGGTACCTATGATGAAAACACAAATCAAGGTGAGAGACAGTTAGCTCTCGACCTCGTAGAAGAAAAACGGAACCGCGCTCAGCTAAATTCTCTACACTATCAGACCCTAATGAGGAGTCCGTATGCGTCTAAAGTACGACGTCGGGAATTCAAAGTCGGAGACAAGGTTTTAAGACGCGTTTTTCTGCACACCAAAGATAAAATCCTCGGTAAGCTTGCCCCAAATTGGGAAGAACCATACGAAGTGATTGAGAAAGTCAAGAGCGGGACATATCGTTTGCAAGACAAGCTCGGACGTCCATTAAGGCTACCATAGAACATTGAAGATTTGAAATTGTATTTGGAATGATTTTGTATTTTGTAAACTCTGTGAGCATTATTTTTATAGGAACCTTTTGGTCGGGGATGCACTCTTTCCTACCTCGGTGGCGCGAGAAGGTTTTAATGAGGCATCGTTAGCAACCGACCCCGTTAATCAAAAAATTTTGCCGTCCCATTTTTGAAGCGTTACAAACGATCCCGACAGCTGATAAGCTGATTGACGACTCTTTTTAGTAATCTTGCATGATCAACAGAACCGTCATAGGTTTTTCAGTGTTCAAACTGATCTACATCTTAATTCCCGACCCTAAGGGAAAATTTTTAATTTTACATTGATCAACAGAACCGTCATAGGTTTTTCAGTGTTCAAACTGATCTACATCTTAATTCCCGACCCTAAGAGAAAATTTTCAATTTTACATTGATCAACAAAACCGTCATAGGTTTTTCAGTGTTCAAATTGATCTACATCTTAATTCCCGACCCTAAGGGAAAATTTTCAATTTTACATTGATCAACAGAACCGGCATAGGTTTTTCAGTGTTCAAACTGATCTACATCTTAATTCCCGACCCTAAGGGAAAATTTTCAATGCTACATTGATCAACAGAACCGTCATAGGTTTTTCAGTATTCACACTGATCTACATCTTAATTCCCAACCCCAAGGGAGATTTTTTAATTTTACGTTAATCTATAGACCCTTCATCGGATTTTTAATTTTTCACAGGATCTTACATTAACATGTTTTCCAGTGTTCGAACAGATCCACATTTTTCGAGATCCGTTGACAGGCCCAGTGCATAATTGGGTTCCTGACCAACCATAGATTTACAAAACTTGAGTTGGATGTTGATGAGGGAGGAATTCGCCGATCCAAGCGATAGGGGTAGAAACGCGATAAATAGTAGTTGATGTAATCTTTAGAATAGTGGAAGTTCTGTAGGGACCAATATGTAAAGGTAAAATAGTAGGGGGGGCCTCATCGATATGTGATGAATGGCCCACTAAGAGCTTAAATGGGTCCTCCTTATTTTAGTATAAAAGGGGTGACCCACTTGCCTAAAAAGGGTATTGAATATTACTTTGGAAAAATCTAGCTCTCTCTCTCTCTACACTTTCTCTCTCTAGTCACATCAGGTTCAAGATCCCAAATATATTCTTTGGACCATTATTCACTCATCATTGGCGCCGTCTGTGGGAACAGTGATACCGAAAAGGAATCTTCTGTTCTTTGAAAATCACATTTTACGGGATGAATAGCGAAGCGGCGATAGAGAGAGACGGTAGAGAAGTCGTCCGAGCCGCCACTGGGTCGGAAGGCACAGGAGTTCCCGGTCGGGAGTGGAACGGCGGTCGGGATAAGCGGTCGACCTTGATTATGACCCGAAAGCAGCTCCTTGAGGACATTGCCCGGTTAGAAGAAGAACGGGAGCGGGCACTGGACGAGAAAAGGGCTCGGGAAGGGAAGGGCAAAGAGCCCGCCCTGGACGATCGGGGAGCAGCCGGTCGCGGCCAAGATTCGCGAGTGGAGGTCCGACCTGTCAGGTACTACCGAGAATCTCCCCCCGACGACGAAGAGGCCGTCAAGACTCGTCGGAACCCAGAAAGCCGTCGGGCCATGACGTCGGACTATCCCTCAGACGAGTCGTCAGGCGAGGAATACCTGCGCCGGGAGAGAGTCTGACGAACGCAAAAGAGTCGATCCCGACGCATTCGAGGGTCCAGGGCAGATCCCTCGCAGTACAAAAAGGACGGCACTAACAAGCCGACCCCTGTATCCTTTGAAAAAGAAGGAACGCACGTCGCCAGCCGCAGAGAGCGGGAAATGTTGCCACCAATCCCTTGGCAACCAACGAACAGCCAGAACCATGGATACCGAACGAGTAGCCAATTCATCAGCCCAAGAGCCGAAGGACTCTATGGAATTAGGACCGAAGGTCTTGGAGGAGGAGCTTTCGAGCTCGGAGTCAACTGGAGGGCCTCCCCGTTATCCGATGAGATATTAGCGGGACCACTCCCGAGGCGTTTCGACATTTCCAAACTAGAAAAATACGACGGGAAAACGGATCCGGACAACCATTTGGAAGCTTTCAAGAACTTCATGCTGAGTTTCGACAACGATGACAAACTCTTATGCCGGGCCTTTTCTATGACATTCAAAGATAGGGCTTCTAAATGGTACAACCGCTTGCCGCAGGGTTGCATCCGGAACTTTGGGACTTTCTGGGCGATATTTAGGCAGCACTTCGTGGGAAGTAAGAGTTTCCGCGCTAACGGAGACACTATTATGAACTGTCGACAGAAGCTAGGGGAGAGCCTAAAAAACTATACCAGGCGGTTCATTGACGCAAAGACCGATCTGGACTATTGTGAAGAGAATGTGGCCCTAACGGCGTTTCGATTAGGCCTGCTCCCGGGGCCGATGAAGCAAGCAGTCACGAAGAAGCAAGCGTTCACTTTTTCTGCATTATTGGCACAAATAGAAAAGCAGATACTGATCGAAGAAACGGAAGCTTCCGAGGTGGCGGCCCAGATCCAACAGAGCGCCCAAGCATCGGTCGTGATAAAGTAGGGTTCCCGACCAGACCATGCTAGGCCAGCCCAACCGATTAGCACGATACCCCCGAGCATACCATCGGTAACTAAATCTCCCACCCCGTCCGGTCTTAGGCCAAAACAAAATGGGCAGGCAACTTCTCGACCTATGTCCAACAAATGGATACGACCGGCCTACTTCGCGGACCTCACGGAGTGCGTGTCATCAATTTACGAAAAGACCAAGAGGAGCGGGATGTACCGAAAGCCTTTTTCTATCCCGACGCCTCGGGAGCAAAGGAATAACCGCTATTGTCGTTACCACGAGGACGTCGGCCACGACACGAAGGATTGCATAGCCTTAAAGAAGGAAATACAGATGCTCATCGAGCATGGGAACCTGTTAGAGTATGTCAAGAAGGCCCAACATGCCGCGACCTCGAAAGAAGTAGTTGTCGTTCCAAAACCAGAGACAACCATGGCAATTTCGGAGGTTACTGATCATTTCGACGTTTCGATTGAATACCTTGATCCCGAGGTCAATCGTAACATCATCGGGATCATTGAGGAAGAGGCGGAAGTTAGCGTGCGTGGCCTTTGTGAACTGTTTGAGTCATCAATAAGCCTCGGAGGAGGATCTGCGACGGGAGCCCGAACTTGCTTCGAAACCAGAAGTATCTCCGACCCGACCCCGCGCTATGACGTCCCAGGGGCCAACCACAACATTGTCGGAGTTGTTGAGGAAGACGTAGAAGAACGCGTCGGAAAAGTTCAGGGCCTGCGTGATCTTTTCGAATCCTTGACCATCTTTGGGGGGGATTCAATGGCGGGAATAACACACTCCTCCAGGAAAAGACACATCGTCAACTTGACCACCCAGCTGGAAGCCAGAACTTGCTTCCAAACCAGAAGCGCCCCCTCGCCAATTTTACATTTCGATGATGACGACATGAGGGACTTAGCCGGACCTCATGAGGATGCCATCGTGATCGGGGCAGCGATCGCGGGGGAGGAGGTTCGCCGCATCTTGGTAGATACCGGGAGTTCGGCTAATATCATTTTCGCTTCAACCTTTGCCAAATTTCGAACACGACCAGTGATTGAACGATCTGACCGCACCATAGTCGGATTTACGGGGTCGGCAGCCGACGTGGTGGGAGAGTTCGAGGGCGTGGTACAGTTAGGCCGCGGTCCGTTTAAAAAGGAGGTCACGGTTCTGTTTGTAGTAGTTGACGCGCCGGCCTCACATAACGCCATTTTGGGACGATCTTGGATATCGCGCATGCATGCAGTGACTTCTACAATCCATCAGTGTGTGAAGTATGTGGTCGGAAACAACGTTGGAGTAGTACGGAGCAGCCAGAAAGCGGCGCGGGAATGTTACCGAGCAGCGTTAGCACCCAAGAAAGACCAAGAGATGATTCCTACTCCAGCATAGCAATTAAGGGGGAACTCCCCAGGCTCGCAGCCAGTGGACGACCCTCGGGAGACCCCAAGCCTCTTAACGACAGACGAAGAGTGTGAGTTGCATCACTTTGCCGCTGGAAAGTATCTACGGGTCGGGGTAAATCTTTTACCAACCCTGCGGGAACGGTTACTAGACTTGCTCCGAGAAAATCTAGACTTGTTTGCATGGTGCTCTGGAGACGTTACAGGAGTACCGGAATCCTTTGCGATTCACAAGTTGACCATAAACAGGAACGTCCGACCAATTGTACAGAAACGACGGGTTTTTTCCCCCGAAAAGGCAGAGGTGATACTGCGGGAAGTCGAAAGAATGACCGGCGTCGGACATATTAAGGAAGCACGGTATCCCTTATGGATCTCTAACCCCGTTCTTGTCAAAAAGAAAAGCGGGAAATGGAGGATGTGTGTGGACTTTACCGACCTTAATCGGGCATGCCCGAAGGATCCCTTCCCGATGCCAAGGATCGATCAGCTTGTGGACTCAACATCAGGGAACAAGTTACTATCTTTTATGGACGCCTATGCCGGTTACAATCAGATTAAGTTACACCCCGCGGATCAGGAAAATACCGCGTTTATCACGGGTCGAGGACTATACTGCTACAACGTGATGCCCTTCGGGTTGAAGAATGCGGGCGCGACCTACCAAAGATTGGTTAACCAAACATTCGAAGGACAGATCGGGAGAAATATGGAGGTTTATATTGACGACATGTTGGTCAAAAGCGGGACCGATACGGCCCACCTTGCCGACCTCAGAGAGACCTTTGGTAACTTACGCAAAGTAAATCTTAAGCTGAACCCGGAGAAGTGTTCTTTTGGGGTTCGGTCAGGGAAGTTTTTGGGGTTCCTCGTTAGCGAGAAAGGCATCGAAGCCGACCCGATCCAGCTCCGAGCTCTGGCCGACATGACTCCTCCCCGGAGTGTGAAAGAAGTTCAGATCATGACCGGGCGACTGGCCGCACTAAATCGGTTTATTTCCCGATCATCTGACAAATGCGCTCTGTTTTTTCAGGTCCTTCGGCAGGTCAAAAATTTTGCTTGGACCGCTGAGTGCGACAAGGCGTTCTTAGGAATCAAGGAGTACCTATCGTGCCCGAACCGCCTCACCAAGCCTTCTCCGGGCGAAATCCTTTACCTCTACATTGCAGTCACGGATTACGCGGTTAGCGCGGCTTTAATCAGCGAATCAGGGCCGGCTCCGACAGCAGTATACTACGTAAGCAAGAGCTTGCTGGACGCCGAAACTCGGTACTTGAAACTGGAAAAGATGGCGCTGGCTCTGGTAACGGCGGCGCGGAAGATGCGCCCATATTTCCAAGCACACCCCATTGTCGTCCGCACATCTTTTCCATTGAAATACATTTTTCAACGACCGGACATGTCCGGGAGAGTATCTAAGTGGTCGGTAGAGTTGGGGGATTTCGACATTGGATTTGAATCCCGAACGGCGATCAAAGGCCAGGCCTTGGTCGATTTTTTAGTCGAATTTCACTCTGAACGTCCTGAACAGGAATCGCCTTTGCAAGAGGCAGCGGGAGGCGAATGGACCGTCCGCACTGATGGGGGGGGGGGGGCAAACATTAATGGTTGTGGGGCGGGAGTTCAAATTATAACCCCCTCGGGTTTGAGCATGCTCCAGGCCATCCGTTTTGGTTTTCACACAATCGAACAACGAAGCCGAGTATGAAGCAGCTTTGGCAGGATTGCGACTGGCGCAGGTGTGCGGGGCGAGACAAGTACGCCTTATAAGCGACTCCCAACTTTTGATAAACCAAGCCTCGGGGAGTGCGGAGGCTCGGAAAGAGCACCTGATACAGTACTTAGCGGCGCTAAGGATCCTGGCCGCTTCTTTTGACAAAATCACGTACGAGCATGTCCCCCGAAGTGAAAACACGACAGCGGACTCTTTAGCGACGATTTCCTGCTCTACCAGTTATCCGTGGGTAATAGAGCAAGAAAGCCCTTCCATTGTTAAGCGGCGTGAGTTGGATAACCGACCTGAAATCGCGTGCCAGGTCTCCTTGGTTGCGAGTTCAGACTGGCGGCGGGGTATTATCGTTTTCTTGGCCGAGGGTCGGCTCCCCGACGATGCCGCCTCGGCACGAAAATTGCGCAACAAGGCACGAGGATACATCCTTTTAGGGGATGTGCTGTACAAAAAATCCTTTAGCCGGCCTCTACTCCGATGTGTAGGTTTTAATGAATCCCAAATAATTTTGTCTGAACTGCATGATGGGGAGGGCGCGGCGCACTGCGGATACAAGGCTCTCATTAGAAGAATTTTTCTCGCCGGATTCTATTGGCCGACCATAACGGCTGACGCCCGACTCATAGTGAAAACTTGTAATACGTGTCAAAGGTTTGGGAACGCGATCTACATGCCCGCGTCTCCCTTAGAATCAATATCCGAAGGACTACCCTTTGACCGATGGGGAATTGACCTCGTCGGCCCGTTACCAATGGCGTCGGGAGGAAGGCAAACGATTGTCGTCGCGGTAGATTACTTCTCAAAATGGGTCGAAGTTGAGCCCCTGTCCGCCACAAAGACCAAGGATATAATCAAGTTCATCTGGGCGAACATCTGTTGCAGATTCGGAGTGCCCCAACGCCTAACCATGGACAACGGGCCGCAATTTGACAGTGCGGAAATGAAGGCATTCTGCACCACCCATAACATTCGACAATGCTTCTCGGCACCGTTTCATCCACAAGTAAATGGCCAGGTTGAAGTAACAAACCGAACCATTCTGGATGGTCTCCGGAAGAATCTTGAGGGAAAAGCCGGAAAATGGCCCGACTACTTGCAAGAAGTGCTGTGGGCTTATCGCACCACACCCCGCACGGCCACCCAAGAGTCACCTTATGCTCTAGTATATGGCATGGACGCGGTCACCCCCGCGGAATCCATTTTCCCTTCTTTCAGGGTCGGAACTTATCAGGCGGAGACGAATGACGACAACCGACGGCTAGAGCTCGACCTCATTGACGAGAAGCGCCACCGCGCCCATTTAAACTCTTTACACTACCAGACTTTAATGAGAAGCCGGTATGCCACCAAGGTCCGTCGTCGGGAGTTTAAGGTCAGTGATAAGGTTCTGCGACGGGTGTTTCTACACACAAAGGACAAGAGCCTCGGGAAACTCGCACCAAACTGGGAGGGACCCTATGAAATAGTCGAAAAAATCAGGAGCGGGACGTACCGCCTACAGAACCGGCTCGGACAACTCCTAAGGCTACCGTGGAATATCGAGCATTTGAAATTATATCTAGAATAGTTTGTAATTTATGGTGTATTTTGCATTATTTTTTGTTTTTAGTCAAGTTTGTAATGATCGGGGGTGCACTCTTTCCTACCTTGGTGGCGCGAGGAGGTTTTAATGAGGCATCGGTCAAAACCCGACCCGCAGTGTTGATAATCAAAAATTTCTTTGCCTTTTAAAAAATCAACTCATTATGGTTTTGGACAGCTGACGAGCTGGACATCGTCATTTCTAGTGAAGTTAATCGATCTCCAGAACCTTAAAAGGGTTTTTCGGTTTTTACCGATCTACATTTTGATTTTTCCGACCTTTTTGGGAAAATTTTCGATAATATATCGATCTCCAGAACCTTAAAAGGGTTTTTCGGTTTTTACCGATCTACATTTTGATTTTTCCGACCTTTTGGGAAAATTTTCGATAATATATCGATCTCCAGAACCTTAAAAGGGTTTTTCGGTTTTTACCGATCTACATTTTGATTTTTCCGACCTTTTGGGAAAAGTTTCGATAATATATCGATCTCCAGAACCTTAAAAGGGTTTTTCGGTTTTTACCGATCTACATTTTGACTTTTCCGACCTCTTGGGAAAATTTTCGATAATAAATCGATCTCCAGAACCTTAAAGGGGTTTCTCGGTTTTACCGATCTAAATTTTGGTTTTTCCAACGAAAAATTACGATGTGCGAAACGGTTCACCAAGCAAATTAAAGACAATATAGTCACAGGGGGCCCCGTGACCCCCAAAGTAATAAAAGCAAGCAAGAGTTCAAGTAGTGCAACACAAAATACAGGGGGATATATGGCCCCCGCAGATTAACAGAAATTTAAAAAAAGAAGAAGGGGGAAGCACTGTCACTGGTCCTCATCCTCATCCGCATCATCATTATTCTCTTCATCGTCAGCATCGTCGGACTCCTCCACTTCAATTCCCTCGGGACGATCTTTTACCGGTACGTCAAGCCATAGCGATCCAAGGCAAAGGTCCGGGTACCGATTATGGAGTGACAGAACGTATGCGGCCTTGGCATCTGCGGTTTCTTTGTCCGACCATAGTCTACATCGATTGAGGTAGGCAACGTTCGAGGACTTTAACTTTTGAACCTCCAAGGCCAGAGCTGAGGCGCGGTCTTCCGCGGCTTTCCTCGCCGTCTCCGAAGCACTCACCGCGTCCTCCGCGATTTTCTGCGCCGACTCCATCGCCTGCTTGGCTGTTTCCGCGGCCGTCTTCGCTTCGGTAGCCAGTCTTTCAGCCTCAGCAATCCGACCTTCCGCCACCACCAGGGCCTCTTCGGCAGTCTTCGCCTGCGCGGTGAGACTGGAAATCTTTGCCTCCGCTACGGATAACTTCTTGCCAAGCCCCCTAGCCCGACGCTCTTTCAAGGCTGCCGGTACCAGCAAGCTATACAGCGACAGTGCCAGTCCATCCGTGCTCCGAAGCGGAAAAGGGTGCGGGCTGCCCATCGTCGTCAGCACCGGGAATTTGGGGCCGCTCGACGACGAAGCGTCAGGGTCTGCAGCCTCGGGGGGCTCAGTGTCGTCCGGGATGGAGACAACGTCGACCGTAGCCTGATCCCCGCCCTCAACTTGATCCAAGAGGACAGGCATTGGAGCAACCACCTCTGCGCTGACTGCCACCCGATCCTCTTCCACAGCCTTGGCCTTCTTTAGCTTGGACCCCCCCGACTCGGCACGGGTCTTCCTCTTCTGCACCACCGTCGGATTGTGGCTCGCCTCTGGTCGTTCCGCATCCGGCGCCGCCGTCCTGGTCGGGTCACCCTCTGCCTCGGTTCCAGCCTCCGGTTCCCCCCCTTCGTCATCTGACTTTGGGCGTTTGCTGGGCGCCTTATTGCGCTTGGGAAGGTATAGTATGTACCCGGGACGACCGGTGCGGGCCATCACTTCGTCTAAATTGGGAGGTGTCCGCAGCTGTTCGATAGAAAGAGCCTCGGATGAGCACCGCCACAGGTTGCTCTTGAACAAGTTCTTATCCATGAAAGTGCGATGCATGCCCCGACCCCAATTCCTGCGGGCGTAGTTTCTCAACACCTCGAAAGTGCTCTTCGCGGCCTTCGAATGGTCCTTCTTCACCCCCTGCAGCCAGTCTTTTGATACTACACCACAGGATCGGCACGTCAAGGTATATTAAAAAAAAAAATGGTACCATCGAGGACCCAGGTCCGCAGCAGTTGCCTCGGGTTTTCCTTGGTATATGGAAGCCCGTTCTCCCAGCACCCGCTCAGGAACACGAACCGGTGTTTCCACCCCTTGTCCCCTTCCAAGAAATCGTTGACAATCTTCCACTTATTGCCAAGAGAGGAATAGAAGAATGGGGATTTCGGGGATTTGGACAGACCCGACATGGCGATATACTCCTCCATCGGCATAGCTCGACCGGAGAGGCGGGAAGCCATGATGCAGGACATCAGGGTGTACCACGCATTGGGCGTCAGCTGCGACGGGCAGATTTGAAGGGTGCGGAAATAGAGTGCAATCTCGGGGTCCAAGGGAAAGCGCAGACCCCAGTTGAATAATTCAGTGAACACCACGATCTCTCTGGGTCTGACGTGAACGGGTGTCTCCCCCGGGGTCGGGAATCGGACGGTGACACAGTCAGGGATTCCCCAGTGGGTCAGCATTTCTCTATGGTCGGACTCGGGGAAGTAAATGTACTTCCCTTCGAAGAGAGAAACCACATCCCGGGACAGAAGCCAGCTGAAGTACTTGGTGGTGATGACAGCTGCGACCTCATCGGGCAAAGGGTCGTCTTGGGGATTGGCCGCAGGGCCAGTAGCAGCGATACAGACCCCCGCGGGAGCAACATCAAGCTCAGACTCCCCAGCCTCTTGGATCGGAGTTTGACTAGAGCTGCGGGCGGCAGCAGCATCTGTCTCAGACGGACGGACCCGAGAGGAAGAAGCATCAGCAGCGGCGTCTGTTTCAGATGGCCGGACCCGGGAAGAAGAAGCACCGGCAACATCTCGAGCCATGGCCTTATGAGCCTCCTCCACCTGCTCAGGTGTTAGCCGCATTTTGGGCAGACCTAAAAAAGTGACCGCAGTGTTAATACCGGTCCGAATCCCTCTAATCGAGGGCGTAAGTTGAACCATTTCGGGACTATTACCTCCTTCCGAGTACTTGGGTAATTCGTCTTCTCCCATAGTCAAAAAGGTGGATTTACGGGCACGTCGGGGTACGGGCAAGTTTGTGGAAAATTGGGTCGGATTTCCCGGACAGACTACCGGGGAACGAGAAGAACTGTCGCTAGAGGAAAGGACGATGGGCTCTGGTGATAGACTAACTTCGGGAGTTGAAGAAGCGTGAAGATCGGAGACAAGGAAAACTTCTGCGGGAACCGGGGTGGCGAGAACAGGGTCGTGAGGAAGTGGAGCGGGAACGAAAGGCTTAGAGTTAGACCCCCAAATCAGACCAGCTCGTCGGTATTCTTCTGCTCTATCCCCGATGCTAGACCACTCTTCAAAGCTCCACTCAGGTTTCTTCTTAGTAGGTTTTTTCTGTGAACGTCCGGGTCTCATACAATAGGCGCAAAGAACAAAGAAGGGTCGGACGAACTCTCTTTCTCTCTCTAGAAACGATCGGACAGCGTTTTCTCTCTCTAAAAAGCCTCTGAGAGACACTAAAGGCTTTGGGGTATTTATAGGGAGGTTTGAAAGATCGGGGGATACCAATCGACGGAAACACAGCGGGAAGACGAAGAGTCTGCCTAGGAGCTTAGCCTGACAAGTGAATGGCCTATTAGCTCATGACACGTGTCGACCTGGGTCTGACGAGACCTGATGTAAGCAACTCGCCACAAGCACAGCATAGAAGTGGGCCATCGCTACCAGGGTCAGTAAGAAGGCCAGGCCCATCAAGAAAGGCTTGGGATTAAAAGCCCACAGAACGAGAAGGCGAGGCGCGGGAAGGTGTCCGAAGAAGTAACCCCGAGCATCGGGAAGTCGAAACCGACAGGATCTGAATTCTGAGATAAGGTCGGATGATCGGCTATAGCTGTTTCACGAGTCTTCGCTCCCAAAAGCTCCCGAAGACTGGGGGGCTACTGATGAGGGAGGAATTCGCCGATCCAAGCGATAGGGGTAGAAACGCGATAAATAGTAGTTGATGTAATCTTTAGAATAGTGGAAGTTCTGTAGGGACCAATATGTAAAGGTAAAATAGTAGGGGGGGGGCCTCATCGATATGTGATGAATGGCCCACTAAGAGCTTAAATGGGTCCTCCTTATTTTAGTATAAAAGGGGTGACCCACTTGCCTAAAAAGGGTATTGAATATTACTTTGGAAAAATCTAGCTCTCTCTCTCTCTACACTTTCTCTCTCTAGTCACATCAGGTTCAAGATCCCAAATATATTCTTTTGACCATTATTCACTCATCAGATGTAACAGTCATATAAACAGCAGTGCGGGTCAAATATTAATAATTCAGGAAGTTTGATTACAAAGAGGGCTTACAGGGGATTCCCCAGTACCTGCACTTACAAATTTTAAAAAAAACAAGAAACAAATAAACGAAAGACAACAAATACACGGGACATTGGGGATCAAGCATCGTCCTTTTCTGACTCGGTGCCATCAGACTCATCGTTTTCACAAATCACGTCAGAAGGGCGGTCGTCTTCCGGAACATCTAGCCACATGGACCCGGGGGGAAGATCAGGGAAGCGGTGATGGAAAGTCAGCACGTAGGCGGCTTTGGCTTCGGTCGTTTCTTTTTCCACACACTTCTTGCATTTTTCAGCAAAAAGGGTGTTGGCCTTCCTCAGGTCCGTGATTTCCTGCCCCAAACCCGCGGCCCAATCATCCCGGCCTTCTTCAGATCGGTGTTCGCCTTCTTTAGGTCAGCAATTTCTTGCGCCAGGGTTTCTTCGGTCGCCTCGAGCCGCTCCTCTGCAAGTTTCTGAGCCTCTTTAGTCTTCCGCACCTCTTCTTCAAGCATGACAACTTTTGCTTCCACGCCCGACAGCTTCTGACTCAGTTCTCCTGCCCGATGCTCTTTCATGGCTAAAGGAACAAGCATGTTGTACAAAGAAAGGGCCAATTCTTCGGTTACCCGCAGTAGAAAAGTATGCGGACTCCCAGGCACGGACAACACTGGAAGCTTCGTACCACTTGATGATGCCGCGGTGGTCTGGGAAGCTTTTAGGGGGCTAGCATCATCGGGAAAGACCACCACGGACTCGGCTGGCGTACCACTCTTAACGACCGCGAATTGATCGAAAAGCTCTGGGACGGTAGCATTGTCAGTACCCGCAACACCCGCGACAGACCCGCTTTCTTTCGTGAATCGTCTAGGCTTTTTAGCTTGAGTCTCCTCTATATTAGCCTTCCCTTTCCATTTCCTCGCCAGATCCAAGGGCTGATGGGTCTCGCCATCCTCAGCGGCAACTTCATGCTGGTGCTCTTCCGCACCGGTCCCTTCAGCCCCGGCATTGTCCTGCTCGGCTTCATTGTCTGATTTTGGACGCTTGCTGGGTGCCTTGTTGCGCTTCGGAAGAAACATGTGGCCATCAGGCGTCTCCGTTTTGGCAACTAAGTCCTCCATACTGGGGGGTTGGCGCAGCTGCTCAATAGTGAGCGGTTCTGACGAGCAACGCCAGAGGTTACTCATGATCAAATTTGTATTTTTAAAGGCCCGATGGAACGCCCGACCCCAATACTTCTTGGCATAGTCCTTCAACATTTGGAAGGTAGCTTTGCCCGGCTTGAAGTAATCCTTTTTCAGCCCCTGGATGAATTCTTTCGATACTACACAAAGGATCGGTTCAAAAAAAATGCAGCTTACCATCAAGAACCCATGTTCGCAGCAGTTGCCTCAGATTCTCCTTACTATAAGGGCGGTCATTTTCCCAACAGCCGCTAAGGAAGACGAAGCGATGTTTCCAACCTTTGTCGCCCTCAAGAAAATCATTTACTATCTTCCATATATTTGCTAGCGAAAAATAGAAGAAAGGGGACTTGGGAGATTTCGATAGCCCGGACATGGCTATGTACTCTTCCATGGGCATGACCCGACCCGAAAGGCGCGAGGCCATTATGCAAGACATCAGCGTGTACCATGCATTGGGCGTCAGCTGAGAGGGGTAGATTTTTAGAGTTCTAAAATACAGAGCAACCTCAGGATCCAGGGGGAACCTAAGGCCCCAGTTGAACAGCTCGGTAAAAATCACAATTTCCCGTGACCGAACATGTACGGGAGTCTCCCCATGAACAGGAAACCAAACGGTAACGCACTCCGGAATGCCCCACCGGATCAGCAGCTCTTCTTGCTCGACAGCAGGGAAGTAAATATACTTTCCCTCAAAAGAGAGATAACATTGCTCCCGGGCAACCAGCGATGATATGTGGTGGTTATGACCGCCTCTATCTCCTCAGGAAGCGGCTCCTCGGGAGGGGAAGCGGCATTTCCAGCAGCAGCAATACCGTCTTCTGCAGGCAGAGCATCCACCTCTGATTCTTCGGTATTCACTACCGGAATTTTGTCAGAACTAAGGGCGCTGCCAGTTTGGGCCAGATGAGCCTCTTTTTGTTGTTGACGAGCGCGTTCGGGATCCAGTTCTGCAGGTGTCAGTGGCCGCTGATTAAGACCTAAAAAAGTCACAGAAGTGTTAGTACCGGTTTGGTATCCTCGTATAGAGGGAGTAAGCTGAACCATCTCAGGATAATTACCTCCCGCGAGAGAAGTTGGAAAGTTGGTTTCTCCCATAGAAAGAAATTTGGCTTTACCGCGACGTCAGGGCGGAAAAGGGGGCAGAGCTGCGTAAGAATTAACTGATGAAAGCGTCGGATGGTTTAATTGAGCAGTTGGGGAGTGTGGAGAGCTACTGCTGGAAGGAATGACAATGGGCTCTGGGGTCCGAGCACCGGATGGTTCGGCCAAGTTAAAGGACTCGGCGGGGATCAGATCAACAAGAACGGGGTCGTGGGGCTGCGGTACAGGCGTGAATGGCTTGGTGTCAGAACTCCAAATTAATCCCGCACGTCGGTATTCTACAGCACGGTCACCAATGCTAGCCTAATCTACAAATCCAAACACCGGTTCTTTCTTCTTTTTGGGTTTTGGTTTCTGTTTCGGGTACATTTGTCTCATAAAACAAGCTCTCTCTCTCTAGAAAAATCTGGACAACACTTTCTCTCTCTAGAAAAATCTGGACAACACTTTCTCTCTCTAGAACGCCTCTGAGAGTAATTTGTATTTGTGAGGTATTTATAGGCAACCCCACCTAGCCGTTGCATGTACAGGGAATTCCAAGCGACGAAAAGCAGTGGGAAACCGAAAAGACTCCTTAAGAGACTGTGCTGACAAGCACGCTTCGAGTTATCGGCAACACGTGTCGCTTTTCTTATGACACGCACGCTAAGCCTATACTAGCCAGCTCAGATGAAGACACAAGATGGGCCACTTTAACCCGATTCACTTCTCAAAGCCGGATTACCGGCCTAGGCCCTTGGAAAAATCGCCAAGAGAGGTCGGAAGTAGACCCAAGATGACTCATAAACAGCGTCGGGGCAAAACTTAGTTGGAAGAAAGTGTCTGAGCCCAGTCGCCTAATAAGACCTAGAAGGTCGGACATCAGTTGGAAGAAAGTCTCCGCGCCCGGTCTCTTAATAAAAACCTAGAGGGTCGGACACACTAGAAAGGAAGGGTCTGGCCCGGGTAGACCAGTTATCAGTCCAGAGGGTAAGGGACAGCGGCATTCCGGGTTGATTCTTTTACAAGTCTTCGTTCCCGTTGCTCTCGAAGACTGGGGGGCTACTGATAAGGGAATAATTCGCCAGAATTAATAATAAGGAGTTAATTGTGAATAAAAGGAAGTTAATATGACTGTAATAGCATTTGTCTCTTATTAGAGGATAATTTGTAAACAAAGTATTTAATGAAGGACCAAAAGAGAAATAAAACAAGCCCACCAAGGACATTAATGGGTCCACCCTTCCCTACTATAAAAGGAGACCCATTATTCTTGGTAGGTGGGACATTCTGCAATATAATATTCTATTTCCACTTTCTCTCTCTACATTCTCACTCTAGTCACATCAGGTCCAAGATCCAATATTCTTCTTAGTCATTTATTCTCTCATCAGCCTCAACTCCTTGTGAAGATATTCGAGCAATAACTATAGTAATAATAATTCTTCGAAGATATTCATCTTTTTTACCCTTTACTTCTCATCGGATCGATGAAAACACCTCGGAGATATCCGACCTCATTCGTTTTATATTTCTCATCCGACCGATAAAATCACCTTAAAGATAGATGACCTCATTCGCCCTATATTTCTCATTGAAAAAATGACATCATTGATCAGATTGCTTGAGTCATGATTACGGACTGCATGTTTTACTTCAAATCTACGTGTCACAACGATTTCTGACAGGATCCCGCATGCCTTACTCCAAAGCCGTGTGTCACTCAGTTTATGACATAGGCGTGCATGCCTTCCAAAATGACTTTTAGGAGGTTACGTGTGTTAGAAATATCTTCACTTCTCAACACGCGTGCACTTCAAATCATATGTGGAACGACTATCTCCAAAAAAACTCTTTATCTTTCTTAGGCCCTTTCTACTAAGGAAAACCATTCATCTGTTTGGGCCTTCGCAACCGTTGGAATCCCAAACTTCCATCTATAGATAATTGACTCATTTGTCATTTCAAATTTATTTATTTTGATAACTTATATAGATAGAGAGAAAACATCTGGTTAGAGAGAGAAACAGTTTTATCATTTCTCTAAACATTTTTTTTCCATCTTCCATGCCTAAACAACCCGATCAACTTGAGAGATACAAGATCTATGAGTAGGTTAACATAGGTAAGAGAGATGAAGAGAAAAACGTGATTGTCTTAGACGAGGAGCCCAACTCGTTTCGAACACAAGTGCTCCATCAGATCCTTCTACCACTCAACCATCAAGTCAGACTTGTCCGATGCTTGACAAGGGTAACCCTAGCCTCTTAAAGAAACCAAGTCACGCATCAACGTTCTTTCCGATATGAGATAAACACCAAAAGCTGAGAAAACAAAGGATAATTGTCCCAAGAGGAAGAGATCTCTAAAAACCATCCAAAGAGGTATGTCAAAATTAAAAATACATATACTACTTCTACGCCTGAAAACACTCCCCAAGGCACCCCTTAAACCACTCCTGAGGTTACTCCTCAAATTTTTTTGTAAATAATTCTACTAGTAGCCCCTTAACCTACTGCGGCAACACATATTTTTCCTTAAACAAAACCCTCAAAAGTGTGCCCTCGAACCCATCAACGGAGTGAGAGAAAGTCATCTAGTTGATGAGTCTGAAGATGATCAACACGAAGATATAATTGCAATGAATGCTCAACCTATCACATCAATCATTGCATAGACTTCCCAGGTCGTACCTTCCATGAAGACTCATGAAATTAGTCCCTCTAGGTGAAGCTAAAACAAGTTCTCATGTTCACCAGAAGAATAAGTAAAAAGACGATATTTTCAAACTCCGCTTGAACATCAAAGCTATCTTAGGAAACAATTTGTGAGAGGTCGAGGGAAAACATTTTATGACGTTGCATAAAATTAAATACAAATACTTTCAACCATCATAGGAGGTCAAGCTTAGAGAACGATGAGGAATTCCAAACTTCATTCATATTTGATATCCTGAAGTCGGGGAGACTCTTTTTGTAATTCGGGATAATGAGTTGATTGTCTACTCGTAAATTCTCAACTGGGGTCTTCAGTTCCCATTAGATCCCACTCTGGTAAAATAATTTGAGCTAATAGACTTATGCCCTCAACTTGGTCCAAACATGTGGTTCACCTTGATGGCATGCAGAATGGCTTCTCGGATATCTGGGGTTGGCTTTTATATAAAGCAGTTTTTCAAGATGACCAGTGTTGCCAAAAATCCTCATTTAACTTTTTATTCCCTAACCCTCGGGAGGAAATTCAAGATAGTTGATGACCTCTTGAAGATGACATAAAGTGGAAACATATATTTTTCTTTATCTTTACTTTGTGGAATACAAGCTTCGAAGAATCTGCTGAAAATCCACATCGGCTCACATTGAAATGGACTAGCTGAGGTATCAAATTTTTATTTACCTTCATTTTGCTTTATTTAGTTAATCTATTTTACTTAACTTTCTTGGAGGAAAACGATATATGTGATCTCTAAACCATTCGAAGGGCATATAGAAGAAGTTGGTCTGATGTTTCCTTAATTAAGTAATTGGACTACCACCTCATGGTCCAATAAATTCCACAGATGATTCACTTCATTGAATCTGGCCAAAAAACATATTTGGAGGGACGACTTGACAAATATAATGTATTTGGAGAAGCTCATGTTGTCTCTCACACAAAATAGTATACTTAAGCGATTGGCAAGCTCAATATAACTTAATCTATCTACCTACAATGGATAGGGCTCCAAGTCATCGGGACCATAAAAAAGACATTATTGAAGATGAAGATGTCAATTTTGAAGCTAAAGTCGAGGAGTAAAATAATGTTGAGGTTGAAACCGAAGAGTAAAGCTGGCTCCAAGAGGCCATCGAAAATATACTCGTCAAAAGACAAAAAAATAAAGTAATCGAAGAGGATGATGGGGCAGCTGATCCTAGCTTGACTTCTCTTGAGAAGGTCATCGTTGTAGACTCATACTCTCCTCGGGCTTCAACGGATAGACTACTCTTCAAGAAAACGAGGCAAATGATAGTTACAAAGTTGAGGAAAATAAAGAACAAGTTCGTGGAAATTTTGAAGCTAGAATTTCTACAGTCGGTAAACTTTGAAATATATGAAAATGACTTCATAGTCATGGAACTCAACAAGTTGTATTATGTTTATGCCCTTCTTGAAAGGAAGACCAAATAAAAAGACCGTTACAAAAATGAAGTTCTTCAAAGAAGATCTGACATGGAAAAGTTAAAAGACGAGCTTGCGCACTTCAAAAATGTTGTTGTTGAACGCGTAACAGAGCTTGAGGCAGTGAAAGCTCGGTTAACATTGGAGCAGAATATGTTTGAAAATGAGTGGGAACGGTTTATTACTAAGGATATTGATCGGATTACTCTTATTGACGGTCTTAGTGATGCTTACAGTAAAGCTAAAAAATACTTCGAGCAGGTTGTCGAAGATATAAAAAAATTATTGTTGAGAAGAAAAGTCTTAGAGACGATGCTTAAAATTATAAGAACGTATGCCTCGAGAAGTATGATTTTGAATTCTTTTTTGTTTGGAAGAAATGAATGCTAAATTCAAGTCTACTCTGGTACCAAAATTTTATGAGCACTTTCCGAACTTGAGGTTATGTAGCTTTTGGGAGCGTGTTCCAGAGAATTATTATCCAAAGATCTGTATATAAATATGTTCAAAGCTACCAACCTTCATATCATAATTCATACTTTTTTTATCGTCTAATGATGGTGTTATTGTGTTTAGAGCATTAAACTGTACAGGGTCGGCCTCTATCCCATTTTCACTGACTATGTAACCTAAGAAATTTCCCAAACCGTACCCCGAATGTACACTTCTCCAGATTTAAGTTCAAGTTTATCCTCTTTAGATTGCCAAAAGTTTCCTTTAAATCCGCAAAATAATTCTCATCCCTTGTACCTTTTACAAGAATACATCAATATATACTTCTACATTTATTCCGGTCTGAGCCTCAAAAGTTTTGTTTACCAAGCGTTGATAAGTTGTTTTAGCTTTTTTCAACCCAAAAGGCATAACCTTATAACAATGCAGGCCTCTTCCAGTAACAAACGAATTGCTTCCTTGATCCTTTGGATCCATCTTGATTTGATTTTACTCAGCGTATACGTCCATGAACGAAAGTAATCGATTTCATGATGTAGAATTTAATAATTGATCAATTTGAGGCACCGGTAAAGGATCTTTTGGACATGCTCTGTTTAAATCAGTAAAATCCACTCACATTCGCCATTTATCATTTATATTTTTTACAAAAACCGGACTGGCGGTCCACCACGAATACTGTAATTCTTGTATATGCCCAACATTAGTCAATCGATCTACCTCAGCCATGATGGCCTTAGACTTTTCTTGAGAAACAAATCTCCGTTTTTGGATAATTTGGCATACATTAATTCAAATTGATAACTTATGAAAAATGATTTCTGCAGGTACCCCCGTCACATCTTTTGTACACTAAGTAAACATATGCAACTTTGTTGACAAAAATTAGACTAACCTCTCCCTCACCTCAGAATATAACTTTGTACTAATCTTTAAACTATTTTTGTTTAAAAAAACATGATCCTCAAAACTCTCATTTGGGATAAAAAAACTCGCCCTCCTATGATCTGTTTTGGGGCCAAAAGTGTGCGGTAACATTCTCTTTCCATTTTTTGAATGCTCGCGGTCGTCCCTACATTATTTCCCATATCATATTTCAGGTATTGGTGAACAATTGATGCAGCTGCATGCATTCAATACAACCAAGACCTTCTGAATATTGCATTATATGAAGTTGGCGCATCTACACAACACTGTCACCTCTTTCTTAAATGGTCCACGACCCAACTTCAATTTTCTTTCAAATTCCTCAACAACTTTGACAGTCAATCCTATGAATCCTACAATTGTGTGATCCGACTGAAGAATTTTATGAGGGTTCTATATCTTTTAGTAAGTTTTCATGAATATTATATTGGCATATCTACTAGTGTCTATTAAAATTACGTGTATCTCATCCCCCGCGATTCCTGCCACGATTACTACAACATCCTCATGCGGGCCAATCACGCCTCTCATATCATCATCCTCAAAACAAAGTAATTGAGACGGATTCCTATACAGATGTGGTGAGGAACCTGCCTCTAAATGGGTTGTCAAGATCATAATATGTATTTTATAAGAATAATTTGATGTCCCTAAAACAATCTTACCTCCAAAAATTTCCAGTGATTCAAAAAAAAACATACAATTTATATTTCCATTCATAAACGTCTCCTCTATCAACATAATCTGATGCATACCCGGTTTTAGATCTAGATATCCTGAAGAAATGTTAAAAGAATCAATAGGCACTGAAATCATCAAAGTATTTTCTTGTTTTGGAGCACTAAGAGAATTGTTCTTATCAAACATTATCAACTTCCCATTTTGAATCAACACTTGTATTTCTTTTTCCAATGTCACATAATCCCTGATATCATTTCCAATATCCTTATGGTACTTGCAATACCTGTTGCTTCTCTGTTCCTTAGAAGTCTGTATTGGATAGGGCTTGCGGAACTGTAAGTGACTTCGAGCCCTATCAAAACATGTTGTTACACACTCTGTCAATTTAGCAAAATGAGTCGGTCAGATCCACTTGTTGGAAATAAACCTAACACCTAGTTGCATGTTTTCCATTTTAGAATTTTCCCTTGGTCTCATGGGTAATTGGGTTAGAGCTCGTTGTCGGACAGTTGTAGTCGGATGATAAGTCAAAGGAATTTGTGTTGGTGGATTACATGTTACCATCAGAGATTGTTTGAACTGATTATGTTTAGTTTGTGCCAAATAAGCCATCTACGATGCATGGGGTCTCTTCAACCAAACTTCTATTTTCAACCTGATCCAATAATCACAATTGAAAATACCCAATCGACCGACAAAATGCCTAATTCTTAACTTATTTCTTCAGTCTTGTTATTAATCTTGGATTTGCGAATGATTAATTCATCAAAACACAACTATTTTTTTATTAAATACCTCAACTGAAACTTTAACTGATTTTAGGTTTAGATGAAATAAATAATTAATTTAGGTTTGCATGTACCAATTTAGATTTTCATGAAATTTGAAACTTAATATTTAAATCTTGAAAACTGAGATCATAATTTGTAGAATTTTGATTTTCTTATCACCCTGGTTTATGAAGGATTGATTATATAATTCTCAGGGAAAGCTCAAATCATTTGCAAACGTTCTCAAACCATACATCTTATTCAACTTGACTTCGATGATCGTCACAATCTTGAATAAAATATTGAATCATCATTAAAAATTCAATACTGCGAGGCTCTTTTTAAATTTTTTCCCCTTCCTTGCTCATTTTATCGGGGTTTACTTCTTACTTATTTTATACATATTTATTTATTTGAAATCCACTCTTGATTCTCTAACACTTTGTCAACTCCGGTGAAATAATTTTGGTTAGAGTAATGAAAAACAAAATTCATACAGACAGTGCCAGTGTGATATGGTCTAAAACCTAATTAAATACCAAAATGTTTTCTATAAAGGAAAATAAGAAAGATTTTTTAGAAAGATAAACTAGAAAGAGAAAGTTTTTTTACTGTAAAATGAGATTCATCCCCTCATATGAGGTTTTTTAGAAAGAGAAAGTTATTTATATTTTATAATTAACTAAACAAAAATTTGTGTTTATTGAATTTTATAAGGATTGTTGGTTTGTGAAGGATATTAAAACATGGACAATTCTACTGACAATGATATATAAAGACAAAATTTACTACATTGATAGGCATATTTCTCAAGAACATAGGGTGTTTGATTCTCAAGTATCTTTAGGTCAATGTAATTTATTGTAAAAAATTGAGGGATGTCATATGAGGTTAGGCCATCCCTCTTATCAAGTGTAGTCTATAATTTTAAAGCTTTATATAACTACTGTTGAAATTAAAAAACTGTTTGTGATCATTTTAGTTGCGTAAATCACATAACATACCCTATTCACTGTCTACATCTCATGTTAAAAACATTTTGGATTATATAGACACTATTTTTTAAGAGTAACCCTTGTGAAATTTAACTCATGATTTAAGTTTTACATTCTATTTTATATGACCTCAGTAGGTTTTTGTGTATATACTCATTGAAGCCGAAATTGATGTTTAGTCAATTTTAATTCAATTTAAAATACTTATAAAAAATATAAATTTGAAAAAATAGTAAGGTCATTCAAGAAAATGAGGGTGATGAGTATACTGCGATATTACTTATCATTAGATCAACATACATACATCTTATGAAATCTTGTTTTTATATATTTGCTCAAACGTGATGGGCATAAAGAAAGCATAAACATACAGTTGAAATTGGCATACCTTTGTTAGCATAGTCTCAACTATCTTATTCTTATTGGTATGGAGCATTTACCACTGGTACTTTATTAATAAAAAAAATTCATACACCTATCTTAGACTATAAGTCACCTTATGAGACAATTTATAGTATGCAACATAGTTATACATTACTTAGAATATTTGGTTGTGTATTTTATCTCTGTTTTAGGCCCTATCAACAACACAGGTTTCAATTTTACTCATTGAAAGACGTTTTCATTGATTATTCATCTACACATTAGGGCTACAACTGTTTAACATATACTAGAAAGTGTTTATTTCAAAAAATGTTATTTTCAATAAATATGACTTCCCACTTTAACCAAATTTTCTAAATAATCAGTCAAGTATGTCTTTTTAGTAGTGTCATAGTCAAATCGGTTCTCAATTTTTCCTAGGTTCAATGAAAATACGGACAAATACATGCACCGCAGTTCCAAATCGAGATAGTCTACTGAAAATTTGATAGTACCTCAATTTTATCCTACTGCAACATCCAACCACCCAACTCTCACTCAGATATTCAGTCAACCTACTCTCACTTAGGTATCCAACCTCAACAAAACTATTATGCACAACATAATTTTCTTAGTTCTGACAAACATTGCATTCCAGACCATTATGTAACTCCACCATTATGATATAAACAACATATTGCTACATAAATAATACCATCATCTAACCTATACTAACATATACAATATCATTTACCAAACTATCAAACAAATACCATGCAATGTGTTCCAACCAGATTGCATACATAATATAATCAACCAACTAATTATTATGTTTCCACTTCATTAAACACACACATCATGCAAACTATATGTAAGATTGTTATTTCTAAACCTAAACACATTCACACTGATTTGTATACATTATCTTTACCTAAACAAACTAAACCTAAAAAAACATTGAAGCCTATTATGATCCTAATTGGAATCAATCCATGAAATTTAAAGCAATATCCATGACTTGAGATCTTACTAGGCTCTCAAAGTCAACTATTGGCCTTACATAACCTAAGACCGCATACCCCAATTCATCATCTTCTTTTGACACTTTGAAGGACTCTTCATCATATGTCACAACACTAGCAATGGTAGTAGACTAAGGGAAAACTTTGTCAAAATCTTCAAAGTTGAAGTTTCATATGTGATCCAATTGGTCATCACCCTTGATGGATAGTCTGTTAATAGCAAGAAATACTATGGAGTAAGGATCAATAGATTCGTCTTCTTGAGGAGGAACCTCTGTAGGATTAATGAAATGAAGGACTTTGGATCAGAGTATGATCTCCGAACCAATTGTTGTCTTCTTCTTCTTCACTTTTTTTGTCGCTGCCCTCTTTATTCTTTTTTTGGACTTTTTTCTTTTTAGAAGTTGGAGAGTCTATTGGTTTCTTAGCCTCTTAAATGATAATTGCGGACAACCTTCAACAAAGTTGCATCAATTTTTTCCGGAGGCCCTATACTCCCTAATTCGGGAATAACTTGAGATAAGCCATATTTTTTCTTTTTCTTCTTCTTGATTTTGTCAAAGTAACTTAGAGCCCTATTCATTGCTGGCAGACAAAGTTTACCATCAGCCTCCTCAATCCTTTTAAAAATTATAGAAGATCAGGGAAGGGTGGTGAATTGTTCCCATGAAAGCTCACATATCGCATTTGTTGTCCATAAGTGGGCTCTCACCATTTTCTTAGGATGAAGTATTTGTGAAATTCAGTTAAATATTTTTCAGTGTCTCATTGGTTCAGCTTTGTGAAGGTTCATTTTCCATATTCTAAATGTTGTGAAAGAGTTTTGAAAACACTACAAAACATGTCCGATATGAGAAGTAATAACGTCAAAATATGAAAATAAAAGAGATCTTTAAAAATACTCATATGCACTATTCTAATATCTGGTGAGCATACTTAGATTTACTTAGAGATAATTTTCTCCCATTTTCCCAAGCAACACTAACATAGAGGAACTGATTCCTCTAGGGCTTATCAACCTATAGCAAGTCATCAACCACTATATAGTCATTCCTCATATTAAAATAATAAAAAAGGATATGACCATTCCAGCACAAACCTGCCATAACAATAAACTGTTCTATGAGCATCGGAATTTTTGATAACATTAAATGTATGATGCTCGCCAACAACATAAACCAAATATTGGGGCTTAGTTGGCTTAGAAAATACTAATCCAAGTGAAAATACCTCACTATTTTTGGGTCCAAAGGAAACCAAGACACCATTTGAGTAATTTAGTGTAAACCACAAGTTCTCATATCTTGTAGTCCATCAAAATTTATTCATGAATATGAATCCTCACTTTTATTGATTCGGGAAACCTCTATTTTTTCGAATCCTATCCAATTCGGCAGTATGAGTATACACATATGATATCTTTTGCAAAGCTAGTAAATAGTTGACACTGACTTTATAAAAATTAGGCCTTACTCGCCCAACGAAGCACTCCATAAGTGGTTCGGATTCTGGAAAATTAGATTTTTTCCTTTTTTCCTGAACCATATTTTGAGTATCCCCGATTTGTACGGACGTCTCTAAGGGAATATCTTGCCCACTTTCATCTATTTTTTCTTCTATTACTTATTGTCTTTGTTTCAAAGGTTCACTAGATTATATAATAGAAATTTTCCAGCTCATTTTGAGGAGACTCACTAGTTAAAGCTGTGGGATTTATTTCCAAGGTGAGTTGTAAAAGAAGCTTTATTGTAGAGGCATCTCCCAATACTGGAATTAGCCTGGAAGGATTGTTAGCATCTGTAAAAACTTCCACGAATTTTTCTACTTTATTGTCCAATGGTGAAGTTTTGTTTCTGGCTTTAGAAAGTCTAGTGAGTCTATGATAAGTGTTTTCACCAGCATCCAATCCCATGGCGATAAAGGTTGAAATGAGTTTGGAACTGCTAACTTCCTTTGGGGGTTATCAACTACTGACTTCCTTTAGTGAATGTATTTTAGATGACCGAATTGATTGATTATGAGATATAGACGATTGAGCAAAAGACGTAAATGATCAGGTAAAAGGGTTAGGTTTAAATGAAATTAGATTTTTATCAGATAAATAAACTTTACTTTGGTCTGAAATTGAGACACGATTACTCCACCTAGTGAGTTAGGTAATCCGGCAACAATTCTGGATTATTTTTTCTCTTCTTCGCACTTGGATAGATTGAGCCAACCTCCTTTAATTAATGCAGTTCTTGCTGTAAACATACAAGGTATGAAAAATATTGAAAAGAAGCAGCTAACAATAAACAAAAGGGAAGAGGATAAAATTTAGGTTGAAAGATTTCTAAATTTGTTAAACTGTTTCTCACTCTAGAAATTTGAACATTAATTACTCTTAAAAAGATGTATACGAAACACTTGATTATTTTACTAGGGAAGTGAAACTAACCGTAATAATTAGAAAAAAGGCTATTAAATGTAACAACTATCTTTTTTTGGAAATATATACAATTACTAAGGGTAAAACCGTTTGGTATGACTAATAATTATGTGACATGTGTCTTAAAAAAGGGTAACCGTGTTAAAGTCCTTCAAATATGATTAAAAAATCCTTTATACCGTTAGCTCTCTCGATATATGTCAGAAAGAGCTAAGGGGGCAAAATGATAGGGTTGGAAATTGTTAAAGGACCAAATCAGTAAAGAAGATCGAGTTTTTCATAGAGGGTCAGTTCAGACCATATAGCTAAATTTAATGATTAAGCAGCATACCTAGTGATCAGCTAGTTGCTTAATACATTTATTTATGGGTTTGATGGCTCGTGAGATTGGCCTGATCATATGAGCCGACTCGAAGAACCCATGGGTCCAAATGAGACTATAAATAGTTCAATGAACCACATTGAATAGGTTAGACTTTTTTCCTCTCTATTAAATACAAACATCTCATTTTTATATCTATCTCTTACTAAAAATTTAGTACCACACAAACTTAACAACTTCCAAAACTACTCTTAAATCTGATTTTACCATCACCAATGTTGATGATATAATCGAGTCAGGGAATATAATACAGTTTTTTCACAAGTTCATCAAACAATTATTTTCAATATTTAAGTTAAAGTACATGAGAGCTTTACATTAATTCATACGCATAGAAATGATGTGAGACGCATTTAGGTTATATACTACTCTACAAAAATATATAGAGGAAATACTTAGCTTAAAATGAATGATTGATTGCAAACCATGTGACACTCATATCCCAGTTGGTCATCTCTCATTCGCTTCATAATGGTACTCATTTTTCTGACCATACACCATATAAGGTTTTGTTAGGATCACTATATTATTTTTTAAATACAAGGTCTCATATAGCTTTTGAAGTTAACAAATTAAGCCAGTTTGATCAAACGTCTTCATCTATACATTTTAAATATGTAAAATGCGTGTTGCGGTTCTTATCTAGGACAAAAAATTTAGGTGCCAATCTTAAATTGTCATCTCAAGTGTATCTCACATGGTATTCCAATACAGACTGGACTAGTTCACCCGACGACATGAAGTCTTTAGTGGATACTACATTTCTCTAGGTGGTTCCTTGATGTCTTAGTCATCAAAAAGGAAAAAATTGTGTGGCTAAGTCTATGACATAATCAGAATACTGTTCATTAGCAAATTTCTCGGCAAATTAATCTAGTTAAAAATGATTATAAAGGGATTGAAGTTATCTCTTTCTCAAACACCCATTGTTTGGTGCAAAAATCGTGTAGTCGGTGCTCTAGCTTGAAATCCAGTGTTTCATGCGCGTACAAAACACATAAAGATTGATTCACACTTTATGCGTGACCAAGTTATCAACTTTCCTCTTGGTATTTAGTATCTTACTACTCAATATCATATTTATTTATATTTTTAGATACATTTTTTGAGTGCTCAATTTCAGTTGCTTCGAGACAAACTCTCATTATGATTCTCTTCCCTTAATTTGAGGAAGAATGATAAAGTGAATAGATTATTGAAAGAAATGAAGATGAAGGGAAATAACAAGCTCGATCGAGTTGTGAAGAATAATAGAATAAACAAGGTTATAATCGCCGTTTGAGAGAGAAAAGAATAAAACATGTCTAAACCATAAATTTACTCTCCCTAATTTATGTTTGATTTAGAGTTAACAATATCCACAAGTCGATAAACCAAATCTCAACCCGTAAAATCTAAACGAATACTTTAATGCACAAAATATATTTAAATCAATCTAAACCATATTCTACCTCGTAGGAAAACTAATAATAAAATAATAATAAGTTGTTAGCGAACTAACTCATGACTAACTCTCTAACAAATATAACAACCATATCATACATGCCAATTATTTTTTCTTGTGTGGTTTAACTTCTGGTGTTAGTTGGTAGGCTATTGCGTCAGAGGGTTTATCCTGTGCACACTAATCGTACTATGAATAGCGGCTACGATTTCCTAAAAAACAATATAATAAAAATAATAAACATAAATATAATTATATAAAATAATATATTTTTTACTAACATCTGCGTTTAACCCATCCAAACTTATCAAAACAATAACATAAAACAAAAACAAAAATATAAATGCAAAAAATATATGTTTTGAAAATATTTTAAAAAAACATATTATCTTTAAAGATATAAATAGTTATAATTTGGATGTTTGATGCAAAATTTTAATTATATATATATATATATATATATATATATATATATATATATAAACAAAAGAATTGAGAGGTGGTTCAAATCATATATTCAATTTGTTAAAAAAAACAATTATTATTAATTTATTTTAGAAATATTTTACGATCTTTAAGATGAATTTGATTTAGTTGAAATTTATAATTACAAAATATTTTTTAAAAGTGAAGAAATAAAAGCTTCTCCGACCAATATCTTTGAAAACCCGTTATAATTAATATTTTTAATTAATTATAGACATATATATATATGTATATATATATATTATATTATACAAATTATTCAATTTTATTCCACACCAATCCCGATCTCTAGTCAAAGGATTAGACTTAGGATCCCGAAATTCCGAATGATAATCCAATTCCAATTCCATGCTTGTATTTTGTCAATTCAAACCCTAGATATGGACCATATCTCATATGGTCGTACAATATTTTGTGCAATCTAGAACCTATTAAATAAGGAAGAAAAATACGTAAATACGGGGTGGCCACGTGATAGATTATTAGAGTAGAGAGTCCTAATCCAAACCGCCACCAAAATACCACGCGTAACCTAAGCCACAACAACACCACCACTTGGTATCTTTTATATTCCTCTCTTCATACAGTTGTTTCTTCGTTCGCACCAGAAATCACGTATCAGGGTTTTCTCCTAGAGAGAGAAAGAGATAGAGACGCTCTGGATTCCTTCTTTTCCCGTCCTTGGCGACGGTGTTGGTTATGCCTCTTGGCTTTCAGGTTATCAATTTTATTCTCTATACACTCTTATCTCTTTCGATTTAGATCGGATTCGATCTGATTTTTGATTCTTGTCTGTGTGTGTTTCGCTTTACCTTTACCATTTTCATACGTTCGTTCTTGTTAGCTGGTTGATTTGTGGTTCTCTGTTATGCTGGTTTGTTTTTTCTATTGTTTGTTTGACCGCCGTGTTCGATTAGGGTTATTAACCTTGTTTTTGGCTGGATCAAGGGGGAAAAGGGGTTTTGATATATTAGGATGAAGTCGATTCAATTTCGTTCCTGAAATTTTTGTGAAATGATGAATTTTGTCTTTCGTGGACAAGGAGTATTGAGATTTTTTTTGTGTTTGTTCAATTGAGTCTCCTGAGATAAGGTTGGTATGATATCTGCTATGTGTTTATTGCAGGAGGAAGTATTAGGTTAAACTGGGTTTTTTGATTTACTTAAAGCTAACAGTAATTACATGGTTCATCAGGGATCGATGTAGATGTTAAGATTTTTTATTTACTGAATTTGATTGTTATTATGCTTGCTGATTAGATTGTTGATGATGTTTGATGTTCAGGTTGCAAAAGACTTGAATTCAGAAAGCTTTCTTTTCTTTATTAAGATATGGAACATGCTTGCTTCTGGTCAAATTGCTTCCGGTTCCGTGTTATCTCATTTCAAGAAGTCCTTGACTGGCGGTTTCTTGTTTGTGGCGATTTCCTATTGGCTTCTTTTGTTAATTGGACTTAGTGGTCTGTTTGTTTGATGATCAGTGCAAGACGAGTTGTGCATAGTTTGAGATAGGTGTTGGATCACTAATGTACATGTTCAAGTAAGCCTACTACTCATGTTTTTGTCTCCCTCAACTAAAAGTAGGGGTGTATTCTAACGGGTGTCTTATTGATAGTGCATTGTTGATACAACATCCGGTCAAGAATTCTGCAGAACCACGTCTTCTTCCTGGGTAAATACTAATGGCTTAACTATTTCGAATCTTGTTTAATTTATCCTTAGATTTTTGAAAATTGATTCTAAACCTTTTGAGCTATCCATTTCATTGCAGGGCTGAAGTCTGAAAGTGGACGTTGAGTGGTCTTTGAATAATACTAGACTAGTCATTGATCCTTGGCGTGCAGACTAAAGTTCTTAGTTACTTTCCCTTTTCATATCAAATGGGTACTAATTAGACTACGGCATACATCAGTTGATGACAGAACCTGAATTTGCTTTCTGTACATTAGATGAGCTAGTTGCTGTTTCTGGGATTCTCAATCAGTGAGTGTCCGTCTTGCTTGAAGGATTCTACGCATCAAAATCGTCTACTGGTGTTAGTATTTAGTATGTTCTTGGAACTACTAGTCTTGAGTCTACTGTTTCTGAATATACAAGTCTAATTCATTCATCTGGAAGATTTCTTATCTTCAGCTAATCAGGTCCATTCTGTTCCCTGAAAAAAAAAGAATGGAGGATTTTGATGTTGCATCAAAGTAGTTATTTTAGTATTATTGAGTTCACTTGGAGCGTCTGAGAGAAGATATAATCATATCTGTATCTATCTGGAAGTTCTATTATCTATCTTGAATAAAGTTGGAAGCTTCTTTGTCTCCTACCATAGTCATGGAGAGGTTAGTCAGTTTGTTTAGTTGAGCTTTGTACATTCTGTGTGCACTTATGACTTTGTTACTTGTAGTTTCATCTTTAATTTGCTTTCACAGATACAATTTAATCAAGGAAATTGGTGATGGTACATTTGGAACTGTTTGGAAAGCTATTTACAAGCAGACTGGTGAAGTTGTAAGTGTGATTGTAATCCCTACTATTGAACTAAGAGTCAACTTACTTTTGGAACCTCATATTTTCCTTGCATTATTTGAAAAACATTTGTTGTTTGACAGGTTGCTATTAAAAAAATGAAAAGGAAATACTATTCATGGGAAGAATGCATAAACTTGAGAGAGGTTAAGGTAGTACTGGTTACTCTTCTATTCAATTTACTAACCATCAAAGTTTTATTCATCATGGCCTTTATTTTATGGCAGTCATTACGGAGGATGAATCATCCCAACATTGTGAAGCTCAAAGAGGTCATCAGGGAGAATGATATGTTGTTTTTCGTTTTTGAGTACTTGGTAAGTTGTTGTTTATGTTTTGAGTTTGGAATTCATTTATAACAGTCTGAATTCTGATTGTCGGTTTATGGCGTGTTTGTACAGGATTGCAATCTTTACGAGCTTATGAAAGACAGACAAAATCTGTTTACAGAAGGTGAAATCAGAAATTGGTGTTTCCAAGTTTTTCAGTCTCTCGCTTACATGCATGAGCGTGGATATTTTCATCGTGACCTTAAGCCAGGTAATTTAATTCTTAGATTAATAACAAGTTGTGTGGTTGGTGAAACGATGGATCTGTGGCATTGTTTAGCTCCCCTTCCCCATTATGATATATCTCGCAGAATATTTAATCTACTGTTGTAATCCTGACCAGTTTTACCCTATTGTGCAGAGAATTTGTTAGTCTCAAAAGATGTTATAAAGCTTGCTGACTTTGGTCTTGCAAGAGAGATCAATTCACAGCCACCATATACGGAATATGTTTCCACCCGCTGGTAAGTTTTGATTTCTGGTTTTCTGTTATTCATGAATGGTTGTGGAACTATATGCAAATTCGCAGCCTTTTGTTTTTTTCTCATGGGTCTGTGACACCTCCCCTCTTACCTGAAACATGTCTTGGGTTGAGTTTTTTACAGCTGAGTTTTATTTTATACCTTAGAGAATTTACATTAGAAACCAGTGCATGAATTAGTAATTGCCTAGTCTCAATCTGTATAAAATCTCCGTAAATATGTGAAAGTTGATTTCTGTGTGCATGTAACTATATCAGCTGTCCATAGAGGAAACAAAATCTGAGATAAATCATATATAACAAGTGATGATGATTCTTATATAACTGAGATATAGCTACATAGAATGTTAGTACATACAGTGGCTGCAATTGAGCAGTGTAGTTGGCTGTCTTAAGTGTGATATATTCTGTATAGCTGGCACTGTTCTAGATTATTGACAGTGTACAAATTTGTCTTCCAGGTATCGGGCCCCGGAGGTTCTGCTCCAATCCTACTATTATAGCTCAAACGTTGGTTAGTATTTCTAAGATTTATAAAGAGGTATTCTTGGGTTTTTAATAAGGTAGGTAGCTTATTTTGTCTATAATGCCGATCCAATGCAGATATGTGGGCCATGGGAGCTATAATGGCTGAATTGTTTACCTTGCGTCCGCTCTTCCCTGGTGCCAAGTATGTATCACTTGTCTAAAACTCCCTTGGTTTAGCAAATAAGTTGTATTCGCTTACTGTTTAGATGGTATTGGTGGAATTTCTTTTGTGAAGGTTTGTTTTTAATTTATTTTATTTTTAAGATGATCTCCAACAGATTGTCTGTATGTCAGTTTCTACTTAAATAACCCAGTGGATTTTTCATAAGGAACTATATTCCAGACTAAACAAATCTATGGCTATAAAGATGAGCCTCATTGACCCTAGACAAACGTAGATAGGCGATTTAAATCAAATTATGAAAATATAATTTTATATAGTTATATAACATTAAATAACAAAATCTAAGATTTTTTTTTTGTTCCCACATCAGATAATTTAACCTGAACTTAATATAAAATTCAAACTGAGTAAAAGTGATGTTGGATAAGCACTAATTTGAATCAGATGACAAGCTTGTTGGAGCAATGTGTTTTGTAGTTTGAAAATTAGATTACATTAGCCAGTTCTTCTTGATTTTGTTGGAGATGCTCTAAAATATTACTGTTTAGTCGACACTGAAAAATAATAAATTGTGTTTAATGTCTGCAGTGAAGCCGATGAAATTTACAAAATATGCAGTGTAATTGGCAGCCCAACCATGGAAACATGGGCTGAGGGAATGAACCTTGCAAAAGCCATGAATTACCAATTTCCTAAGGTTAGTATCTATTAAGCTTACCTTGTGGAGATAATAAATTAGAGTAGACCGTAAAAGCTCGTTGACAATATCTGGATTCGTGGTTACTTATCAAGCATCCTGTATTTATTTTGCAGCATACCGGTGTACCTCTCTCTAGGATAATACCATCAGCAAGTGAAAATGCAATAAGCCTCATTACAGTAAGTTACATCCCTCTGTCTTGTTATTATCTGTGGATATCGTTTTACATATCATGTTTTTTAACAACTCGACATTTGAAAGTATTTGACTTATTATAATTCTTCTTTTCATATAGATGCTTTGTTCATGGGATCCTTGTAACAGACCAACAGCTGCAGAGGCTTTACAACATCCTTTTTTCCAGGTAGTGTAGGAGTTCTTTTGTAGTTGACGGAAAATGTCGTATTAGTCTAAAATCTTATTGTTGAATTTTTTTGTCTGGCAGAGGTGTTATTATGTTCCACCATCTATTCGCTCTAGGACAGCAATCACCAGAATGCCTCTGTCGGCTTCCGGTAATGTACTGTTTACCATTCCATTTGTCAGAATTTGGGTGGAATGAATCATGTGTTTACATTTTTTTCACTTTTGCAGTTGCTACGAAGGCCACACTGGAGCAGCCATTTACTCGGAGGTATTCAGGCCCTTCTGCTGCTTCTTTGTCCAACGCTAGGCTTCCCTACAACTCTTCTATTCCGAACATGAATGTTCCCTCTTCTATTCCAAACGTGAATGTCCCCTACAACTCTTCTATTCCGAACGTGAATGTTCCTATGAGCACAACAGTTATGCCCATGCCCTCAAAGGTGTATATGGCTAATAATTATGAGGTTGGAAGTTTGGTGAAGAACACAAAATTCGTGGAACCCTCTCCTACGCAAGCCAAATATATACCACCAGGGAGAAAGAGTCCAACATCTGTCATACACAAGAGTTGGAATGTTGGAGTTTCAGAAACTGCTGACCAATTGGCAAATATGAGAATCAGGGGTGTTGACGAATTGGCACATATGAGAACTGGTGGGCGCGGCAGGCAGTCTTGGGGACCTCCTATGAGGGCGGGATGGAATGATGCCCCTACCTACAAGATTCAACCCAACAATGTTTACTCGAGGAAAGTCGCTGGATGAGGGTCGTGTGATATATTTTACTGCTGGATGAGTGTTGTTTTTATCCTATTTCTATTTTAGCAAATAAATGTGAGAATGCTTTCCCTTTGCTAACAGTAAACTGCTATATACATGCTTTTGTGTTTACTTGAATACACAACTCTTTTGCACCTGTAATAATGCTATACACATGCTATTGTGTTTACTTTATAAATTCTATTGCGGATTTTGAGTTATGTGCGTATTGAGATGCATCCAAGTTCCGAAATCTTTTTTGTGACAATTTGGTTCAACTGAAACAGAAGTTCAGGGTACAAATTCTAATATATGTACGAGCTGTGGGCAGTATTAAGAAATACCGAGTCTGATTTTGCACCAAAATTACATTTGTGTTATGGTGTTCGAATTAAATCAAAATGGTCGTAACCCTCTTAGTTTATGTTCTCGCAAAATGTATAACCTCTTCAGTTGTTACTGTTAAAACTTTCTAATAATTTATGTTCTCACCTAAAAACAGGTCAACTAGTTTTTGTTATGACTGTCTTTTTTAAAACGATGTATTTTTTCCAAAAGAAAACACGACATGAAATGATAGTTTTGATTTTAAGATGATACGTCAAACCGGTTTGTTAGTTCTGTTTTTTGAAAAACAATCAATTCTGAGACGCTACTTTAAAAATTGTTAAAGATGTTTATTTTTTAAAAATGTAATTGATCAATTTTTTTATTTTATAAAAATTACAATACGATTTTGATTTTGATTTTGTTTTTCGAAATGTAAACATACGTATTTCATTAACTAGTATCGGCTATAGAAAACAATACTTTCGTTGTTTTTTCAATCTTAAAATCGTGTTTATTTTTTTTATTTTTTTTTATATATAACTTGATTTCTTTTGTTTTTTTAGTTAATAATAAAATTTAAAATTTAAATTCAATAGATTAGATAATTTAGATTTTAATTTCGCATTTGTATCTCCAGTATATAATAAAATAAAATAATTCAATTATGTATGATATGATATATCTTTCGCTAACATGATACAAGGTTGTGACCTCCTAATTGGCCATCAAGCCATCATGAGCAATCATCTAATGATCAAAGTTTGTGTGCCGAACGTATAACCTGTAGCTTGACCATTGTCGATTTATGGTCTTGAGTTAGGACACAACCCAACGGCCAAACATACACTGGCCAGGGGTCTTGCACTAGTGTATGCTTTTGGGAAGGACCGTGAATAATCGAATACAACCGACCTGAGACCTTTTGGTTAGAGGACATGAACGAGAGAAAGATCTACAAGATATGGAATATATAACATTTACGATTTATATTATATTTAGAGTTCTTTCCTTGTTGTATATGATCGAATTGAAAAATTATTACTTATGAGTATGTTTCATATCGGAAGAGAATAATGTTTTGAGCAATTCTTTTATACAAGTTTATGCCCTGACCCTTTTTTTCCGGAGGGAATCCACAGCCGCTACTCAACGAGTGCGCACATGGTAAACCCTCAATCTAACGTAATAACCTGTAAACCAACGCCAGAAGGTAAACCGCACAAGGTGACAGACTCAGCCAAGAAAGCGTATATAGAGGGATTCGAACTCATGACCTTTTGTCACAAGTATGCTTCTATATGGCCTTAGTGGGGTATAAGCTAGATTAGGAATTCGTTCCATCATAGATAGGAAAATTAGTAAAGTATGAGAAAGTTTATACAAAATGATGATAATAAAGCATGTCAGGATCAGAAGAAGAAAATAAAAGAACACAAAGCATGTAGAATCTATTACAAGACTCGAGAACTCCGATTCCATGAACACAAACAATAAAAAGTGAAAGGTGTTGCTAATATGACAGGATATATCCCCTCGGTAGGATACCAACAGGTTACCAGGTGAAATTATGAAACTCTAATTTTACTTGTTTAAAATATAGTAGAGCTACCAAAGGGTTCACCTCAACGTCTTGACCATTATGACTAAGCATCTAATGACTAAGGGTCGTGCGCATACGCATGACCTTTAGCTTGAACAACATGAACAAACATATGGACTTCCTTGTCGTACGCTAGCGCACGACCCCTAGCTTGGTCATCATGGCCAAACTAATGCTCTTTCCTGGTTGCGTGCTAGGACGCGACCATGATGCTTGGCCATAATGGACAAACATACCATGACCATAAGTCTTGCTCTTGCGCACGAACCTTATGTTTGGCCACCATAGCCAAGATATATATGATTAGCATGGTCGCGCGCTAGAGTGTGACCATGATGTTTTGCCTTGATGCGAAGCGTCTATCAACCAGAGGATGTGCACTTGCGCACGATTCTATGCTTGGCCACCATGACCCAACTATATAGACTAGTCTGGCCGTGTGCTAGAGCTAGACCAATATGTTTGGCCTCAGTAGCTAAACTTCTAATAACCAAAAGACATGCGCAATCGCGAACCCCCCCTCCACAATTGGCCACTATGATCAAGCATATAATCTAGCCTGATCACGCGCTAGGTTGCGACTAGGATGTTTGGCCATGATGGCCAATATTCCAATGATCATGAGCTGTGAATTGTCCATCATGTTTGACCATATGATATATCCTAGGACGTTGGGATACGACCAAGAGCTTGAACATGATGCTCACGACCGAATGTTGTACACACAACCCAAAAGTAGGCCATCATGACTAAACATCTAGTTACACTATTTTTATGCATGTTCCAACGTGAAGCCCAAAACATCGTAGCAATAATGAAAAATCTGAGGGCTTCGAACGAGTTCTCATTTCCATCAAATCACTAGTAGTGCTGAAACTGTGTCTAACACGGTACAACTAAAAAATTTAACACCAGACGGATAAAACATCCGCCATTGTATGAATATGCACTAAAATATACATACTAATTCGGATACAACGAGAGAAATACTAGAAAATGCTGAACCAATGAGGAGATATGTTCCTAGAACACCACCAAATCAAAGATACTCCCTCCGTCTCATAATATTAGTGGTTTAAGATTTCTTCACCAATATTAAGAAAAGTAATAATGATTTTGAAAGAATAAAAGAAAATAAATTTGATTGGTGAAGTTAATAACTTATGCAGAAAGTTAACTATTTTATTGGTTGAAAGTGGAATACATGTAATAATGTTGCATTGGAAAACGAGAACGACATATATTATGAGACAAAAAATCTCTTCTAAAAAGACACATATTATGAGACAGAGGGAGGGAGTATTATATAAGAAATAATGTAATCATATAAAGCGATACTTTTTAAAATAAATACATTTATTCTTTCAAGTTATTATTTTTCTAGTTTATTTCATTTCTTTTTTACTTTAAATTTGAAGTTCTATTTTTAGGTGAATTTTTATTTTATCATGGAAAAATATTATTTTATGAATTTAACTTGATAATAGAAAAAACCAACAAAAATAAACTAAAAGATTTTAAAAATTTGCGTGAGTTGGATATATCATCAATTTCAATGAACAAAATAGTGATTTTAATCATAAACACCCAAATTTTATTCAACTCATTTTTACATATATAATTAATAAAAAATCAGGTAGATAAAATAACCAAAATTTTAAAACACTGATATTGGATTAATTTGGTAGATAATAAAGACGAACGTTTGTTTGATCGGAGTATCATTTATCCAAAAGAGCACTCGGCCATACTATCGGCACCAATATTAGGTTGAATTTCCATCCGAAACAACATAGACCGAACTTCTTTCAAAAATATCAACTAGGTGTTATTTTATAGCTGTTACCTTTGGACGATACCTAGCTTCCGACGTATGTCACAATATTAATCTTAAACAATTACAAAATGATAAAGCTCTTGAAAATTCTATTTTACCAATTATAAATATGATGTATTAAGTAAGCAATTAATAGAACAGAAATGGATATAATGAATTATAGTCTCCTATTCTTCTGTGTTATCTTCTGTGTTTTAAGGTTTTGCACGTATATTGAGAAATGTGATACTTTTCTTTTCTTTATAAAAAGTAAAAAAAGAAAAAATATAATTAGTAGGTCATTATAAATAATATTAAAATTTGCATTGATAAGCGAAAACGATATGTATTGTGGGACAATAAATATATTCTAGATGTATTTTGTGATGGAGGGAATATATGAAAGAGAAAAAGTCAAAAGTAATACTATCTCTTAGAGAAGAAGTCAGAATAAGCCTTGTGATCAAAGTTTGTCATCTTTTGTGGTTTACTTTATGATATTGGTTTGCAGGGTACTGAGTCAGATCGTGGTTTTACACTGTGCGCACTCGTTGGACAATGACTGCAAGTTTCTTTAAAAGAAAATAAAAAATACTAGAATTGTTTTTAAAACCACGATGAAAAAACCTACAACAATCTTTTCTAAAAAAACACATAAAAAATATCCAATAGTAAATAAATAAAAACAAAAACATATATGTAGATGACAAATTCACCATTCATGTATGAATTATGGTATCAAATGCTCCATTCCGGTTTACATTACCTAGAACCAAAAATTTGGTAGCCAACGAATTCCAGATAAAAAATGTAAACGTGCAAATCACTAAGAATCTCTATGTTCGTGTTTTACGGGAAGGTAGGTGTGGTCAGTTCTTCTCCAATTAGCATCTCGTCTGATCGTCTTGTACTGTCTTTCTAAATACAGACAAAAAACTCTTTTGACGGAATCAGGCTTAAAGTATAGTGTATGTGAAAAGTAGGAAGGTATGAATCGATCATTAAGACTTCTTCCAATTCCAGCAAAGCTCGGGTAGTAAGCTAAGCTACGAGGTAATCAACCTCTGTACCAAACGAATACCCACATCCCTTACTTCACTTAAGCTTCTGGTCGACAAAGGAAAACAATCATGCTTGGGTTTTCCCTGTCCCTTCTGTCCTTCGGGATATGAACGCGAAATAAAATACACTGATTTTTCAATCGTTCTTGTCTCCGACGATTAACCTATTACAGAGCACTTTGCATATCTCGCACTACTCGAAGCTCATGGTGTTTCACTATTAATATTAGAAATGAACAGAGAAGTGGTGGAGCATGCCGAAGCACATACGGGATCACTCCAGTGCGGCACGAAGCCGCTGGTGGGTTAGCAAAATGGAGAAAAGGAATAGAAATGACGATAAAGATTACATTGAAAAACATAAAAATTCCTTACGGACCGCATGTCTCAGCAACACAAAACGAGGGTTTTGTTCGTTATAAGACTCGACCAAATATCTCATGACATGAGCTGACGATATTTTTGAGAGGGATGATTAACTCCGCAAGTATCGATGGAAACTTGTCGGTTCTATTAAGGACAATAGTCCTATTGATGATAAAAAAAATCTGAAAAATAAGCAAGCTTTAACGCTCTCAAAATAAGAGAGCTTAATTTATTTTTGGATAACAGGTGCCATTATGACTAGTTATCCATACTATTTTTTTTTGCAGTTTTAAATCATACCAAACAATTGGACGGAGACGGATGAATGCAACTGGAGGAGTGTATAATAGATTTGCTACTGAAGATGGAAGAGTGAACGTTCGTTGTGGAGCCTAAAACCATTCCCAACCCGATGAACCCTCACTCGTATCCGGCCACGACTGACATGAAGAAATGACTATTTACTAACTCTATTTCTTGTGAAAATGAAATGAGGGGTGCACTTTTCTTTATAGTCTTCCCCTCTTGTCCGGTCAAGAAATAGAACCAAGTCTCTTTCTGATCTCCGTTTATTTATGCAAACTGGAGTAGCATATCTCTCTATATTTTTGGAAGACTGGTGGCCACATGTGATGCATACAGGAATAACAGGTCTCTTTTTATCTTTCGAAAGCTGGTGGCCACATGTGAATTCTTCCAAAGCAAGGGCACCTCGCTTCAAGCTGACTCGAACCAAACATCATCTCTTTTACAATAGTATTTTGATTGAGATAGATGCCTAAAAAAAGTACACCAATAAAGTTAGTATTCGTGTTCCGATGCGATCTTTGACCTGGAAGACAAAAAAATCACTACAATTTTATTTATTTATATTTTTTTGTTAAATATATTATAATATATCATTTATTTTATATATCATGTTTTCAATATATTTTTTATAATCAAATCATCTAGAAAAATTAAATTTTATAAATATATTTTTGAATGTATTTTTTACTCAAATAATCCTATTAGAAAAATAAAATAAATATCTTTAATAATATATATTAAATTAATGTTTAGATATATTGAAAATGATGATTACATTATTATTGGAATATACTAAAGCAAAGCATTGACTATCTAAATATCTAGCAAAAATGAAAATATGTTACAAATTTTAGTGTCTCTTACACTATTCTTGTTCTTGGCTTGAATGAAACTCTGGTACACTACTCCCTCACATCTTGTGATTCAAACTTCACATCTCTATCTGTACTTATTTGACATTGTATTCATTCCAATACTTGTTGTGAACATCTGTTCTCCAACTCTGCAACAAGAGCATACTACATTGCATTTCATATTCATTTCATTCCAGCACATCGCTGTCACTATAGTATCATATCATTTTATCTCTATTGACTACGCTGTCATTTGTGTAACCATACATCACCTCATACAATATTGTTACCTCATTACACCTAATCGACATAGCTATTACTATTCAGTTTTGTAAAACTATTTTCTACTACTAGTCATCTTATGCATAAACCTTTTACCGTCACTACGTCGTTCATTTTAACTTTTCAAAACAGATCTACACTATGTTGTACTTCTTTACAGTTCGTTCTCAGTATATTAGTTGTAATCTTCACTTATAGTGTCACGTCGCATTCAACTCATTCGTTCTCTTAGTATATTAGTTGTAATCTTCACTTATAGTGTCATGTCGCATTCAACTCCTCCGCTTAGAGCTCTTGAACATCTTCTTTTTAGCATATTTTTCGTGTCTTTAAACCAAACGACTGTGTCCTTGGTGAAATAAAACAAGCATTTCCATCAAAAGGATTCACTTCAAAAAAATCAACTCCATAGCGAGATAATTTTACATATAACTCGTTTTGAGCCACTAAGGAAGGAACTTAAAAAATGCACATAACTCCTCCAAATCGTTTATGATCATTTTTTTAAAAATATTAAGAAAAGTAATAATGATTTTGAAAATAATGAAAGAAAATATTTGATTGGTGGAGGTAATAAGCCGTAAAAGGTTAACTATTTTATTGGTGGAAAGTGAAATATATGTAATCAATGCTGCATTGGAAATTGAGAATGACATATATTATTATGAAACTTTAAATTTCTTTTATAAAAACACATATTATAAAACTGATGAAGTATTTTGAATCTTGACTCGACCGTTATCTCTGACAAAGTAATACGCAGGTGGAGCATCGTCAACCTTTGCCAATGTTACATCAACAAAATAACAACATTGACAAAACTTATGTTCAAGGTTGAGTAGAACATGGTCAAAAACTAAAATTAAAAGCATTTACAAAATACCGAAGTAGTGTAAGATAAAGGTCGACAAAGTATATAGTTAGTTAATGACCGATGAAAAATAATATTGAACTTAATGACCTAAATAACTTAGAGATATTGGAATATTGATATATTACTATAATGTTCATGACAATTAAGGGATAAAATATGATTTTTATATCTTTTTTACTAGATGACCGACACGTGTTATAAAGTTACACGTGTCATTTTTTGTTTTTTGGTTGGATTATCATTCAACCTTATACTTTAGAGATAAAAATTACTATAAATATGAGGTCTAATCATTTTAAAAAGGGTTGATTTATTAATTGATTAAATTACTATGGATTATTTTTAGTATTATTTCTTTGGCAATATTTTAAGGAAGAACCTCCCTCATAAGTTTTGGCATCGTAAGTCGGAAACATTTTCTATAAATAAATTTGTTGCTTACCATATAGTGATAAATGGGTCAAGAGTTGTAGAATGAATATGTGAAGAATGTGTTAGTGTTTATCCTATGACAAGTATGTCAAGTTTTGTCCCGCCAAATGTTGAAAGACAATATTTGTATACTATCATTGGAGGAGAAATTTTACCGAAAAAATATATATCAATTACTTCAATTGATGAATCGTCCTTACATATCGTCGAGGATGTTGCTTTAAATTTGTCATTTACTGATGAAGATTTAGTCGGATAATTGATTCCACGTGAAGATATTTTGTTGATAACCCTCTTTATTGCTGAGATAAATTTTAAAAGAGTATTAGTTAATATTGAGAATTATGCTAATGTGCTTTACATAACAAGTTATGATCAAATTATTGGTGTTAGACCATTTAGAAAATTGATAGAAAGATTATTTAGTTTCATTGAAACATAAAATAATTGTGAAATAGAGATTGAGTTAGATGTAACCGTCGAAAAAAAGAATTTGAAAAGGTTGTTACTCTGTTGTTTATGGTAGTTGAAGCTTCAAGTTTATAAAATGCTATTTTAGGACGACCTTGTTACATAAAATGGAAGCAGTAGCGTCATCTTGCATCAATGTGTTAAATACGTAATTAATGAGAAAATATGAATAATTCGTGGAAACCAACAAACCACAAAAGATTGTTATTCTTTGTCTTTGGCCTTAGAAGACGTATAGTTTCACAATAGCAAAATTGTCAAGAGATAAGATGATTGAAGAATCTTGTGAACCTATCATAGTAGTAAAAAAAGATGAAACTGATGATCCACGAGAGGTGTTAATGAAACTATAACGTTAGAAAAGACAAATGATTATGTTTTAGCCGACATAAAGATTGTGAAGATTGGAAGAGAGACTAACGAAGAGTTTTAAAAAAGTTAATAAATTGTTTGAAAGAAATATTAACATTTTTTCGTGAAATATTTTTGATGTAACTGGAGTTAGTCGATCAATTATTTGTCATGAGTTTGCAATATACAACAGAATAAGACCTATATGATAGAAAATAAGGGTTTTATCGGTTGAAAAATCAAATGCTACCATTAAAAAAGTCGATCAATTATTAAAAGTAGGGAATATTAGAAAATCAAAGTACCTAACATGGTTAGCAAACCCGGTGCTAGTAAAAATAAATGGACAATAGAGGATGTGTGTCAATTTTACCGATCTTAACCGAGCTTGTCCAAAAAGTGTTTTTTATTTTCCTAGAATGGATCAATTAATATATGCAACAACTGGTCAGAAGTATATATATTTGAGTGATGCTTATTTAGCTTATAATCAAATTAAGATGCATCAAAATAATAAATAAAATATTGCATTTACGATAGAAAAAAGTTATATTGTTACATGATGAGTTCGAAATATTCAGTCACATTCCACTGCATAATCCGGACAAGGAAAATTCGGACAATAACATGCCACTAAATTATCCGAACGGGACAAAATTAAAAACACTTAAAACACCTTTTGACTAAGCTATGTGATAATCTACTTAAAAGGTTAATGAGTCCTTAAACTCGACCTGGTTTCATAATTCGACCCGTAAGCCCATGAGTCCTTAATTAAGGGTATAAATACTCCAACCACTCTCATTAATGAGGGTAATGAACATTTAATACAACCAGACTGCTCAAATCTCTCACTACTTTACACCAAACACTTAATACTCGAAACACTTTACAAAACACTTTACAAAATTACCTCCAACCCAAAATAAACCAAACCATTACAGAGTAATGCCATTTTATGTATAAAATACTGGAACAACATATTAGAGACTTGTTAATTATATTTTTGCTAAAAATTTGGGTAAACCTTTGGAAGCTTATACATATGATATAATAATTAAGAGCACTGAAGCAAATGAGCATGTAACAATATTGTATGAAACGTTCAGGAGTTTAAGAAAGTATAATCTAAAGTTGAATATGTTGAAATGTTCTTTTGAGGAAAAATCAAGTAAATTTATTGGTTTTGTAATAAGTAAAAAGATACTTGAAGTTGACCCTAGCCAATTAAAAGAATTATTTATAATTTCTCTACAAAAAATCAATTAAAGAAGTACAAATTTGACATGAAGGTTACCTTTTTTGTCAAGGTATATTTTAAGAGCGTCGGATACAACACATTTATTTTTTGATTTTTTAAGAGGAGCTAAGAGATTTGCTTAGAATGATGATTAAACTAAATAATTTAATGATTTGAAACAATATTTGAGTTTGCCTAATATTTTGACAACACCAAAAGAAGAAGAGTATTTGTTTTTATATTTGGTAGTGTCAAAGTTTGCCGTTAGTTCGATGTTAGTAAGAGAAGAAGATATAATTCAACAACCAATATATTATGTGAGTAAGACACTGGTTAGTGCATAGACGATATACTTAAATTTTGAAAAATTAGCTATTTGGTTTAGTTGTATCTATAAGGAATATGCGGCCATATTTTCAAACTCATGTCATTGTTGTCAGAACATATTTACCTTTGAAAAATTTGCTTCGAAAAATGGATGTTCGGGAAGATTAACAAGGTGGTCAGCTGAGTTGGGTGAATATGAAATTGAAATTGAACCTAAAACAACAATAAATGCACAAGCATTGGTTGAATTTATCAACGAGTTTCAAGAGGAAAGAGATGAAATGGAAGAAGATTAACTGATGGAAAATAATTTCGGGATAAGAAATGGGTTATTCAAATCGATGAATCTTTTAGTGTAAATGGTAGTAGAGCTGGTGTGATTTTGACAGTTGTAAATGGGATGAAATCAAGCAATCCATTAAACTCAAATTCCCTACCACTAATAAAAAAAAGATTATGAAGTTGTCTTGACTAGAATGAGATTAACTCATATATGTGGAGTAAAATTCTTTCATTTATTATCTAGATTCTCAATTGGTGATCGGTCATTCTCAAGAAAATTTTGAAACATAACAAGAAAATATGAAGAAATATTTTAAAGCAGTAACAAAAATAGAAATAAATTATTGAAAAAGTCATATACGAACAAGTTCTAAGGATAGAAAATAAAGAAATAGATTTTAGAAAATTTGGTAGTATAAAAAGAAAGTTAGAATTGGCTAAGGGAAAGTGGTCAAATTTTCTTAATGAATATTTATGTGCATATTAAACAACTCATAAAACTAATATAAGTGAAACACCATTTGCTATGGTTTATGGGATGAAGTCATTCATTCAAGTGGAAATTATGATTCATGGTCACATAGTTCAATTTTATTCATCAGAGGATAGTGATAGAAAAAATAAGATTGACGTTGATTCAATAGATGAGCGATGCGATCAGTCTCAGGTTAGAGTATAACATTATAAGATTTTGATGCAAAGCCGTTATAATACAAAGTTAAAAGTTCAGGAAGGGGATTTGGTATTTAAAAAAGTACTATCGGAACAAGAGATATAATTACCTTGAAATTGGCTCCAAATTGGGATGGACATTTTAAAGTAATTTCTAAGGGACATAAAAGAGCTTATATATTGATAGATATGGAAGTAAATCCATTGAAATATCCTTGGAACATTCATCATTTGAAACTGTATAAAAATGAAATGTAAGTTGATAAATACAATTTTACCGACGACATTGTAATAAAAGTTTATGATTAGTATCAATGAAGTATATTTTTGGTGCTTATTATTCATAAAAATGGTATATAATATAAATTTATAATGAATTTATATTTAATAAGTGAGCATATATATATATAAGCTAAACCTATCTGAAAAGTGCAACAAGTTACACATCTTATTAAGCCGAATCTGACTAGAAGTCAAGTCTACCTGAAAGTGTAAGAGGCTACAGTAAGGTTGTAAAGGCCTTAAGATGCGGTTATAGTTATAAGCCAAGCCTAGCTATTAGAGAATAAATGGATACACACCAAAATCAAAGAAAATATAACTATAAGTTAAATCCAACTAAGAAGTTTAAGAATTTCGAAAGGAGAAAATAAATTATAAATGTATGATGGATGAATATTAACGTCGGGAAATATAGTGGAAATATAGTTTAAAATTATAAATTATGAGATGTACGAGCGAATGTAAGAAAGGAAAAATAATACGAAGAATCATATATCATCATAAAGTAAACATAAAATTTAAAGATAACCGTCGGATGTTAGCTGACAAAGAGTTTATGTAGATGCAAAAAAATAAAAGATTAAGGTATCAACCAGAAGCTAGCCTATAAAAGTTTATAAGTAGTTAATTTTCCAAAATGAATCCATTCAAGAGTAAAAAAATTTGTTACTTGGAGTGTGAATGAAAGATTTTTTTTGTTAACACTACGAGGGTTGGTTGCATCATTTATATCGTCGTCCTTATTTATATTAGCATTTTCGGGCTACTAAATATAATTTTTTTAAAAATAGTTATTTTCTTTTGATTCTTGAAGACATTGCGGTGAGTTTTTTGACATATAACTTGATATTATCTGGGAAGTTCTTCCAAATATGCTCCCATATAGATTATGTTGTGTACGTTGTTATCAAGTATTCTTCTCAAGATAATTTGACGTCGTTGGTCCACCTATTATTTAGCTTTGTTGAAGACTTGTTGAATTAATATTTTTATGAATTTTTGCACATTGATTTTTTTTAGCTTTATTATCATTTTAAACTTCAATTTTGAGTTTATAGATTTCATTTTTCAAAACAATCTCTAAGGATTGAAGTGTAGAAATTTGATTATCTTTTGATGGTATATCACTTTCAAATTGTATATTTTTGTTTGACTACTCATTTTCATCGGTTCTAATTTTTTAATGATGATCTTTTGTTCTTATATCTTCTTTTGCAATTCCATTGACCTTCGACGAATTGAATCGAAGAGATCAGACTAGTGTTTAAGAGCTTTATTTTGTCAGTAGTAAATTGTCTTCCAGCAAGAAGTATGGAGTGTAATTATATTTTAAATGTACACAATTTAGCGTTTTTAAAATAAAACATAGGAGATTAAATTTTGTTGCAAATAAGTTAGATTTTTTTTTACCTCCATATGAAGTTCTAATTGTCGATGCAGAAGATTAACATCTCAAAGGCTTGATGAATAGTTGTTGGGACATTGGACTATAAAGTGACAAGTGAATGATTAAGAATTTATCAATGATAAATAAACTGTAATTATATGTAATTATATTTGATTATAGAATAACTTTTAATAATAATATTATCATATGAAATATAAAATTATAAGTTATAATTAAAAACTTATTAGGTTCGGTAAGAATAAATGGATTACTTGAAATAATTTGCATGGATTTTGGTATTGATCGAGTATCATGTTGATTTGAAATAAGATTTTTTTGGGAGTACAGTCTTCATTAACGTTTTTTATTTTATTTTTGCCATTGCGTATCTCGGGTGGACTGGCTGTTAAAAGAGAAAAAAATTTGGTAGACTTGTCTGTGGGTGATTGGGTACAATCTTTTTTCTTATATTTCTCTTATTCTTCCTTTTTTCGTCGGTCGGTTTGTTTTCAGTTGCTTAGAGATATTGAGTTTCATACTCCATTCACTTTCATATCCAAAGATATTTATTATATCGTCAGTGAAATGTTTTTCATCAATATGAGTATTGTATTTAACATCCATGATTTGATAATCGTCCGAAAGAAAATAATCTTTTACTGGACAAAATAAAGAGTAAAACAAGTTATATTTAGTGAAAATGTTGTACAATTTATCTTTTGAAACATGATGCATAGTGATGAAAAGTTTGTTGAGATATCAACGTTAGGAATTTAACCTTTTCCAGGTTTTTGAAATTTCCTTAGCTTCTAAAAATTCATAGATAAAGTATGATAAACATATAAGAAACTATAATAGTAAAATTTAATGAACATATTAAGAATAAAACATACTTCATGATATCCATTGTCTTTCAACAACACTAGTAATGTTAAAATATTATGATTCCCAATCACCGGAAACATAGAGAAACCTTTCTTTCCATCCATAAGGACGATGGGAGTGTAACAATGTCATGTTTTTAGCGACATTTAAATAATAAACTAGAGATCTAGCGACTTTATTAAAATTGCATTCGCTCATAATGTTAAAACACTTTAATAGTTTTTTTAGTATGAGGGATGCAATAATGATTCTTCTAAGTGTCCGCCATTTGTTTGGAGTATGTTGGCTAGAGAATATGTACGTTCTCTGAAAAAATCTAGAATTTTGGGATGAGGGAGAAATCTAATGCCCACTCCATTGTTTCTATACAAAAATATAGACTTCATCTTTGTTAACATGGTTAGGGAAATATCCTTCCAATGGGATGCGTATTTTCAAGTTATTACCAATACCCAATTTATACCGAATCAATTTTTATTCCTCTATTTTATATTCACCATATATAAAAATACTAATGAGAAAAGCATCGCTAAAAAAACCTTGGTTTTCTTTCATCAGAATTATTGGAAGAGGAAACGATACCGTCAATACTATATTTTTCTAAGTTTTGGTCTTAGGGTTCGTTTTAAAGTCCACAGACTTAGATGATTTTTATAGGGGAGTATGGATTTTTTATTTACCATTATCTTGGAATTGAGGTTTGCTACGAGGTATTAATGTTGGGTCAATTTCTAGCAGACCAATGTTCTCTGCGTTAGTTTCTAGAAAGGATGATGAATCCTCCGAGTTATTAAAGCCTGTAGAGATGTTACCTGACGAACTATTACTTGACGAATTAGTGTCATTATGATTCTTTTTTGTTATCTAGTGAGTTAAAATCACAATTGGATTTTAATCACTTGACATGATTACTCGGTGAAGGAATAAAAAAAAAGAATGATGTATAATGATACATGAAGTCGTCAATCAAATTTATGAATCTAAATTTTCAAATTTGGTAAATTGGTTAAGTAATTACATATAAACGAAACCGTTAGGAAGGTTTTTTTTATGTATAATAATAATTTTATCTTTTTTATGTTTATTTTAGTCATTAAAATATATCAAATATATTTTGAGAACTAAACGAGGTCTTAATGAGATAATAAGTTGTTAGAAAATCATCAATCCTTACTAAAGCTAGATAAAGTTACCATCGACAAAACCTATGTTCAAGATATTAAATTGATCGCGGTCAAAAGTCTAAAATTAAAGACATCAACAATAACGAAAATCGTGTAACAAAATAAAGATTGGCAAAATATATAATGACCGATATCATATGATATTCAATCGAAGACGTAAATAATTTAAAGATATTAGAATATTTTTAATTTTTTTAAATATATTACTAGAGGCTCAACAAAAAACATTGCCTAAAATTTTCTTGTTTTATCTTCATGGATATTTTCGTTTATTTTGCCTCATTTGTTTGTTGTATTGATGTAGGCTATATTTTAAACGTTATCTTTTGAGATTGATATTCTTTTATTTCGAGATAGTTTCTAAATTTTGTGTTTTCATTCTTTTATTTATCGAACTATGTGATCGACTCTCTTTATCAACAGAGCTTTTGATATGTGTTAGCATTAGGATTATCTAGAAAAACAGTATAAAAATGTTTAGGATTTAAATTTTGAAATGAGACAAAAATGGGAATAGATTTAGGACAGGCTGATTGTGTACGGATGAATTATAAAGTAGGCTTGGACTCTTCTTTTGACGATTTAAAGAATCAATGGGTTGCTGCTGGTGCTGGCGCTGCAGTGTTTAATCTGAAACGAGAAATTAACAAAAATTAAAGCGACAAACAAAATCAAACATTGGTAATGGAGAAAGAAAGACTTGGATGGTCTGTGATAGAGATCTGCTTTTTGGAGAGATCGCTGAAGGGGCTTTTCAATCACTTTTCATACACATACCAATACTGCAATACATATAAACACAATCATTTTTCATCGATATGTATATATACACCATGGATAATAGTACTCCTACTAGTAATATACTTTGTGTATTTATTAACTAAATAAAATATTAATATTATCAAAATAAAATATTTAAAATTCTAATTTTAGTATCAATTTGTATTTTTTTTAATATTAAAAACTAAAATTTTATTGCATGTTGGAACATGTTCAAATTTTTGGATAATTTTATAAAGTATTGTAAACAATTTTTAATTGAAATTATTTTCGGGGTTTTTTGAAAACAATAAATTGGTTAATTATAGATGTCTATCTTTTGAACAAAGAAAATTAAAATCGTTTTTGTGTTTTTTCTTACCAATATAATTCAATGTTATAAGTATTTCGACTAATAGATTAGGTTTGACAGTTAGGATAGTTAGAGTCTCTAAAATAAAACGGCCATAATTTAAAATTTGAATAGACGCCTTTCAAAATTTGAAATTCTGTCCCTTTGACCTCGTCGGGGCTCCGCCCCTTGACCCTGTTAATCATGATATAATCTAACAAGCGTACCCTCCGCACTCTACGACTTGTTTGATAATGTATCATGATTAAATTGGTCGACTAGTCGATCCAATTACACTAAAATATCTGACAGAAAATTATAGGTTTGGGTTCTTATGAAACATATAACTTTAAAATAAAATCCAAAATAATTTTCTGAAGTACAAAACATTGGCGTGGGGTTTGACATTTTTATTTCTTTCTTTAGCCTTTGAATCGTGCAAAGCATTAGAGAAGAAGAATCCAAACTCGCGATGAAGAAACTTTTGTGTCGCTCATAAATGAAAGTTGTTTTTACTCTTCAACTTTTTTTTTGTTTGGAAGTTTGTGGGGCTAGATAAATCGAACAGCTTGGAGTTTTAGAGGTAGTTTTCTTGACTTGCTTCTTATGAGAGGAATCTACCATGCCATGAGAACCAATATAAACTATTGATTGTTGAAGATTTTCATTTAGCATTCTTAATATCCAAATCTTCTTTAACTTGTTGGTGAGTATTTTTCTTGGTAGAGTTCTGTTTGAGAGACTTAGTGACTATATTCTTCCAGTCTTAAGTATTATGTCCCTAAACTTTCTAGGAATGTGATGATAACTAGTTTAGCTGAAGCCGAATCTTGTGTATAGTCAAGATTTTTTTATTTGTATGAGTGATTCCTTAGCAAGCCAATCATCATCTTGATTCCGTTGTCTAAAAATGTGATTTATAGTCATCTCATGTTTTAGAAGAGTCTAGCAGTTTTCGATTAGTTATATCATAAACCAATGTGCTTTTCTTGTAGCAATCATTTTTTATAAGGCTCATTGAATTAGTTTCAATATCTACATTGATGATATTCTAGCATTACAAATCAACAAACCATCCAATAATGCTATGCTTTCTATATACTCTTCCAAATGCTAAAATGATTTCTTCACTGTGATTGCGCAGTAAGCCACCACCACTGGATTCTCTCAAGGTTTGGTGAAGCCATTAATGTTGAGTTTCAATCTGTTGGCACATGGAGGTTTCGAGTTAACTAAGGCACTAACATATTTCTTATGAATTTCCATGAAACATCAAAGATTAGAGGATATGTTAGTATCTCCTGACCAATGAGTGGCCTTGAACATGTTTGCTTTGTTTAGTGTAAATATTTTCGTAACTAATGTATTGAAGTATTTCTTGAGGAGTGGTGATGCGATCTTACTGCCTAGCTCTGTTTCTAGTCCTCCATATAGACTAATAAATTATAGAGGGAAAATTCTTCTAATATAGATGTCTTTTTTTTATTGACCAGGATCAGGTTCTGATAAGATGGGATAGAGTCACATGTTCAGTAACGAAAATGCCAAACAAGCTAGAGAAATGTTTCCAAATGGCCCAAGCTATGTTGTATTTAACAAATATGTGTTTATGAGATTTAAATTTATTACAAGATTGATATTTAGATGCCATTGAGTAGTGTATTTGTTGCATAAGTAGCCACCCTTTCAACAATCTCCAAACTAAAAAGGAGTATTTCTTGAAAGTTATGTTATTCCATAGCCTTAGGAATAATTTAAAGTGACCTGATTTATCCCTTATTGCATTCCATATTTCCTTGATATTGATTTTTTTTTTGAATAAAGTCAATTTGATTTTATCATCAACCCCTAGGTTAAGTCTGAGCTTAGTTATCTTATCTATATGAGAGGGTAAGACAACAAGACTGAACTTCTCTAGATCTTAGTAATGATCTTTCGAAAATTGGTTGATTGATTTTTGAAAATTTAGAATGGAATAAGAGAAATGGATGAATGGTTGTTTGTCACTCCATCTTTCCATCCAGAAATCAATGGTGCCTCTGCATATTGACAAGAAAGTGTAGTTTTCAGCTGTGTCCCTTATGTTTATTAATCTTATCCATATTTTCAGAAGACTTTGAATGATGAGGGGCTAATAAAGGTGGGTGTTGACATAGTAAAGAGATGCCAAGAATTTTATCAAAATAGAATTGTTTTAATAAGTATGAACCAAAGTTTGCATGAGAAAACTGCCTGTAAGTCTATATTTCTAATATTAAGACCATATTTGTAATAAGGTTTACATAATGACCTCTAAGAGGCCTAATTCCAGGTTTTCTGAGCTTCTTTACTACCTAAAATGATTCTGTTACAAATCATTTTGATTCTGGAAATTACTGTCTTGGGTAGGAGGAAGCTTTGAATGAAATACATTGGGATATCAATTAAAATTTATTGTGTTATGATTAATCTACCAAAACGTGTATTTTCATTCTGATCTTGTTCACTATATGGTGATTAGAGGTGTTATCGGTCCGGTTCGGTCCAGGTTTTTACAAAACCAAACCGGACCGCTAATCTTGTCGATTTGGACCGAACCGAACCGACAAGATTTCGGTTTCAAATATTAGAACCGAACTGAAACCGATAAGAATCGGTTCGGTTCGGTTTGGTTTGGTGGACCGACAGAAGGTTACATATATGTATTTAATATTTTAAACTAATATTCTTGTGGCCGGTCATAACTGCTTATATATTGTGGCCCAACTGTTCGTAAGAGAAAAGGTAAGCTTGTCTCTCTTTTTATATAGGTTGGATGTTTCACCTATTGCTTCCACTAACGATGTGGGATTTCATAAATAAATCCAATACTGTTTTATCTAAGCGATGAGTACTTTTTGTTTGTCTCTATCCATCAATGAAATATTATTCTCTTTCTCGGCGAGTATTCTTTGTTTATTATTTATTATTCTTTATTATCACCAATCATCTGAATGTAGTTTTAATGCATACTAACAATTTACTTATTAATTTTTCACCGCTAAAAACATAAATATATCTCTAAAAGTAAAAGTGTTATAATTAATTTTTCACAGCAAAAAACATAAATATATATCTCTGAAAGTAAAAGTGTTATAATCTGTAGTCATTTTGTTTTAATAATAGTATCGATAAGTAATTATTTAATGGTAGATTGATTGCCGGATAATTTTCAAAATACATTAGTTTTGTAGCAAGTTTTTTATTGATTTTTTCGCTCGGTTCCGAATCGGTTCTATCGGTTTATCGGTTCGGTTTCTTACCGGTTTTACTATTTCGGTTCCTTATCGGTTTCGGTTTTAGAAATGGAACCGCGAGCCGGACCGTTAAGGTTCGGTCCGGTTCTCGGTTTGGTCCTTACCGATTCGGTTCTCGGTTCCGAAGAACCATTAACAGCCGTAATGGTGATATAGCTGGATTATTTTTTGTGGATAAGTATCCATAGATAATTGAAAGGTAGTTTTCCATGTCTGAATCCAGGGAGTATTATTAGAGTGTTTGCTCTTGTTTGAGTCATTTTTGAAGGGGTTATAATGATACTTTTCTAACTATTTTTTGTCCTGAACATGCTTTATACGACTGTAAAAATATAGATATTTTGCTAACATTTTTTGTGTCTCCATTGATGAATAAAATGAGGTCATCTGTATAAGCCAGACAAAAAATCACCATACTGTTTCCTGTTTTGAAGTGTAAGTCTTTATTTTTTTTAAAGTCTTTGAGTCATATAATCAAGTATCCTTCTTCTAGTATAAATAGACTTAGGGATATTAGGTCTTCTTGTCTCACACTACTAGTGAATTTAAAGTATCCATTGAAAGTTCCATTGGTAATGGTTAAAACAATCCGATGAACTGATACCATGCTTAATCCACCATATCTATTTTTTTTTATCAAAACCAAAAGCATCCAGTATTTGTAATATGAATGCAAATGATATTATATCAGAAGTTTTGACCATATGAATCTTGATCATAATATTATTGCCTCTTACTTTTTTGTCTAATTTGTGAGCTCATTCTTGAGTCAGAATGATGTTATCATGTATGTTTCCGTTTTTCACAAAACCCCCTTGTTCATCTGAGATAAGCTTAGAGAGAACGATAACCAGTCTGTCATTGAGTATTTTAGATAGTATTTTGTTAAAAATAGTACCTAGACTAATAGGATTATAGCCATCCCAGGTTTTTAGAGAGTCCACTTTTCGTATTAAACATTAATTGTGATATATACTTCATAAGGATCTTGGTAGTCTTTAAAGAAATAGAATATAACATCGCATAAATTATTGTAGATAATTGTCCAGTAAAACTGATAAAATCTTGTGTTAAAACCATCCACACCTGTTACACCATTAAAGTTTATGTTGTTCACAAAGGTGTGAATTTCTTCCTCAGTAGGTGGTTTTTAAAAGTATTTCATTATCCTTATCAGTAACAAGCTTAGGTATGATGTCTTGAATATTAGCTATTTCTAATGTTTGATATTGTACATTCAAGATTTGTTTGAAGTGATTTTATGCTGATTTACCAATTTATGATTGACCAGTGATCGAGAGGCCCTATTCTAAAATTCTATGTATTTTTTATTCTTCTTCTTTTCTTAACAAAATTATGGAAACCTGTGGAGTATCTATCTCCATTTACCATCCATGTTACGCCACTTTTCAGTTTCCAAAAATATTATTCTCTAGCTAGTAATCTTAGTCCAATTTCAGTCTTTTAGTTTGTATTTGAGTCTCTTAAGTTATTCCAAAATGTAAAGAGATGAGGACAAACCATTTTTTTGTCCGACTTTGTTCAACCACTTATAAAAATTTAAGTTTTTGGAGCTTGAAAGAAACATTAGTGTGTGACTTATCTATAGAGATGTTAATGCTTAGGGGGGAGTGGTCTGAGCCAATTATGGCCAAGCGTTAAATTTTTATGATGTCAAAATGTTCTAGCCAGACAAAATTATATAAAAAAAAACCCCGATTCATACGTTTTCATTATGATTGTTAGACCATGTGACTCTAGTACCAATAAAACCATTATCAACCAATGAGCAATATTGAATCATATTATTAAAGTCATCAATGGTTCTTTGACATAATTTAGAGCAAGATAATTGCTGTTGAGAGTTTGTGATACTGTTAAAATTTCTCATAATAATCCAGGGCTTGGTATTATCTTATATGTCCCTTAATTCCTGCCATAATTCTTCTATAAACTCTTTGGTATATTTTATATTGGAAAGTTATAACTAGGAAAGTTTTGTCAAAAGTGGTATGATTGATATTTAGGTGAATGATTTGGTCATAATTCTTTATTTTTTCTATTTTGAACTCATCTTACGAAAGTATTTAAATCTTATTGAAAGAGTTTGTCATACTTTTCTCAAAACTAAGCTTTCTGGTTATAGTTGCTAGCTTGTCAGTCCGGATATTTGGTTCTTGAATTGCTATGAAGTCTAGTTTTTTATTTCTTTTTAAAGATTGGAGTATCATGATGGTGCCTTTATTTCCCACTTCTCTCACATTGAAATTCCCGTTGTGGTGATTTTAATAATTTTGGATAGTAATGAAGGCCTTTTTTTCTCAAAACTATTATGATTTTTTAATATTTATGAGAATATGGATGACGAAAGAGAGCCAATTGCTTGTTGATGGGGATATGATTCCTCAATAGCAGGAATATCAATTCCATTAGAGAAGGTAAATTTTGTTGATGAATCAATTGCTATTAAAGTGCCTATAATTTATGCACCTTAGAATATATCACTTAAGATAATTGGTTATGGTTCAATTTGGAGACTTTAATTGTTTTTGGTGTAGAGGTAACTGTCGTCTGTTTGGTTTATGAATAAACAATAGAGGAGGAATATTTTATTATTATAGATTTAAGTTTGGACCTCAAGTTTTCACTGAGGGTTCATGATATTGTGTGTTGTCTGGTTGATGTGTTATTTAGTGAAAGTATCTGGTGAAAGAATTTGAAGTGTTGGAAGCGTTATGGTTATTTTTCACGCATGACAAAAAATTATGGCCAAAATGGTAACATACATCATAGTAGTAAGGATATCACTTTAAAGAATTGTTTGTCAAAAACCTTATTCTTTCTGTGGGTTTGCTGGGTCACAAAAACCAATCTGTATCTTGTGAGTTAATTCCTTAAAATATATCAATCTCTACTATGCCTTTGCAAGTGTTAAATCTTGTTCCATTTCTAAGATAAATCTAGATGGGAAGTGGCTCTCCTAGGACTTTAGCAATATAGGTAATAAAAACCTTGTTATACATGAATTCGAGTATATTTGGTAGGTTTATCCATATTGGGGTGATGGGTGATTCAACTCTGGTGTCAAAATTAAGATTCCACTTAGAATTCACATTTGAAACTGGCCAATTGGCCATACTGATATTTTCCATAGCATGTTATAATATTCAATCTTGTCTAACTCAATCAAAATATGCTTGTTATTAAATTGTACTCTCTAGTAAAAAAACAAAGTTATTCAAAAAATTCGGAATTGATTTACGCACAAGTTTTACGTGAGAAAACTTTCCAATCAGTGTGTGTTTTGAACTTGCGATTAACCTATTTTTGTATTATGATCTAAATATAATTTGTTTTATAAACAATAAAGTAAATTTGCTTTTATCTAGAAGTTTATTAATTTTTATTATTAATAATAAATGTTTAATTGAACCTCACTAACAAATAATTAAATTGATTCCAATATAATTTACCTTGTAATTTTGTAATGAATATACTAAATTCCGTTTCATAATTGTCTCCTTTTTGCATACAACAATTATAAAGGAATGTTTAATTCAAAAATTACAAATCAGCTTCAATTAGATTTGACTAAATTTTTTAAAAAAATGTAAACACAATTATCCAACACTAATTTTATTGTAATTTAGTATATATTTTTTACTTAACTCCAATTTAATACCCATTTTCTAATAATACCTTAAATATCTATGCCCATGTAACAAAACTAGATATATGGATGATTTTTTGAATATTTTTTTAGCTAGACCTAGTAACTGTGGTCTCGTATTAACTTTCTTGATTTCGCATCTCGTACTTCAGTTTACCCTAGTCTCGCATGAAGTAATAGAGATATGGAAGACCAAAATGATGTAATGAAATGATGCGAGAATAAGCATAATGAAGTGGATAGATGTGAGACCATGCATGATGAAGTGAAAAGATGAGCACCAAACATGATGAAGCGGGGAGATGAGACACCAGGCATGATGAAATGAAGAGATGCGAGACCAAACATGTTAAAGTTGAGAGATGCGAGACATGCTAGATATGTACTACTTGATGATAAAGATGCGAGACTAGACATAATAAAGTGGAAAGACCATATATTATTAAATCATGTAAGACCATGCATGGTGGAAATGGATAGATGCGAGACCGTGCATAATGAAATGGAGATATACGAGATATGTAATACTTGATGATAAAGATGTGAGACGATGGTTATAATATTTTGATAAAAAATAAAAATAAAAATAAAATATATATATATATATATATATATATATATATATATATATTTAATCCATGGATCTAGTTTTGTTCGTCTTAAAAAACGGTTTGAAAGATACAAACTTTTGTTTTTTAAAGTAGGAAATAAAAGGTTTGGTTCAAAGAATATGGATAGGGTTACTTGTGGTTTTTCTCCTTGGTCTATGTATTATTGGTACTTTACCAATTTTAAATATTAGGTGGTACTAAGAAACTTGGCTCGATATTTATGAGTACTTCACCCTAAAATTAATTGTTTGTTAGTGAATTCTCTATGTTTTGCACCATAATGGGTAGATATATAAAAAATGTCTTATTCGATATTGATAATATCAATTTGTTGGGGTTATTATTCAACTTTTTAAAAATAATTTTTAAAATATTGTTAGTAAATGTATTTGCAATGAGATTTTCAAATTTGATAAGAGATTTTATTCTAAAATATAAAGTCAAGATGATGAGAAATAATCGAGAAAAATGTTGCTCTAAATATAATGAATTTTACTATTAAAATGCGATCAGTCTTTAAATGGAGATTTTTTTCCTTATTTATACAACTTTCCAGATATTATCTACTAATAACAAGCTTACACATGTTATATTATTATAACTATCTTACCACGTTTCTTAATAACAATGTATCCATGTTTCTTAAAAACCATTTATCCATGTTTCTTAATACCTATAACACGATGACACGTGATACTATGCCATAACCGCTTAAATAACCTCTGTTTATACTCTTCTCGTATCTTCTTAATGATCTTTGCCTCATGCTTAGTGATCCTTGTTTAAAATATTAGTTATGATCCTTATATAATATTTTTTATTACCTTCTTCTTGTACTTCTTCATGACTTTGTCTAGTATTTTATTTATGACCCTCTCTTTGTACTTGTTCATGACCCTCTTCTAGTATCTTCTTTATAACCTTCGTCTTACACCTCTTCATGACCCTTGTCTTCAATGTATTATACATTATCTTCTATTTGTTCATTATTACATGCATCTTATTTTTTTCTTAATCTTTGATATATATTTACCTCTTCATCATAAGGAATATACACAACCTATATGATATAGCCTTATCAAAACTCCCATAGTCCTTAAAGTAATTTTTCTAAAACAATAAAAAAGTTATAATACATTATTTTTATTTTTAAAAAATGGCGTTCACAGTTTTTCATATTTCTAACTTTTGTCGGCACGTGTAAATAATTCGAATATTACTTATCATAAATTATGACACGTTTAAAAACACTTCCACTGATCATTTTATTTTTTTATACAATATGTCAATTATTTTTTACCGTTGATCTCCCGTTAATCCAATCACTCAGATTTTTTGCAAACAAATCCACTATTTTCATACTAAACAACTCATCTCTTTTATTTTTTTCTAGTCCCTATCTCTCTAAAACTTACCTCTATTCTAGTACTACCTGTATTGGAGCTCAAAAACCTTTAAAAAAATTTGTCTTCAACTTCTTTCAACATGTATTTTGTATATCGATTCATCAATTTACCTTATTCTTATGTATTGTTAATCAAATGTGGTTAGGTAACAAGTCTTAATTATGTTTAAGAAAAAAATCCTTAATCTTGTAAAAGAAATTTTTGCTTCATATTTCATCATTCAAATGGTAGTATTAACTTTACTTCCTTTCCTCAGGAACCCCTCATTACGCCTAAATTGTGTATTCCGGACATTGGTTAAAAAGTAAACACAAAAACTTAGTCAGTTTAAAACCCTTGTTGATAACGTCTCTTCCCTTTGCCCAAAATAGCTCTCAAAAGGAAAGAAACTTCCAAAACTAGCCAAGAATAAACTTCTTCGTGTACATATTATAGAGGAATTTTTTTTCTAGATCAATTGTTTGGTTAATATCAATATTTTGAATCTGCTACCCAAGTTCCTAAACTTGGTGAATTACCTCATCAGGGCGGGAAATATAAAATATATTTCTTTGTTTCCATAATTAACTTGGGTATTCGATTACCTTTTTCTCAGCTCATTCAAGAATATTTGAGATATGTACGCATATGTCCTACCCAACTAACTGCTAATGGATGGAACAAGATACTAAGCGTAATGTTTAGCTCAAAAATTCTGAAAATACGTGTACATCTTCTAGACCTCCTCACATATATTAACATTTTGAAACTTTAAAAAACCTCTGTTATTATGTATCTATTAAAAATTCTAATGAAATTGTCAATTTACCTACTTTCTGACCATCACTGGGAGAACTCATTTATTTTTGTAATAAAAAATTAGGAATATCGAATGAACAATAGTATGGCCAAATTGAACGGAAGTTGATGAAGACACGTACGATATAATCTGATTAATTCTAGTTTAGCTTCTTTTTTGGCTGTCTATTTCACTGACGCCTTCCTTATTTGTTTTATTCTTTTGCAGATTAATATCAACATCTTTTTGGAAATATTTATGAATGTAGTAACATAAATTCTTTGTCAAAACTGTATGTCGCTTTATACTCACTTTGTTGTTTTGAATACTCCTCATTTTTTACAATTTTTATTAACTAGTCTTTGGCCTATCCAGGAACTTCCCATGACTTATAATGGTAAAGTTATCCTTACTTCAACTTGAGAAGAAGTTACTCCTAAAGATTTTCAAAGTATGCTTCTTCAATGAATGTATAATTTAAAAAAGTTTGGGCTTGGATTGAATGCTCATAAGAAGAAAACAATAAAAGATATTGATGATGCTTCTCCTATCAAGATTGTGTGTCTGAAAAAACAACCTGTTTGGTGCATAATACTTTTGCTAAAATGATAATCTCGATGATCATTAAGACAATTATCCATAAGAAAAAGAAACATACATGCATTGTAGGTTCTTGTCACCATAACGAAAAATCTTAATAGTAGACAAAACAACCCTCCACTGGCATAATAACCTAGGTACGAACACTCAAAAGATCCAACAATTCCCTTGTTTCCAAGAAAAAATTATTTTCATCTCTAATGAGGTCCCTGTTCCCAATAAGAAAAATACCTCTAACTCTAATATTATCTCTGATGCGATCCCTGTTATTAATGAAAATAATACCTCCACCTCTCATAAGGTCCATGTTCCAAGCAAGAAAAATGCTTCAGTTTCTAATGCAATCTCTGTTACCAAAAAGAAAAATTATCTTGCTTCTCATAAAGTCCCTTCCTCTAACGAGAAAAATCCTTCCACTTATGATAAAGTTCCTGTTTCAAACACGATATTCTTTTTTACATCTTCTGAAGAGCAAACAAACAAGGAAAAGTGCTGAATTATAAAGTTATAACCTTAGATTCTAACAGAATAAAAAATAAAGATGTGGCCTCTATAAATATTTTGAATCAAAACATAAACCAATACAACACTCCATTGCTACTTCTTCGAATATACACCCAACATCCCTATTAGATACTAGATAACAATATGATTTTATAGAATTCCAAATCCAATATTCATGATGTATTACCAACTTAAATATTATCCAACATGTCGCATTACGATACCGTGAGTATGACTAACATCTCACAAAGACATCTCGAACTTCAAATATATTTTCATATTTCATTCAATCTATCATGATGAGCATTTTTATATATATTCTTATTGTGCATAGTTATCACAACTCAATGATACATGATTATTGACAAATGACCCATCATACATCGAAGTAATAGACAATTATAAGATTAACCTATGGTGTTTGGATATGTTAAAGAACTTAGCAATAACTTTGAATTTTTTTAGTGAATATATTCAGTTTTAAAGAAAAATGAAGAATTGTTTACTTAAATAGTTTCTTTAATCACTCAATGTACTTCTTCAATTATTCAAAATGATAAGTTGATTTCTTTAAATGTCAATCTAGTTTCTCAAAATGCTGGTCTGACGGATCAAATTAATATTATATTATTAAAGTCAATACAATGATTACTAAGAACATTTCTTTGAAATCTAAAAACACTAGTTTGAGTTCTGAAGTTAAAAAATATAAAGAAAAAATTATCAACTTTGAAACAAAAATGATTGAATAAATCAAAAAATTTGTGAAAGATATTGAGAAAATATTTCTGAAAAATGCTACAAAAATTATTAAGATTAAAGAAGAACAAGTTATGGCCGTTGCCTAGAGTTTTTAGAAAAAGTTTATAAGATGATATCGTACAAACTTGTAGAAAAAATCCTAATGTTATCTTGGGCGATGTAAGTTGTTGGTACCTGAAGGTGAACGTCCTGTTTTATCAGGCGGTGAAGAAGAAGAAGAAAAAACTATTGAATAAATAATATGATGACATATTAATTATTATTTAAGATATCATACCGTCGATGTACCCATACTTGCCAAATGGATGAAAATTCCGAAAATATACCTCATACTAATAAGAATGATGATAACATTTTCGATGTAATTCTACCCTGTACTAAGCAAGCTGACTATCTCTTCACCGAAAGAAGTTTTCTATCGCGCACATGTTAATTTGATGAAACTATTATTGAAGAAAATTATGTATCTTGCTGAATTGCTTCTTCTTATGTTCATTTTTTTAGGGAATCATGTTTTGTACTTTACTTTAAACCTTGATCGAATTTTGTTTATAACTAACATATATTTATTTTGGCAAAGTATTTTTACTTTTAATCTCGTAATGTTTTTTTAGTCTTTTGTTCTTTCCATTCATCTAGTTTTTTTGGCTACTAATTATTTTTGAAAATAAAACTATAAAACTACCCATGTTAGGTTGTCACTCAATCAACACTTAATTTAAAGTTGCAAGCTCAACTTCTAAGATTTATAGTTTGAAATTTGGAGAGAGACTAAGATCCGATATTCTCAAATAATCTCTTCCAAATACAGTTTTACATAATGTTTGTTGACTTTAAATATTTTTAATAGATATATTATTTCAAACACGTCACGAGGAAAAATTTGATTGACCACAAAGGGGCCGAACCATTTTAACGTAATTTTCTCATAAAAAGTCAAAGCCATTAATTATGTAAGAGGACTTCATGTCCGACATAAAAGTTTTCTTGTACAGTGCTCTTATCATGCTATTTTTTCGTATGCGTCATTCTATTTTTTTCATAGACATAATTCCAAAAATCATCGAAATCATTCAATTGAAGTAATTATTTATTTCCAGTGACCTCTATATCAAAATTTAAAATCCTCATGACCCAATAAAATTGGTATTTTTTTATCTACCCGCAGATGACATGCTTTTCTATAAACCAACTTATGGTTACAAAAATAAGTTCCTCCGTCACTTGTGATTGTTCTTGATGTTACAGATCGGGATAAATTATTACTACTTATGCATCATTGGTTGGAAAATCTCGTTTTTATCTCATTTCAATACATATTTTACAAACACCCGTATGTAATTATTCGATTAACATAAAGGGAATAGTATAATAAAATCAATGTCCCACAAATCAAATAACTATACTTCGAAAATATTTTTGGGTGACATCTCGTTCTTTCTTGATATGTTTCCACTCGTGAAAATCTATCATAGTTTGAAATGAAAACATAAACATCTTTTAAAAAGTGGGAAAAAGAACATTATTAAAGAAATTTTTATCTTAATGCACCAAAACGATTTCCCACTTTTAATGAGTAATGATGTCGTCGTATGTTTGTCATTTCATTTTCGAGCATGCATCGTCGAATAATATGATCGTCATAGTATGAATCATCCTAGAAGTAATTTTTGAGATCATGGAAAAGTTTTTTTTTCTTTTGTTTTTTATTCATATCTTCGAGTACCTTTTTATCAACAAGACAATTGGTAATTTTGTAAAACCATGGTTCGACATTGATTGCTAATAATTTTTCATCTCGAACATTTTTGTAAATGGTCATTTCTCATCTTCAATTTGTTCGTTCATATCTATGGTAGACAAGTGACTGATAATAACGTTCGATGTACGTTTATTTTCTTTGATGTATAGATCAAATTTTTGAAAAAGTAAAACCCAACATTTTAAATATAGTTTAAATTTTTATTTATTTAAAAAGTACTTTAATTTTGTATGATCAGTATGTATAATGACATTAGTACTTAATAAATATGATCAACACTTATCTAAAGAAAATACTATTAAAAATATTTTTGTGTGTGTACCATTATGCACTCATTCATATCTTGCTAGCATAATATATGACATGAAATTTGATGCCTCTTTGTTGTCCCAAAACAGATCCCATAACATAATTTCTAGTATCACACATTAATTTAAATGCTAATTTTCAACTAGGTGAACTATGATAGGTGCAAAAATAAATTTATATTTTATTATGCTAAATGCATATGAATATTATTTTTAAAATAATAATTGCATCATTCGTTTACAAATCGCAAATATGTTTAGAATTTTTGAAAAATATCTTAATAAAAATGTCTATAAAAAATATATGCGAAGAAAACTCTGGATATTTGACTGAAGTTGGAGGTTGATGTTTTTTGATGTCTTCGATCTTAGCTTGATATACTGTTATTCCATTCTCCGAGATGCGATGGCCTAAAAAAAATCAATTTTGTACCATGAAATAGAACTTCTCTTAATTTAAAATAAGGTTAGCATCAACACATATTCGAAACATAAAAATATTTTCCAAACAATTATCAAATGAATTACCAAAAATAAAAAATAAAACCATTTATGAATATTTTAATGATTTTTTTGACCATATAGAAAAATAGACATGATGCAACACTAAAAATAGCTGATGTATTGCATAAACTAAAAGGCTCACTTGATAAGGAAAAAATACTATGCGAGCATATGAAAATAGATTTGTCTTTGTATTCAGGTTGAATTGAAATTTATTTATACCCAAAATAGCCATCAATGAAGCAATAAAATGTATTGGTGACTTATCTTTCCAACATTTTATCAATAAACGGAAGTAAAAAATTAATCTTTAAGTCTTATATAATTTAATCTCTTATAATCAATGCATATTATCCATCTCGTGGTTGTTCTTGTTTGTATTATTTCATTCTTGTCGTTTGTGCTCACCATCAGTCCTCATTTCATTGGAAAAATTTATATCAAGATCACCCAAGTATTGTATAAAATTAGGTATAATACTTCTTTCATCACCACCTTATACATAGTCGGATTCATCCGCCTTTGTGGTTGTACAATTAGTTCGTAAAATTCTTCTATAAATTTTTTATGTTGGCATATTGAAGGGTTGATCCTTTTGATGTTTGAGATTGTTCATCTAATAACTTCATTGATTGAGCTGTCTCAATATCCTAAGTAATTTTTCTTCATTTTTGATATTTAAAGAAGCATCTGTATAGCCAAAAAAGTTTCAGGAATTTCTAAATATACGTACCATAAATATGAAGTAAATGATTATATTTATAATTTAGAAAATTCTAATAAGAGTCATTTTTCGAAATTTAAAAAATTAGAAATCTCTTCAACTTTGTAATATGATCCAAAATGGTAAGTTATTCGAATATTTCACACGCTCAACTATTTCTTTGATATAAATATTGTTCTCATCAAGTCTATAATTTCTTAATGAGTTTTCTAACGCCGAAAGAGGCAAAGTTTCATGCATGCATTTTTAAGTTAATTCATCTACCATATTTACTGACAAATAAGTATGGTTATCTGATATACATTTTATAGATTTGAATACACTAAACTGTACTTGTTCATGATGTACTTGAATTATTAGTTTACCGGCCTCAACTTCCATTATGGTAACAATAGTGCTTAAAATAGGGTTTCTTAATATTAATGGTATATTTTGATCTTTCTCTATATTTAGAGTAATGAAAAATAATAGGAAGATAAATTTATCTACTTTTATTAGGACATCTTCTAAAATTCACTGAAATATTTTAAAGACTTTTCAGGAATCGCAGTGACGCAGTTGTGGTTTTAATTTATCATAATCCTAATTTTTACATATTGTAAATGGAATCAAACTTGTACTAGAACCTAAATCACGTAATGAATTTTTAAAATTGACACTACCGGTTTTGTAAGATATATTAAACTCTATGGATCTTTGAGCTTCAACGATAGTTTTTTGAATTAAGGTATTGGATTCTTCGGTTAGCATCACTATCCCGAAATCTTGAAAATTTATTTTGTGAGAAAGGATTTCTTTAAAAAAATTAGAATAATTTAGTATTTGTTCTACTTGACCAATGAATAAAATATTAATCTAAAAGCTCCACAAAATCTCAAGAAATTTGTAAAATTGATTATGCGTGTCTTGCTTATTATGTTGGTTCAGATATGGATCATCATGTATTTCAAATTTAGAGGAATTGATTAAAGCCATATTACCGCAACGCTCCTTTCGGTTGCTGCAATGCTTGGTGGGTTCACCGCAGAGACCATATGTTGTTATCACAATGCGATCATCATAAAAAATATATGTGTTTGAGTAGTAGTTTTACTACGATGAATATGTTTTGTTGTTGTGAAAAAAAATTGTCTTTATTAAAGTAAATCGTTATAGTTGTTGTGGTGAATATTTCAGAAAGCCCTTCCATTTCTCTAATGATAGTGCTGTCACGACGAATAACTTCGTTGCTTTGGTAATTGTTTTTCCTAATGTAATAATTTATATTTGCCTCAGTGATGACTATATCTCTCTAATGTTTCTTATTATCTATGTTGTTTCCCGTTTTATAGAGTAATTGCATTGACTTGTTTCTTCGTTTTTAGGTATCATTTGGCAAAGTTCCTTATGTTCTCATGGACAATATTATGTGTACTTGACCGATTCAAGTGTATTCATTTAAGCCTTTTTGTTTTGAACAAAGACTTCAAGGTTCTTAGTGTTTACTTCTTCTTTGTCAAATCTGACTTCAGCTTCTTTGACCCATGTATTTAATATATTCTTGCACTTTTCAAGTATTTTATTAGAAGCATCATGGAACTGAGTTAATTTATCTAATATACCTGTCTTGTTCTATAACTCTCCATGTGTTATGGTTTCCAAATATTCTCCAAATATTTCCATGAGAAGTTAGGGTTTGTATGTCGCTCAACTTGATAATTACAGTAATGGGGTCGGGAATCCCGCTGGAAGTTGTTTACATACATGTCATTGTTTAGTTGAGTCAACTGATTAATCGGATCATACATATCACACATGTTCACTTATGTTGTGCTCATTTTTAGTTAGGTTATTTAGTTTTCAAGTGCAATGATCTTTACATTAATGCAACATTTTTGTCAACCGAATACAATCCCATATATCTACTTAAAACTGATGTAATTGTTACTTAGTAACACCTTGAAGAGTTTGTATGCTTATTTTGGGGGTTTGTTATTGATAGAATCTTCACGTAATGTATCTATCATCTGTTTGTTGTTTGACTATAACCCATTATAAAATGTAATGCACTATACTCTAGGTGGGTATGCAATGATAATAGCATATCATTAAAAACTCCTTGTATAATTCCTAAGGTTTGTATAACGACTCTTTCTCTTGTTGTGATAAATATATAATATCATTTCTCAGCTTTATAGACTTGACTATTGAGAAGTATTTTGATAAAAGATTTGTGCCAACTAGTTTCATGTTGTGATTCCTCTAAGGGTGCCAAGGGAATTCAAAGTTAAAGGGAAGTAGGAGTCACATCGCATCATCGAGGGCTCTATTATATTTACATGTGTCGTAGATTTCCAAAAACCTTAATAGATGCATGTTTGAATCTTATTCAGTGTCTCTGAATTCTATTACGAACTAGTGGTTCTAGGGGACCGTCACGATTGATGACGATTTAATTTCAAAACTATTTACCACCACCGTAGGTCGCGCAATACTCAATGTGAATCCTATTAATGGAGTTTTTGTAAACTCAACCTACTTACGTAGATCATGGTTTTGCTCTTCGATCATGGTTTTGCTCTTCAATCATGGTTGTTGATTTTTTGAATGCTTTTAATCGTCTTCAAATATTTTTTGATTTTTTGAATCAAATGGAAAGAACAACTTTGATCGTGTATCTATCCGTTATCGAACTCTAAAACAATCTAAAACAAATTAAGAAAAGTGACTAAATTAGTATTTCACAAACTCTTATTAATATTATAATAAATTAGAAATTACTCATCGAATGTGCAAATTGTTTTAGATGATAGTGTCAAATGTACCATTTAATTATCAAAATAATAATAATTAATTTTAAGACCAACGTATGAATCTAAGCAAATTGTTATAAATTCTTCTAATTACTAGCTCATATGTTTAATTAGTATTTAATTTGTTAATTTATTTGATGTGGAAATCAAATTTTAGTTGTTTTAGAGCTAGTAAAATGAAAAATAGAAATAAAAAATCAAAATAATAAACAATAAGCAATCGATAAATTTTAATCAATGACAAAAAAGTTAGGTAATTAAACTCAAATCAATTATTTATATCTTTAGTCACTTAAACAATTTTGTTCAAATTTTATTAGGTCGTGTCATGTTTAAGTTTAAATAAGAATAAGTTCATTGATTATTGCATATTTTTTATTTAATCTTTCGACTAAAAAATCACCGGTTAGAGTTTCGAGACTATTCGAAATTTATAAATTCAGTTTTGGTGCGTGGTTTTTTTTTCTGGTTGAATAGTACGAGTTTCACAGATAATCCCTCAACTTTTAACTTCATTTTTATCTTTTAATGGGTTATTTCCAATAAGATATATAGAATAATTAAAAATTCTTGTTTAGTGGGCCTTGTATCTAGAATATTAGATACAGTGTTAGTATAAAAAATATTATACATTTATTGGAATTATGAAAATATTTTGTATGTAACAAGAATTTTGATATATTTTCATTAATATAAATTTAATATTTTTTGTTTTTTATTATTATCGCAATAAAATATAAAAATATTAAAAATTTAAAAATAAAAAAAAGTCGAGGATAAAATATTAAAAAAATATATACTAAAAAATGTATTTAAAAATAAATAACAAAAAAAATATCAAATTTAAAAGGTGTAAATTGAATTAAAAGCCGAAAAACTATTTATGAGACTAGTATAATTCAACTATGGAAACACGTGTGAAAACAGAAAAAATGACGCACGAAGACTAAATTTATAGATTTGAAGACTAAATAATAAAAAAAAAAAACGCTATAGTCGAAAGAATAAACTCTAATCTAAGCATGAGAATTATGATATTGTCACTATTTCCTAATCTAGATTTTAGTTCTCATCTGCAATCTAAATTTTATATCATCTTATTAGTGATAAATAATTAAAAATAATATTTCAATAATAATACATTTTTTTAAAACTAAATTAAACTATATAAATTTTTTTTTTTGGTTTTTAAAATCATTAAATTTATAATAAAAAGATTTACAGAATAATACAACATAGCCTATCGCATCTGCAGACGGCCGAAACAGATTCCGGCATCAAATACTACCGCCGACAAAGATTCGGCACCTAAATACATCAGAAATTCTATAGAAACTGATTCTGGTACAAGAATACAACGAAAATATAATCCAAACAGATTCCGGCCCAGTAGACGCAAAACACAACGCCGGCACAGTAGACACAAAACACAACGAACCAGATCTGAGGCAGATGTGGTGGATAATATCGCCTCAGACTTCTAATCAAAGAGTAGACTTCAGATCGGAGGGTGCCTGTTTTACTAGTGCATGCACCTTCACGCCGAAATCACGACCAACAAAATCACAGCCATCAAAGTCCCCAACAACCGTAATACTTATCAATCCTCGCTCAGAAGAGTCACTGGACAACCAAGTACCTCGTACAGATTCTCCATTCCTATCTAAAAACCCCTTCGGGAAGACCACTGTATATCCATGGGAAACAAAAGCTATGAAATCCCAAAAAGAAAGAAGATGAAACAAAAAGAAAAAATTTAACAAGGAGACGACCAAGAAAAGGATAAACTCTAGATTCAAAACTCAAAAAGAAAAATCTGATTATAAAGAGGGGATTGAATCGCCTCAAAATAGCTATTGACGGCTTGGATCTCAAACCCTAATTAGGGTTTATAGAGAGAGGCGAGAATTCCTCCCTCTCCATTGAGGAAGAGAGGTTTTTTGCCCAGGAAAAAACAGACCCTGCTTCAATGTAGGGATCCAGAGCGTCAATGAGTTTTTAAAGTGCGATAATGAAGGGTGTCTTGTTGGCAAGAGCGTGGTAGAGATGCCGAGCAAACAATTTTGCCAAGAAGATTCCATTAGGGTGGTTGAGTGGAGATAGCAACTGAGAGTGTGAAGGTAAAATTATGAGCTTGAAACCTCCAGATCTGGACCGAAACAGGGATAAAAGAAACATCCCGAAACAGGTTGCCGGTGAGAGACGAGAGGCTACACAGGGAGAAGAGCACAAAGCCAGTTGTAGTTTATCTTTAGTGGAAACAGAAAAACGGCTCCATAGAAAAGAGAGGGGCGCTTTTGGGCTATTAGGGTTTCTAGAGATACGAGAGAGTTTCTCTCTCTAGAAACTCAACATCCCTATATAAAATGTTAGTTAGACCTAATCATAATAAAATCAAAATAGAAAAAAGGAAACTACGAACTATAAATGAACTTCTATTCATTGGATGTTGTTTCCATTTAAAACCATTTTTCTTAACACTAAATTTCATTTCAATAGCTAAAACAATTAATTGTATGTTCTTTTAATCTTTTTAGATAAAATAATAGAATCCAACTCATGTATATATATATATATATATATATATATATATATATATATATATATATATATTGTTTGTACTTTTTATTCGATCTTTTATTCTTATTTTATTTTTTGACTTTTATTTATTTATTTTTTAATTAATTTACAATTACCTATTGAGATATAAAATAAACAATCTAAAATATTTTATTTATTTATTTACTAATCATACTAACTAACTAACAAACATATATATATATATATAATGGGTCGATTATAAAATTGAAACCTATTAAATATCATAAAATATATAAACCCGTGATTTTAGAAATGCTCGTTAAAATGTTAGAACGAACGATTCAATATTGTATGAACCTAATCTGACTATCGTTTTCCACTGTTCTCGTTGATGATGTATTTCTCCACGTAGGGGTGTAGAGAAAGGAAGTTAAAATACTTCAAATATTTTATAAAACCTATGAATAATGTAAATGCTAAAACAACTAAACGATGAGGTTTTGATAATTAATTCTAAATTGGTAAATTAAAAAGTCACTCAAAATATTATTTGAAACTTGTTATTACGTAAACGTTATATTCAAATATTGAATTAATTGTTTTTTAATCTATTAAAGATAATATAGATAGTTCATTTTTTAATCTCACAAATCTTCTATCAGACCACTCAACAAACATTGACATCCCATACTTTACAGAAACCATTCCAAAATCATCACAAATGAAGAGAACACAACCCTAATGTATCCTCTATCTAATAATGAAATTCTTAATTCTGTTAATGCTTTAAATATTTCAAATGTTGCAAATATGGATGGTTTCAACACCACTTTCTTTCAAAAGTGTTGAAGTACAATAAACAGAAACCTATGTGAAGCAATCAGGGATTTCTTTAAGGGAAACACTATCCTTCAAGGAGTTTTCTTAACAACCATCTATCTTATACCTAATAAAGACCAACCAAAATGTGGAATGACTTTAGACATATCAGCCTTTGCTTTGTTTTTAATAGAATTTTGTCAAGAGTCATCAATGACAGGTTATCTCTTCTTCTCCCTAAACTTATAACTCAATAGCAAATTGGTTTTGTCCCAGGTAAAAGCATTTAGGACAATATCATTTTAACTCATGAATTAGTCAATGAGTTTAACAGACAATCAAGAGGCAACAATCTTATCTTCAAACTAGACATGTAAAAAACATTCGACAAACTATCATTTACTTTTATCCTTAAGATCTTAAAGGCTTTTGGCTTCTCCTAAAGTTTCATAAGTCTCATAAGGAGTATGATATCAGCTGTATGATACTTAGTTATTATCAATGGAGATTCCAAAGGCTACTTTAAGTCTAATAGAGGGGCGAGACAGAGAGATCCTCTCTTCAATAGCCTCTTCGTTCTCTCAAAAGATTTTTTCATAAGGAGCCTAAAAGAGATCTACATCAAATATCCATCAACAAGATTCAAGTCAGCAGGTTCAACACACATACCTTGCCTTACTTATGCTGATGATATAGTTATCTTCCTCAATGCTTCAACCCCCAACATCACCAAGGTTCTTCACGTCCTGCAAGCATATCAACTATATTCTAGTAAAGAAATAAACAAGGATAAAACTACCTCCATTCCTTCAAGAAATATCACTCCATCAAGGCTATCCCTAATTAAGCAACAGGCTGGATTCAAAGTTGGCACCCTTCCAATGAAGTACCTTGGCATATGCATACATCCAACAAACATAATAATTCATTATGAATATCTGGTGTATAAAATAAGAAAATGAATTTAAGAATGAGACAATCTTCTTCTTTCCTAAGGTGGGAGATTAACATTGATCCAGTCTATACTATTGGCAATCCCAAATTATCACTTACAATGTTTCTCCATCCAAAGACAGTCATTCAAAGAATTGAGAAGATTCTTATTAAATTTCTATGGGGTTCTAAGAATGATCTTCACAAAATCCATTGGACAACCTGGAAATCAGTTTGTAAACCATATAAAGAAGAATGCTTAAATCTAAGAAGCCTGGAAAACTCTCAACTAACATACTCTCACAAACTATGGTTCAAATTCAGAGAGAAAAAAATCTCTTTGGGCCCAATATATGCACTCAGCCTACTATAAAAACCAATATCCTATGCAAATTCAGGCTAAGAAGAAATTAAAAAACATGGAGAAGGCTCATGGAGATAAAATCTTCTGCTGAGCACATCATCTATTGGAAGCTTGGAAATGATAAAATATAATTCTGGTTGGATAATTGGTGTCATCCCTCCCTCATTATTTCTTTAGACACCAACTCTTCTAACTCTTGGTATCATCAAGACAAGGTTAAAGGCTTTCAGATAAATGGCACATGGAACTTACGCAAGCTCAATCAATCTGTCTTACCACCAAACTAGAGAGAATTAAAAAAATGACTATTAAAGAAGCAGAAATAGACACATCATTTGGTATATCAATCAACAAGGTAAATTCTCTACAAAAGACACATGGAATCAGGTAAGATCTCATGGTAATAAATCAATCATTCTCAAGAAAATCTGGAACAATATTTCATTCAAAAAATTTCTCTTTCTTTCTTTGGAGACTAATGCATAACTGGGTTCCAGTGGACTCATTTATTCAAAAAGAAATATCTCTTTGGCATCTAAATGTTTATACAGTGATAATAGTGGAACTACTAATCATTATTTTGTACAATGCAAAGCTACATGACATGTTTGGACTTACTTTGGAAATATCTTCAACGTAAGAATTGCAAGATATATGACCTTACATCATATTATCATAAACTGGATCTGGTCTTCCCCAAAGGACACTCATATTCGTACCATTCTCCTGTCAATCACATGCTGGACACTATGGAATCAAAGAAACACATTCAAATTCTATCATTAAACCTTCACAGTCAATACAACCATTCCATAGATTATATATCAAATAAAAAAGTTAGACATATCAAACCTGTTGAAAAGAATCCATTGGCTTCCAGATCTTGATGCAACTTACACAATGGGCTGCTATAATCACCTTAAGAATCCCCGTAAGATTTCAATTGCTAAATGGACTCCATCATCAGCTCATAGACTAAAGATGAACATTGATGGTTCATGCATACATGATGGAAAATCAAGTGGAGCATTTATTATAAGAAACAACCAAAGATAGGTAATTACACTTATTGGAAGACTCTATGGTAAATAGAGTCCTCTAATAGCTGAATGTCGAGCTTTACTAGATGGTTTATACATATGTAATAACATGAATCTATCAAATCTTGACATAAAAATAGACTCTCAAACTCTAGTAGATATGTTAAATAATTTCAATAACCCTTGGTATCTTTTTTTCCCTAATGGAATGTTGCAGGAAACTAATTGCTCCTGGAATGAGAATCTATCATATTTACCACGAGCAGAATGCAACAGCAGATTGGCTCGCAAAATGGATGCATAAGTGAAAATTCAAACAATACCTCAAGACAAATGAGTTATCTAACCCCTTGGGTGCAATATTTCTTCTTGACATTATTGAAGTAGGCTCAATAAGAGACACAAATTAACTTCAGCTCCCCATATCATTCTTCTCTATCTATCCCTATATCTACAAATGTTACTAAAGACTTTTTTAGTATGTAAAAATACATGACATAGCTCAATTTTTAGGAAAGAACCCTCATTGAAGAAGTAGTAAATTTGAGAACTAGAGGAACTCATCACAGGAGCTGCAAATTCAAGATGATAAAAAACTCAAGTCAATCCAAATCATAAGCGAAAATCTTCCTTCAGGAAGGAAGCAGAAGTAAAAAGACCAATATAACCTGTCGAATAGTCTCCAGGATAAAAAGATAGAATAATCTCTCAGTCTAAGAAACCTCAAATCAATCTCCTCACTTATTTCTCCCTCCAGTAGCCATTAATGGCTATAATCGAAGCTCGCAAGCTTCTCTAAAAAACAGGTTCCGAAATTTAGAATGAGCCAAATTTTAAAAAAAAATCAACTTAAGTGTTTCTAAATGTATTTGGGCTTAAATCTGAACCTTTGATATACTCTAAAATCCAAGGTCTTGTTGTAATTCTTTCAATTTTAATAAATTATGTTTTTATTCAAAAAATCTATATTTAATTATTTTTTTAAAATCATAATTTTATTTGTTAAGTGAATTTAAATTTTTATAAATCTTTTTAAATTTCTTTGTAGTTTTCTTTTATTTAAAATTTAAACATTATATTTTTTGTTTTGATATTTCCATCGACAAAACAAATGTGATGCTTTAAACAAAAACACGTATACTCAATAAGATGTATTTGTACCAATCAACAATGACCCATTGAAGGATGTCGTGACTTTTGTAGTTCTTTTTGTCAAATTCTAAATTTTGCACGAAATAATTTTTCTTTTTAAATAGTTGATCTGTGCTCGGGTTGAACAAACACTCAAACATAGTTTATGGACATCTAACATTGTTTTTGATTTTATATTTGATATGCTTGATTAATATGGGTTTCACTGGACGGTATCCAAAACAACTAGAGTCAAGTGAATACTTTTAAATTTGATTTATTTTTTTTAGTTTTAAACATTGTTTAACTTTTAAATACGTTTTCAAATTTTTGAAAATTTTAAATAAATTTTAAATATAAAAATGTTTTTTTATATATTTTAATAGATACTTCAAACTTTTTATTAGTATTTTTAGATTTTTTCCTCACGTAGCTCAGTTGATCAATATTAACATAAAAATGCATAAAATAAGAGAAAACGAATACAAATAGTACAAATAAAATTAAAATAAACACGAAAAATAAATAAATAAAATTAACAAATAAAATAAAAAATAAAAAATTAAAATTTATATTCCATTTTTTCTTATTTGACATAAACTAAAGACTTAATACCAATAAATACAAAAAAGAGATGACATTTTCATTTAAATATGGTCACAAATCTTTGTTATCTATAACTATAAAAATATATCTTAATATCCTATAAGTGATAATTAAGTTAATTTTTTCTGTATAAAATCAAAACGTCAGTACTTTTCCACGAACCTTCATTCATTTAACCTCGACAATGTTTAAAATATTTTTATAGACACTACTAGACGTTGCAACTCTGTTTTGGGTTGTTGTAGGTTTATATGATATGTTTTTGGTACTTACAGTTTAATAGGATGTCTGAATGAACTTTTATGTAAATATCATATGTTTTTGGTATTTATTGGTAGTAGACTCTAAAACTAATTATCTTCTAACATTATAAATCTATATTATACATCGTTGAAAAAAATTGTGTATCTGATTTTTTTTAATTTAACCCCATAGATTAATTTTTTTTTCGAAATACGTAATTAAATACTTACAATAAGTCATAGACTTTTTTAGTTTGAATTTTTTCTTATTGATATTGGAAAAAAATATTTGAATGGTATGAATCTTAATAACTTGGATACTTTATAAGATCTTTTTTAAAAGATTAAATCGATCGTTCTTATAGGTTTTCTAATTGATTTAACTCATAAAGAGAAAATTACTTTTTACTTTTTGTGGCTTATTTCATTAGCTTATATTGTTTATTTTATCTCTTACTTATATAAACATAAAGTATAATTTTTAAACCCATCACAAAACAATCTAAAATTTTAGTTTTCCTTAAATTATCTAATTACATATTCATTTCTTTACAAGATTCGTAAGAAGTTTGGTTTATATACAATTACTTTCATGATCGACTATTATCTATTAGTTCATTTATTAATAGTTAATTAGTCTTAATCATACCTCTAATAACGAAAGTCAAATGCGTCACTAAGCATTTGACGATCAATCCACCAGAGATTCTAACAATCTCCCTCTTGATTAATCATATGCTGTTATATGATGCGTCAACTCAATGAACGTTCTAAAGTTTTATTTTCCACGTTAGATAAACTAAAAATCTTGTACATGAATATCATTGATATAGTCATCTTTATTGCTATAAGCGTAAATAGACGCATCAATAGTCATAATATTGAAATAATTAATGATAATGATATATCATGGTGCATAACAAATATCACAAACATAATTATATAAGAGCATGCGATATATATATCTATATGTTTATATTAATAAACTCAATTATATACAAATAATATCATGTAGTTCATAACTAAATATAAACTTATGTTGAAACTAACACTCCTTTAAACAAACAACACTCATATTGATTTTGTGTTCATAAAATGCTAGTTTCTTCGACTTTCTAAATATATGATGTTTTGTTTGTTGTAAATATCACTTAATGTTTTTTTTTTTAATTTTTTCATAATGTTTCGTGCTCCGGTTACTTTTATATGTATCTAACATCCTGGCAATAAAAATGACATATGTCTCATAGATATTTGAGCATATATTAAACTCCTAATAGTCAAAGCATTAAATATCTTTTGTATTTTCTTACTCTCAAATTTTATCTTAGGACAATAGCTGAGACTAAACTTTTATAATTTATATTTCTTTTGAATTTCTAAAAGTAGATTATATGAAAATTTATTTTAATTAAAAGAACATTTTTTAGCTAAAAAATACTTACAAAGATAATTATATGCCTTTTTTATTTAATAAAAAAAATCTAACTAATTTTGTATATATATATATATATATATATATATATATATTATTTTACATATTTTATTATTATTATTTTATGTTAATGACCATAATAAATAAGTTTTTATATCTAAAATGATATAAATCATTACAGTAATAATTGTTTTTTTTAAATCTAAAAAAACTTTATTACTTAAATTGAGAGAGTTACAAAGGCTAGGGACTTAAGAGCAATACAAGTATCCATAATTAACTGTGAAACCCTAATTCAATTCAACATTTCTCTTTTCTCTTCTCTTTCTCTCACTGACGGCCATTTCTTTAGCTCGCTGATTTCTTGCTGCATCGAGGATTAAGTTCTTGCTATTTGTGTCTCTGTGCTATGAAAAATGATGACTCGATCAGAGATGAAGTTGGCTTCTTGAGGAGGTTTGTACTCTTCTACTAGCTCGCTTGCATTGAGTATTTCGTTTGGGGAGAGCTAGTTTCTGACTAGTTTTGTTCGATTTCCAGGAGAGACAACATATGCAAGAGGATCTATGCGATGGGTTTCACATGCAAGGGGATCCGTGCGATGAGGATTTCCTTTCTGAGGAGTAAGCTGTGTTCACAGAGCTTTGTGAGTAGGGGATCTTTAGTCAGAATAAGATATGGTTTCCTCTAACATCTTGCATGCTTGAGAAGTTTCTTTTCTTTTAATGGAGCATGATTTACCTAGCTTTAATTCAATTTCCAGGAGTTGAGCAACAAACTTGCGTGAGGACTTTGTTTTCCTTTGTATCGAGACAGCTGATTCTAATGAGGCCCAAATTACAGAGTAAGTTTTCTTCTTACTTTCTTTTCCCAAACTGTCTTAGCTATTTTATTTGAGTTCACAGTTTTTGATGTTCAGGTTCTTCAAATCTGAGTTGAGCACACATTGAGTTCACATATTGATGTTCAGTTTCTGATGTTCAGGTTCTTCAACCCCGAGTTGAGGACATATTGATCCACTATTCTACATCATAACAGTGATTTGTTACCTCAATTAGTTTGCCTTTCTGCATTCTCTAAATCGATTTACTAGTGCAAGTTTCTGACTTGATAGGTTATATAATTTTCGCGTTCGCAGCTACATGCGATGACAGTCAATTCATTTGTGAGCTGATTTCATTTTGTCTTCAGAATTGGCATATTTTTCTTGTTGAAACCACTTTGAAAAGAACAACAAGTTAGTCTACAATACGAATGTACCCTATATTTAAACTCTCTAGCAATATAATAGCATCCACCGTTGCTGGTGCCTTGAAGTCTTTGTAATCGACTTTCATTTTACATCTTTGAGTCCAACGAGCAAGCCAATCGGCTGCTCGATTCTGCTCTCGAAAGATGTGATGAATTGTCATTTTACAAGAGATTAAAGATTTTATATTGGTGAGAGTGGAGTTAAGATTAAGATGAAACTTTCTTTTCGATAGTAGAGAAACCTGTATTTTAGAATCTGTCTCAATATCTATCTCATTGTATCCTTTTATTTTGCAGACGAGGAGTCCATCTAGGAGTGCACGTGATTCTGCCTGTATAGGAGTTAGCAGGCCGTAATTATTCCCATATCCAAGGACCAGATTTACCTGGTTGTCCCTTATGACTACAACACCGCTTGCTTCACCACTAGTGGAGCAACTTGTCAGAGTTGAGTTTAAGGTGACCTACAACAGGAGGCATCCAGGTGAGGTATGAAATTTTTCTTGTAGAACTAAGGTGATTTATGCAGCCAAAGTTTAAGGCTGCATCTTCACAACCTTCCAGTGCTTATTTTTAAGCAATTTAGCAAAGTCTAGGTTGTTCATCATATTTATGATGCAATCTATAGCAACAGAAGAGGAGAGGTGAACTGAGTTTATTTTTCTTTTATTTCTCTGCTGCCAAATGACCCAGCTTATTAGGGTAGGCAAAATGGTCTTAACATGGGTTTTATTATCAACAGACCAAAACCAAGTAAAAAATAAGTGTTCGACTGTCATAAACCTGTGAATTTCTACCTTTAAGATACAAGAAAAATAGGACCAGATTTCCCACACAAATTTACATTGAATAAATATGTGATTTGTAGTTTCAATGTTAAAACAAAATTGGCATTTAGAAGCTAGGGTAATTTGCATTGATTGAAGAGTAGAGTCAGTAGGTATTTTATTTAGTAAAAGTCTCCATGCTAGGAAAGAACACTTCCTAGGAGAAATCTGGTTCCAAAGGTTACTAAATAAGGCAGACATATTGTGGGAAGGGTTTATGTCTTTTATGGTTTCTTTTATATTAAAAAGACCATAGTTAGATAAAGTCCATAATATAGTATCTTTTCTAGAATAGTTGATTTTAAGTTTAGAAACTTGATTTATGTTGTAGTCACTTAGGATGTCCTTAAGTTTAGAGTAGTTCTAATCATTATCAGCCCATAGGGTTTTAACAATTTTACCCTTAAACCAATTATTATTTGGGTTAGGGTTGAGCTTAATAAGAGGCGGCCTACCAAACCAACTGTCTAGCCATATATCTATATTATCACAACCCAAGTCCCATTTCATATGAGATTCAGCATACTCTGTGATTTTAACAAGCCTTTTCCAAGTTTGTGAAGCATATTTGCAGTCAACCTACAAATGATGTCTTCCTGAGCAATAAATGTTAGTAAGTAATATAGTCCATAAAGAAGTATTATCTCTAAACCTTAGCCAAATCTTATAAGAAAATGCTTTCTAAATATTAGTGAGACTATTAATATTAAGTCTACCTTCTTCAAAGGATTTACACATAGATGACCAAGATGACTAGTGAGTTTTATTAACCTCACTATTAGATCCCCACAGGAATCTATTCATCAATCTTTCGATTCTTGAAATGATTGTTGTGGGGAGCCAACAACTTTGTATCCAGTGAAGAGGGATAGACATAAGAATTGATTTTATCAAAGTAAGTCGACCACCAAAGAATATCATCTTTCTATCCCAACTAGTAATCTTTTCATTGATTTTTTCTATTAAAAGATTAAAGTTAGAAGCTTTGTTATGAGGACTAAGTGTTACCCCCAAATAGGTTGTAGGAAGAAGAGATGTATTGTAGCTTGTTTGAGTAGTTAGGCTGTTTCTTTTTTCTAAAGACATGCTAGCTACAATGATTATCTCTATTTTCTTTTTATTAATTGACTGACCCGAGACTTCTTGATATACCTGCAAGAAATTAGCAATCTTCTCAAGGGAATCTTGAGAACCATTAGTGAAGATCAAAATATCATCAGCAAATGCAAGCACAAGTATACTCATATTGCTTCTGCTTGAATATTTCATGGTTTTATTTTATTTAAATAACTGGCATATTCCTCTAATCAATACTTCCTCAGCTAGTATAAAGAGGCTAGGAGACAAGGGATCTCCTTGTCTCACCCCTCTTTTAGCTTTGAAGTATCCCATTGACCTACCATTTATTAGTAGAGAATTGTTAACAAACCTAATAATATTATTTATTAACTTAGTGACTTGATAGCTAAAACCAAAACCCTTTGGTACTCTGCTAACAAAGCTATGAGCTAAGTTATTGAAAGCCTTAGACATGTCCAGCTTTATAACTACATTCCATGCCTTAGTTTTCCTACCTATATCATGAATCAACTCTTTGGCAATAAGTACATTGTCATGAATTGATCTATCTAGAATACATGCTCCCTGGACTTCAGAAATGAGCTTAGGGAGAATAGTAGCTAGTCTATTATTCACCAGTTTAGACATTATTCTGTTAGTTAGGGTACATAGGCTAATTGGTCGAAACTGATTCCGGTTATAAAGGCTAGCAGTTTTAGGTATTAGGCATATACCAGTGGCTAGAATTCCTTTAGGTATAGGTTGGACTTTCATAAATTTTATTATGGCTTTACAAAAATCATCTTTGATAACAATCCAGAAGGTAATAAAAATAAAGTTGTTGAACCTGTCAACCCCAGCAGCTCCAGAGGGATTTAGACTTTGAATTGAAGTTAAATTTTCTGCTTCTGTTGGCTCAGCAAACAACATCCTATTATCTGATTCTGTCACTAGTGTAGGAATAATATTAAAGATCTTATTACACACGCATATAGAATCAATATTTTTATTTAAGTAAGAAGGGGAAGAAATCATATCTGAGAAGTAAGACTCTGTTGATGCATCTATAGCTTTCTCATCATCAGTCCACACTTTATTAATTTTGATTCCTTTTATAGCTCTCTGCCTTCTTTGCTTCTTTACAAAGTTGTGATAATGTCTAGTGTTCCTATCACCGTCCATTAACAAACTAGCGTTTTTTATTTGCTTCCAGTAAGCCTCTTCCATGGAAAGTGCAAAAGCAGATGCTCAGCAGTGGCTTTGGAGAGACAATTCTTGTTTTCAGGGCAACTGGATCTTTTGTACTTCTCTTCACATATTTGTCAAATAAGTTACCAAAATGCTCCTTATTCCATTTCTTTAAGGATGCTTTTAGCCTTTTTAGTTTATTCCAAAATACATATTGAGGGAAGCCCATCATATGAATTGACCAATTTGCTTTCACAAAGTCCAGAAAGTTTGTATCCATAGTCCAAATATTAAGGAATTTAAACGATCTACCAAGATTCATAACCTCTTTAGTTACAGAGATACAAATTGGGGGATGATCTGAACAAGTACGGGGTAAATGAGACACTTTAATGATAGCAAAAAGATCAGACCATTCCTGATTAAACAAGACCATATCCAGTCTTTTCCACCTGGTCTTGTTAGTCCAAGTGAATCTGGTGCCAATGTACCCCGCATCTTCTAGGTAGCAGTCTTAATCATATCCAGTAGGTCATTTGCACTGTGTTGACAGAAAATTGAACATCCAGATTGTTCAGATGGAGAGACAATGAAGTTGAAGTCTCCTAGTAAAAGCCATTCTTTAACCAAATGCGCAAATGACCTTAAGTCATTCCACAGTTCTTTTCTTTCAAACCTTTGACATTTTGCATATATGCAAGTAATGAATACCCCATTGTTAATGAGTGTGTGCTTGACTTCCATGTGGCAACACTGGATTTTGTCCTCTATTATTTTGATTTCCAAATCCTCATGCCAAAATACCTAGATTTTATTAGATATATTAGCGAAGGAATTAGTAAGATTTAGTTTAATAGAGAGATTACTTATCTGATCCTTGTTAATCATAGGTTCTTATAGAAACAATAATTTGATTCCTTCTTTTATTATTAAAGATTTAAGTCTTATGACTGAATATTTATTACCAACTCCACGAATGTTCCAGCATAATAGCTTGATCATTTAGGGCTTTTCAGTGATGTTATTTTTGTCTCTTCCATTTGAAGAGATCTGATAACAAGGGGCTTAATCCTTTTGCTTCTTCTTGCTTGTTTTAGTTTTTGATCAAGAACTTTTTAAAACTAGGATCAACTTTCTTTATTCTTCTTGCAGGTATAGAGGAAATACTTCCCATTTTTTTATTTTGGAGGCGACTTAGCAGTAGGAGAAGTTCTCACAACAGGGAGAATAGAAATGTTATCCAGCAGGTTGATGACATCTATTATATCTTCATCCTGGTCTACACTGTGTAGAACGCCATCAGAAGATTGTCTGGTAATTTCTTGAACATTTCCAGGGGAAATGTTATTATTTATAGGAAACTCAATCACATCATCCTTATTCACTATAATATTGTTTTCCTGGTCTATTACAGGTAGACCAGGGCTTTGTTGATCTGGTAAGCTTTACATTTCATCATTAGTAGATTGCTGTTCTTCAACAGTTGTGTTTCTTTTGTTAGTATCATGAATTTCTTCAGGAGCGTCATCATGTTTTGTATCTTTTTTTTGCAGGTAGAATCATCATGACCAACGTGATAACAAGTATCGTAATACTTGGGCACATCTTTATAGCTTAGAGTAATCCATGCTCCTTGGTTACTGCCAAAGCCCAGTCACACATTCTTCTAAAGATATTTGGAGATATCAATCTCCACCCAGGCATAGCACGCGTTATACATCGCTTTATTCTTGGGGGTATCCAGATCTTCAAGAGAGTGTCGATTGAAAACGCAATTGTGCTTACTATATCTTCATTATACAATTTCTCAGGTAATTTCTCTACTCGTGTCCATATAGGAAATAGGGGACATTCCTTTCTAACATTAAAGGATGAAAACCATTTCAAAATTCTCATTGAATGCTCACCTATTGACAAACACCACGCGACCAAATCTTACTTATATCATCCTTAAGAGAGAATTCAAGGAATAGATGCCTTAAATCTCAGTTGGTATACGAGAAGTCACCACTGAACTTTCTATCCTTAAAGAATCTGTCTAGCTCTGACTTTTTAGGTAGTCCTTTAGAAAATTTACCGATCAAAGTAAAAGATGTTTCCTATACTAACTTCTCATATACCTGGTCCTCAAACTGAATTGATATATGGTCCAATTTGTGTTGAACGCTAGATGGCTTGATTTTGATGGCAATTGTATGATGTTGATTGACTACTTGGGCATATGATCTATGATGATTGAGATATTCACCATTTCTACCATTATTTTGCAGATGCGAAGGAATCAGAGCTGGGAACTCTTCCATCAAGTCACTTCTAAGAAAGAAAGAAGATAAACAAGAGATTAGAGAGGACTAAGATTCAAGAGGAATGTAGAAGATCAACGAAAATTTGGATTCCTCATCTCCTAGAATAGGTTTCTTGGAGCTAATGGTAGAGAAATCCTCAGTTACCATTAAACTAGCTTTTTTATTATAGTAATAATTGTTTTAAACAAATATTATAAAAAAAAAACATAAATTTTTAATTATAAATAGATTACACTTAATGAGGTTTATTTTGGATTGAGGGTAATTTTGTAAAGTGTTTTGGATAGTATGGAGAGTATTAAATGCTTAAGTGTAAAGTAGTGAGAGATTTGAGGTGCACGGTTGTATTAAATGTTCATTACCCTCATTAATGAAAGTAGTTGGGGTATTTATACCCTTAATTAAGGACTCATGGGCTTTCAGGTCAAGTTATGGAACCAAGTCGAGTTTAAGGACCCATTTACTTATTAAGTTGATTAGCACATAGCTTAGTCAAAAAGTGTTTAGTTATTTCTTTACTTTTGTCCTGTTCAGATAGTTTAGTGATACGTTTATGTCTGAATTACCCTTGTCTGGATATCTCAGTATGCTGTGACTGAATAATCCAAACTCATCAGTCGCCCCTTTTTTAGGCATTGTCAAATATCTTTGGCATGACTAAAAACTTTTCTTAGCCAATGACGATCTTATCCGACCTGCCTGTGCATCTAGCTTGAAGTTTGTCTGAACTATTTTTTTCACAGAATTCTAAGAGTCTTTCTTTGGATCGTGGGACACGTGTCACAATCCGATTCGACCTACCCGTCGTTTTTTACCTAGATTGGCGCTCCCACTAAACCTAGAAAGTAAACCTATACATTTAATTTTCCCCACGCCTGCGTTGTCTCTAATTATTGCAAAACCTTTCTAACTCCTCCTAGGTGTTAGTTACCTTTTTCTGCGAATATATAAATCATTTTTTCACTGTTTCATTATCTTCATTACTCAAAAACATTCTAGAGAGCTTTCCACCCTCACTTTCACACTTGTTCTTGGATAGTTTTATATTCACGACTAGAAACACTCTCGTAAAAGGCAACTGGTTGAACTTGTCCGAGTTAGAGAAAATTAGAAAAGTCGAACGAGATAATTGTATCGTTGCTGGTCTCCCAGTCTCCCCGAGCGAAAAGTCTTGTAAACCATCCCAAGAAACTGACCAAGGGTCATCTTCCACCAGAAACCCAAAACCTAAACAGCTGTTCAAACCAAGCCTCTCACAATCCCATCAGGCTCTTCTGTTCAGGAGTCCCAACCCTCCACTACCAAGGAAAAAACAATATCGAGCGTTAGAAAACCCTCCCCTTTCGTAGCCATGGGCTCATACATTGAAAAGTATTTAGAAAAATAAAATCCACGGCAGACGACTCGTTTGGTGAAAGCCCAAGCCACTGCCTCACTGCCAAAACCCTCCAGTTCGGAGGCTTCCAAGGCCACATCCAAAGATAAGCCCTCCTGATCGGAGGTGTCTAAAGTAGCCTCACAAACAAAGTCCTCCGGAGGTCAACCTCAACCGGATCCCAGGCCATTGGAAACAACAGGCGCTCATTCATCCGAAGAGCCTTTGGTGTCAGGAGTTGTTCCCTTCCCATCCACAATAACTGATAGACCTTCCACAGTGATGGAAGAAGTCATGGAGGACAGCATCAAAGAGGCCCCTTTGAAACTGAATCCTCAGGTCAAACTGGGGATGCCACCCCTGATAGGAAAGACAAATGCAAGGTTAAAGTTGGTGTGTCTCATCCGGATCTCCCGAAGTGCTTGGAGGGAAATGTAGGGCCTTGCTTTAAAAACTTTAATGTTAAATAATTTCTGGCCATGCAGAATATAAATTATGTCTATACTCATACTGCCGAGTTGGACCGGATCCGGAAAAAGTGGGGGATCCCAGAATCAGTGAAGGTGAGGATACCAGTCACACCGGAGACTCCAATAGACTGTAAACTCAACGAGGTGGTCATTTTTACAGAGGTACTGAACTGGGGACTTCAGTTCCCATTAGATCCAGAAATTGTCAGGTACTTCCACCTGGTGAAACTTTATCCAAGCCAACTAAGCCCGAACGCATGGTACTCTCTCCTCGCCTGTATTATGACATCAAGGTTATATAAAATCCCTCTCCTTATAAAGCAATTTGCAGCTGTGGCAAGTCTATGCAAGAATCATCACATCCCATTCTACCATCACAACATGGGAAATGACTTCAAAATGGTAGACGAATTACTGGAGTCGGAGAAGAATTGGTGATCTCAGTTTTTATTCATCAGTGGGTCATGGGAAAATGGGAGGAAGATCAAAGCCAAAACCAACCATAGTATGCTAACTAGTAGATGGAAGAGTACTCAGTTGCGGAAGGAGTATACCGAATACTTGGAGGAGGGGAAAACTACATGTGCCAAACTGAATACATGTGCTGCAGAGCGTCAGGGGAACGTCTTCCACAACTGTTTTACCTCAGGAAACATGGTAAGATCCCATATGTGGAATACCACAGGTCGGAGAGATCTTACCTGGGAAGAATTGACTACACCCCTCCTCCTAGTATCATCCTTAAACGGACAGAAGAGAAAGATGGTAAACTGGTCTTGCCTTCTAGAGCCAATGTTCCCAGCAAGATGAAGGGAAAGAAGAAGAGAGCTGCAACAGAAGCATTTTGGGCTGCCACAGAGGAGACCGATTCGGGGAACCAAGGGGGGATCGATGCTGCCTTGGTCAAGGTAGTTGAAGCTGAGACTGTTAAGGAAGGAGGAGAATCACAAAATACACCAAGGCCTCCCAAAAAAGGACCAGAAATGGGAGTAAGCAGTGATGAAAATGATGCCAAGAAGAAAAAAGTCACCTTAGAGGAAGAAATAATTCTTCACCCTCCGGAGCTTCTACCTCCATTAGCCCGAACTGACCCTACCTTGGCAGAGAAGATCCCCACTGGTCTGCAATCTGGAGAAGGTACCGGAGGATGGATTGATGGAGTAGACATTAGTGCCCTCCAAGACATTGATCTTTACTTCAACGACTCTGAGAAAGATGACTTTGTTGGCCCCTTCCGTCCTTCAAGTTCTTCTAATATGGTGACTTACAATGGCAAGTCCTACACTATCTCCAGAGAGCATGATGTGGTGGCTTATTCCCTCCCGGGTCATATGCAACCAGTGCTTGACCTGGAGAGGCAAGTGAAAAACCAGTCCACCCTTATCAACACCCTCAATAATAACAAGGAGTCTTTGTCAACCAATATCCTCAATGCTAATCAGAGCATAGAAGATTTGAAGAAAGAGCTTCAAGCACTGAGGAAGGACAAGGAAGATCTATCGACGAAGCTGTCCACTTTGAAAAAGACCAGTATTGAGCTCCAAACTAAGTGCTCTGGTTTGGAGAAAGATCTTTCAACGTTAAGGGAAGACCTGAAGACCAAAGTTGGTGCCATCCATACCTTGTCCGGTGAGAAGACTTCCCTAGAAGATGTTGTGTCTAAGGTAACCAAGGAGAAAGAAGACTTGGAGAAGCAGCAGGAACAGAAAATTCAAGCCAACATTGATAAATACACCAATGAGGTGATAGACTCATTGGAAGCAAGGTATGCTGAGTTGAAGTCTGACATGGTGCTGATTTTTTATGAAACGTTTCCGAAGAGGACCCTTGGTCTCTTATGGAAATATGTGGAGTACGTAGACATCCCGTTCAATACCATGACTGCTGGTGACAAACACAACTATAGCAGTGGAATAGACTCTACTACCGATGAAAAGGAAGGAACCGGTGAGAGTTCAAATGTCGAACTCAGAAGTCCCAAGAAAGGAGGCAATGCAGGAACATCCGAAGGGAATAAGCCCTAAGGTTTTAAATATCTTTTGTGTTTTCTTAATTTGCGAACTACTAAAGTCCTTGGATGGCCAAGTCATTTTTGTAATAGTATCCGGTTTGAGTCGGATAAGTCTTTCAAAAACTTAATGTCCTTGGATGGCCCATGTATATTTTGTACTTTGGTAACATAATCCGGTTTACATCCGGACAAGTTTATCTATCAAATTTTTCTTTGTTTCATGATTCATTTCAATTTTAACAACTAATGTTTAAAGAGCCCCAATTATTTCAAAAGTATTTAAATTGAGAGTGTTTAATATCTCCAATGACATGTATTTAATGGTCATCATTCAACCAGATTAATCCAATCTGTCAAAGATCCATAACATTAAATCGAAGACTTGAAAACAATTGTAGTCAAACCACATCGAACGTTTTAAGAAGGCATTATATTTTATTGAAAAAACCGGACACCTCATTAAAACCTCCCCGCGTCACCAGGGTAGGAAAGAGTATGCCCCCTAATATTTACATTAACTTTTAACAAGTAAATATTTACACAAATTTTATTCTAGATATAACCTGAGGTGTTCAATATTCCATGGGTGCTTCAAAATTCTTCCATCTTTGTCTTGAAGCCTATATGTCCCAGGCTTAAGATTTTCGAAGACCTAATAAGGGCCTTCCTAGTTTGGAACCAACTTGCCGAACTACTTTTCCTTAGTATGCAATAAAATCTTTCTCAAAAATTTATCTCCCGATCGAAAATCCCTTCTCTTGATCTTGGAAGCAAATCTGATCCTCATCAAGCCTTGATAGTGGGTTGTTCTAAGATGAGCTTTAACTCTTCTTTCTTCTATTAAGTCCAACTGATTCCTAATTGCCATCTCATTTGCTTGTTTGGAATAGTTGTTGACCCTGTATAATGGTAGGGTTGCTACTATAGGAGTAATTGCATCCATCCCATACACCAAGGCAAAAGGAGATTCCTGAGTAGCAGCCGTAGGAGTAGTTCGGTATGCCCACACCACTTCTTGCAAATAGCTTGACCACTTCCCTGCAGTCCTTTCTAAATTCTTTTTTAAACCGGAAAAAACGGTCCTGTTTGCCACTTCAACTTGGCCATTTGCTTATAGTGGAAAGGATAAGAGAAGCAATGCTGAATGCCCCTGGAGGCACAGAAACTCTCCATATCCTTGTTATCAAATTGTGGCCCGTTATTTGTAGTTATCTTTTGTGGAACCCCAAATCAGTTACAAATGTTAGACAAGATAAATTTTATAAATTTGAAGTGGTTCCTGCCAGGGGAGCTGCTTCTATCCACTTTCATAAATAATCAATGGCTACAATAATAGTCATGCACCCTCCGGAGGCCATTGGTAGAGGCGCAACTAAATCCAACCCCCAACGAGCAAAAGGTACTGGCTCAGAAATAGACTCCATAGGTACTGCTGGGATATGAATTTTGTTACCATATCTTTGGTATGGATCACACATTTTCACCAATTCCTTTGCATCTGCCATTATTGATGGCCAATAGTATCAGGCCAATAAAACCCTCCGGGTTAGAGCTCTGTAACCACAGTGTGCTGATCCCTCTCCATCATGTAGTTTGGATAAAATGATCTGGGATTCTTCAACCCTCAAACAACGCAGGAGAGGTCTGCTTAAATATTTTATATAAAGAACCTCTCTTATGATAAAAAAAAACCACGAGCCTTGTGTTTCATTTTCCTTTCCATAACTTTCTCCGGAGGCAAAATCCCATCAGAGATATATTGAAGAAGGGGAAATCTCCAATCTTTAGGTTGAACTACTTGTATACTCAAACTTTCATCCTCTTCTTTGTTCTGATCTGATTGTATAGATGGGCATTCTTGTATATGAATCCAAGGGTAGGACTCAGAGTATGCTATCGTTGCTAAGGAATCTGCCAGCGTATTTTCCGATCTAGGAATATGCTCATAGCAAACATTTTTGAAGTTGGCTGCCACCTCTTTAGAAACAAATAAGTATTTGATCAACTGTTCCTTCTTGGCCTCAGACTGATCTTAAGCATGGTGGATAAGAAGATGGGAATCACCCATTAATCTAACTCTTTTAGTCTCACATAGAAAAACAAACTTAAGACGAGCTATAACTGCTTCATATTCAGACTCATTGTTAGAGGCCGTGAACCCAAAGCATATAGCCTGGTATAGTTTATCACCATATGGAGAGGTTAAGAAAATTCCAGCCCCATAACCGATTGTGCTCGATCCACCATCTATCTGGACAACCCACTCTTTTTTAGTTTTCTCCTCTGAAGCTTGTTTAGAACTTCTGTTCGAATGAAACTCTACCAAGAAATCATCAACAAATTGAGCTTTGATAGCAGTTCGTGGGGAAAAATCAATGTCATAATCACCCAACTCCACTAACCACTTGGTCATCCTTCTTGGTATGTTTGCTTTTTGAAGAACATTATTTAGTGGAAAAGACGTTCAGACGATGATGGAGTGAGACTGAAATACGGCCTCATTTGTTTGGCAGCAATCACTAAGGATAGTGCCAGCTTTTCAAGCTTTAGGTACCTCTTCTCAGCTGATGTCGTATATCGGATGAGGATAATTGTCCACCTCTCTTACCAACACTGCACTTATAGCATATTCGGACACAACAAAGTATTCATAAAGTGTTTCTCCTTCAATCGGCTTAAAAAGGGTTTTTGGTGAAGACAAGTGCTTCTTTATTTCATCAAAAGCCTAGCTGCATTGTGGAGACCAGTTGAAGTCTTTAGCACCTTTCAAGGTCTGAAAGAACGGAGCACATTTGTCCGAAGACCTTGAAATAAAACGATTTAAAGTAGCCAATCTTCCTGTCAGCCCCTAGATTTCTTTAATATTTCGAGGGGGGGGGTCCATATTTAATAGAGTATCGAGCTGGTCCGGATCAAGATGTATCCCTTTTTCACTTATCACATAACCCAAAAAAATTCTGGATTACACCCCGAACGCACACTTTCTGGATTCAACTTTAAATTCACCTTTGTCAAGTTGGCAAAAGTTTTTTGAAGATCAGTTAGGTGCAACTCTTCTTCTAAGCTTTTAACCATCATATCATCGATATATACTTTCATATTTCTGCCAATATGATGAGCAAACATTTTGTTAACCAACCTTTGATAAGTATCCCCAACATTCTTTAACCCAAAAGGCATCACCTTGTAGCAATGGAGACCCCTATCTGTAACAAAAGGTAGTGTGATCTTGGTCTTTCAGATCCACTTGTATCTGGTTGCACCCAGAGAAGGCATCCATTAAGGACAATAACTTGTTCCCAGATGTTGAGTCCACCAACTGATCTATCCGGGGAACTGGGTAAAGATCTTTTGGGCAAGCTTTGTTGAGGTTAGTAAAATCGATGCACATACACCATTTCCCATTTTTTTCTTAACTAACACTGGATTAGCAGTCCATAAAGGATATTGAGACTCCTTTATATGCCCCATCTTAGTAAGTCGGTCAACTTCTTAGACTATTACATCAGTTTTTTCCTTAGAAAAAGCTCTCATTTTCTGCACAACAGGTGCTACATCTCTTAGGATGGAAAACGTGTGTGATATAACACTTGCAGGCACTCTGGTCACATCAGCATTGCACCAAGCAAAAATATGTTGGTGATCTGCCAAAAAGGATAACAATTTTATCTTTAACTCTGGCGCCATTTTGGAGCCAATTTTAACACTTCTACCTTCGGCCATAAAGTGGGTTTCAACTTCTTCAATAGGCATTACAACACCAGGGGTCTCGTTGGGGTCATCAATTTCACCCTCACCCCCAGAAGGCCCCAATAACTGCTAGTCTTCATTAGCCCGGACTGCTCCCAAAGCTTTAGGAGCAAGCACAGTTGCATAACATTCCCTTGTTATCTTTTGGCTACTCCGGACAACTCCCACTTGTCCTTGCACCACGTACTTCAAACATTGGTGGACTGTTGAGGCCATATCATGCATTCTAGAGAGCCAAGACCTCCCAAAGATTGCATTGTAACATATGGGGCAGTCTACCACAACGAACAATACTCTAACCATCTTCTTGAAAGAGACCTTTCCCAACAGTACTCCTCCTCAAATTCTCCGATTACGTCCGCAAAACTCGCTGTGAAACCCACAATGGATCTGTTCGAACGTTGAATTACGGCCAAATTTTTCATCTGCTTGTAAGAACTTAAAAAGAGGATGTTTGCCGAACTGTCCTTTTTAACCAGAATTCGTCTGATATCATTGCCCCCAATAAAAGCTCATATCACTACAATATCCTCATGAGGCCCAGCTATATTTCTTAAATCATCTTCATAAAAAACAATAAAAGGAAAAAGGATTTACGACTGATAAGAAGACACGCCTCCCTCGAACTGAGTAGCCAGAGTGTGAACATGCATCTTTTTTGAAGAAGGAGTCGGCGCAGTCATGGTATCCCCTCCAAATATAGTAAGTGATTAAAAAAAATCTTATGAGTCCGGACACCGTCTTAGTTTGTTCTGTTATGACCCCAACTTTATTTTGGGGTTGGATCAGGATCCAAGTACTCCGAATCAACATCAAATATTTCAAGGATCACAATTGCCCCTTCTGGAGTAGATGTTCCCGCATTGTTCATTGGGCCAGTTCGGGGAGCATTCTTAGGCTTGTTTCCACCCCTTCTTTTGACATAAGCCCCCGGTTTGCCTCTTTCGATGAGATTTTGCACCTATTACTTTAAAGCGGTGCAGTCTTCGGTGTTATGGCCAATATTATGATGATACTGGCAGAAACAAGTATTACGACTTTCCCTAGGAGATTGGAGTGCAGCTGGTTTCCGGAAATGAACCTCATCTTTAGTCTTGTCATAAATGGTTGCCACATTTTCTTTTAACTTTGCAAACCACTCCGGTTGGACCCAAGGACCTCGTTTATTCCTAGACTGCTGGCTCTGAGCTGGATTTGGGTGGGATTGAGTCTGTTTGGCCCTGTTGGACCCCTGTCCGGTTTTTTTGGCCTTGTATCCAGACTGGTTTTGGTTTGGAGATGCTGGGGCAACCTCACCTGTCTGTGTACCCTAGTCTTCTTAATTTCATCCACGTTGATTTGCGTTCCCACCTGGTTTAACAAACCACCCCGAGTCCTGGCCTTCTTCCTTGTCACTGAATCAGCTAGATTCCTAGGGTTTAACCCTTGCCTCAAAGAAGCTATTGCTACTTGCTCAAAGCAATCAGCTAACTCGTTCTTGGTATTTACGAACCGACTTATATAGTCTTTTAATGACTCATTTGGTTCTTGGGCACAATGGATGATAATATCTCCATTGCTGTTAACCTCTTTACTCCCCACAAACTGCCTTCGGAAGGCAACCCAAAATGTGTCAAAATTTCTGATACAACCCTGAGACAAACTGTTTTACCATTTCAGAGCACTTATCGTAAAAGATTGTGAGAAGGCCCTACACAGCAGTTTATCATCGTCATCAAAATTCATCATGAAGTTCTTGAATTGCTCCAGATAATTGTCCGGATCTTTAATCCTATCATATTTCTCCATTTTAGTACTATCAAACCTCTTGGGGAGGTTTCCGGTCAGGATCTTGGCAGACAATGGTGATTGTATCTAATTCCTGCTACGAATAAAGACTATATCTTCATTTGGTGTTGGAAAAATACATGGTTCATCATGGAAAGCAAAAGGATCAATCAGCAGCTGATCCGCATGCATGTGACTATGGCTGTGAGATGACCCTTTGCCCAAATGCCTTTTAAGTCTCCCATGCCTATCTCTCTTTCTTGAATAATTTCTTAACTAGCTTTTGCTTCTTCCTAGACCTCCCCTCATCACTGCTTGATTAGAAAGACTCTTCAAGCTCAGCCTCGTTCGAAGAGCTACTGAAGGACTCGGAATCTGAACTTTCCACCAACTTAGACCGGTGAGACTTCGTAGAATTGACATGGGTCTTTTTTGTACTTAAATGAGTCTTTACTGATGGATCATTCTCCCTTGGATTGTCAGTGTGGTGGATGGCTGACGCCTTTGACTTCTCCTTTAAACCTATTTTTGCCTTTTTAATGGCCCTCAACGCTTCTATTTCCGCCCTTAACTTGTCACATTCCTCGGTGGTATACTCATTATTTTCCCCAACAATCTCGACCAGGGGTGGCGGAATTGTTTGCTCGTTCGGATCCATCCGAAAAGGTCTTTTTTTTTTCTGGTTTTGAATGCTAGATTCAGGCACCTTCTGCTCCCATTATGGTCGCCAATTTGGTGAGGTTTATTTTGGATTGAGGGTACTTTTGTAAAGTGTTTTGGAAAGTATGGAGAGTATTAAATGTTTAAGTGTAAAGTAGTGAGAGATTTGAGCTGCCTGGTTGTATTAAATGTTCATTACCCTCATTAATGAAAGTAATTGGGGTATTTAACCCTTAATTAAGGACTCATGGGCTTTCGGGTCAAGTTATGGAACCGAGTCGAGTTTAAGGACCCATTTACTTATTAAGCTAATTAGCACATAGCTTAGTCAAAAAGTGTTTAGTTATTTCATTACTTTTATCATGTCTGGATAGTTTAGTGATACGTTTATGTCTGAATTACCCTTGTCCGGATATCTCAGTAGGCTGTGACTGAATAATCCGAACTCAACAGTACTAAAAATAGTCGCATACATTAAGATAAATTGTGCGATAATTTTTAATATATATTTCTTCTTAAAAAATTATTCTCTTATCGGTATTAATGTCTGCGGATTTTCGATTCCTATATATAGATAAAAAAAATGAATTATCTAGTTTTTAAATTTTGTTTCTCATCGCTACGCTTCCTTTCAGTCGGTGAAACTTTACATTCATGATGGTTCATTCGTGTCGGGGAAGCCGTCGTTTATATTGAACCATATCAATCAAGAGAGCGTAAAAAAATGTTCGTTTGAAATCTTCTAACTGGTTTATGATCTCCTGTTCGGATGGCGCTAGTAGTGGCTGTAGTTCTGAAGAGGATCTTAACACAATTCTAGGCTATAAAACTGAGAAGACCAATGATTCTCAGGTATATATGTCGATGGTTTTCGAAGTCGAGGTCTGTGGACACCGTGATTCTCAGACTAATTATAATATGAGATCAATTTTTTAAACTAAATTTACCATATTTATGACACATCTATTCCACATCAGCATAATCCCCAACAAAGAATTAAAAAAGCCCCACTGTACACGGTAGGGGATTTTTCAACTATTCAATATATCCCACCATATTTCAAGTTGTATTTCTACTAAATATTATATTTTGGGCCTCTTTGTCTCCAAACATGCCCATCTTTAGAACCCAGTGTAAGTTTTAAAGTATGTAAAATATATATTGCTTCTTGGAATGTATGTAATTTGAATGATGCAATACAACAAACATATGTTACTAATTGTATTATCAGAAATAGTATCACGATAATGATTTTTGTGGAAACTAGAGTCCATCTGAATAATTTTGAATCCATTATTAGAACTATGGATCTATTTTGGAGCTAGGTCACTAAAGACTCCTCCCATCACCTAGACATGATCTGAATAATCCGAAATCCAAATATATTTTCCATTTTTATCATTTCTTCATCCTTGCAATATATTAACTACAATTTTTTAGTCTGAATTCTCATGTTCCATTATTTCCCTCGGTCATCTATGATTTTAATTATAGGCCCGAGCGACGTCCTGCGTGGGATGATCTGGAGGTTTTTGTGGTAACACTCCGCAATTATCTTGGGTCATTCTCGGGATTTCAATGTTATTCGTAACCCCGACAAATGTACCAGGTCATCCAATCAGGATTCTATTAACGAGTCCAGTCGTCGTTTCTATCAATATGAGTTGAATGATCTTAGATCGATGAGATTCCGATTTACTTGGGTTAATAGTCAGTCTTAAAATCCTATAACTTTGTAGAATTGATCACATATCAGTTAATCATGATTTCTATGATTTATTCCTCGTGTCTATTTCTCATTATGACTCTCCATGCAATAAATCACACCACCATTACTTTAAATCTAGGCATACCTAGGCCACGTAATAAAAAAGCATTTAAATTCTTTAACATGTGACAATCTTATCCCTATTACAACGAGTTGATGTCTAATAGTTGAAATCTTCCAATATCTGCTCATGGTATGAGTCTAGTTACCTATAAACTTCCTTGTCTTCGGAATGCCGTCCACATTCTAAATCGTACAAATTATACTGATATAAGCTTTATGGTGTCTAACACCCAACATGATACTGTCTCGACTCATTCTCTTTTGGTTGATGATATGTAAAAACCCCACTAAGCCTCATTTATTTTTATTTTTCTTAGTCGTGTTGAGGAATCTTTCTACATACAAAATTATAGAAAAAATTAGCTTGGGATCATAACACAAAATTCTTCTTAAAACTATTAAAATCATATTTTGAGAAATAAAAATATCTTTATTACCAACAGTAGTGGTGACCTTGCCACTACCCTTAACGAGGTGGTTGGTGTCCCAGACAACTATTTTTATAACCTTATGGGATTTAGATTTCCCTTAAGCTACCTTGAGCTCTCTAGAGTCTCTGCGCTTAATTTTGCAAAAGTTAACCCAAAAGACAAAACTTCAATATCCCGGTCGATTACTTTCGCAAAATTTAGAAGCGCCATTTTTGTTGATAACAATAAAGCATTTGGACATCTATGGCTTTAATATGAGATTTTCAAGAATTCTTTGAACATTATTGGAAAAAACCTCTATGATGAGGATTTAACGTTCTTTGATAATGGATGTATATATACTTTAAGAATGCCACATTATTACCATCATCCCTTAAAATAAATCTTCCTCTTATGTCAAGAGTTCAGATCAACCAATTTTTGTAATGTGGTCTATAAGATCATTTCCAAGATCCTAGCCAGCATGATCAAAGATTTATTTCTGTAAATGAGTGACAACTTTCAATCAACTTCTTTAGCTAACTATAATATTACTATCAACATGCTCCTCTTAAGAGCCCTGAGAGATTATCAAACTAGCTGTAAAGGTCTCAGGTTCTCTCTTTAAATCCACCTAATGAAATCCTTTGACATAATTCAGTGGCCCTAATTCTTCACATTCTTGTGACCATAGAATTTCCAGACTTGATGATCACTTAGATTATTTAGTGTATCCCCACCCCATCCTATAATATTAATATAAACAGAGATTCACACAAAAAATTCAACTGTACAAAAAAGTGTTAGACAATGAGATCTTTTGTCCATCTTCTTATCCATCTTGGTCATGCAAGTTATTTCGAGTATCTTTAAGGAGAAAATGATTTTTTCAAACTTCAAATTACACTAAAAGTGTCAAAAGCTCAAGATTTTCAACATCTCATTCACCGATGATCTGATGATTTTCTATCATGGTGACATTAACCCCCTCAACCATATAAAGAATGGTTTGAATTAATTTTTATCTCTCAAACCATAAATTTTCTCAAAAAAGAGTCACGTATTATTCTACGGGGTTAACCCGTCTCTAATAGTTGAGTTAAATATCTTGGAGTACCACTTCTCACATATCATTTTTCTCAAATTTATTGTCGTCTCATTCTCGAAACAATTATTGCATTTATTACCTCTTGGACCTCCAGACATGTTTCCTATGCGAGAAGGCTCTTCCTCATTAAATTTGTGCTCTTTACAGGTCATGCGGATGTCTTCAAACAAATTTGGTCAATAATTAGTAGAGCGTTAATTCAATTTGGTGCGATTAGATCAAAACGGAAAAAAAAATTGAAATAAAAAAGTTTAGAATCTAAAACTTAATAAGTCCATCTCATCGGTCTGGAGGAAGATTTTCCATCTTAGGCTTATAGCTTGTAAGATGTATAAAAAGGAGATTTGTAATGGAAGGTTAACCTCGTTTTGGTTTGACCCTTAAATTATGTCTATTTCGACCTGTAATCACTCGTGATTCACAACTAGATGTCAATCTTAAGGTGTATGGCATCATTGTAAATGACTTCTAATGTTGGCCTACTAGCATCAGGTTGGGTAGTGCCAAGAATCACTATAATCTAATATAGATTAACAATCTCATCCAATCATTCTATGTACCTAGTATTGAGTTTAGCGTCGTCCACTATTAGACCACTAAAAATGGGAAGATTAAATTCACCATTAAGGATATCTATCATGCGATCCACTCACATTTTTTTCTATATTGGTTAGATGGGTTTGGTTTGGAACAAATATAATATCCCCGTTATGTTTTTATTCTCTTACCTGCCATCCATGATAAGTTGACGATCTGAGATGAGCTCATAAGCTAGGGTTTGATTACCCCTATGGAATATTTTTTTTTTGTCATTCCGATACAAAATCCTTAAATTATATATTTTATTATTGTATTTTCAACCAAAGTATATGAGAGGTGGAGCTCGAGTTTTTCCTTACTAGCCATGATTGTCCTAGTTGGTCCCCTGAGGCTGCTAACTAGCCTCATTCGTTGCATCGTCACCTATGGTGGACTTGTTTTAGTGGTATCATCTCCCGTATTTTGCGGAAAATGAACTCAATAATATATGGTTCCCCTTTCCCCCCCTGCCTTTACGATATCCCATCATATTCTTACGGACCTTCGATAGCCTATCATAATTCACGCATGCCTCAATAATATATGATTCTTAACATCTCTAACTTAGGTTGCTTGTACTATGCAGGTATTTTTTTTTAAACTGCAATTGTTGGGGCGTCACCTAATGCACTTTTGGTTTCGCATCTTGGTGTTGTTTTATTGCATTTTCAATTCTTTTTTAGATTGTTTTAATTGTTATGTTGGTTGCTGGCCTTGACCGATTTATTCCTTCTCACTTTTGGGTGTTAAATTTCTTTGTTATTGTTATGCCGGTTTGCATGTCCATTAGGTTTGGATTCTTCCTTCCGGGAGCGTGATACATTTAGTTTAGGCTTTTTAGCTCTATTTGAGTGATTTTCCAAATACGTATGAAAACTCTGCTCGTATACTTTTCCAAACACTCTTCTCCACATAGGTTTTATACCCCTAGCTTTTCTTTAGAATATACTCAAGATCCTTTTTATTTGTTTGTTTATTTAAAAGCTTATAAAATTATGGGTCTTGCTAACCGGTACCTAATAACGAGGACTTTAATTACTCCTTCCAAAAAGATTCTATCATTTAATAATTATTTTTATTTATTTTTATTTTATAAAATACAAAAACTTTCCGAAATGAGTAACTTTCTTCTTCCTTAACCGGTGCCCTCGGACACCGGTTAGCATTTTCCTAAAACTATTTCTTACTTCTCGTGTCCATATCTCAAATGATAGATATAATACAACTCACGGAATACTCATTCATCGAATGCATTACAAATATAAGAAAGCAAGAAATTCAAGTTTAGATCCTTCGTTCCTCGATCTTGCCTGATTTGCCTGTTAGAATAAAAGAAAAAAAAAGAACAAGTAAACATTACCAAAAAAGACCAAAAAAATGAAGCGCAACACAATTGATGGGACTTTTCTATAACCTGTAACATACTGAGCATGGAATCCGAGCAGATCAATTTATATATCTTTTGGGTACACCCTACTTGTATTACACGTTAAAATCCTGAAACATGTACCACCTTTCGAAATGAAGTTTTTATTTAATCCTTTCAAATACATTAAAAGAAATATATAAATTTTGTTACGGGAAATAGATATTAAAAAATAATAAGTTGAATTATCTATATACTTTTATCAAGTTTTCAAATTACAGTAAATATTTTTTAAAAAGGTGTCATAACTTTAAAAAAAAACCAAAAATAACTCTTTTTTATTTTAATCAATTTTTTTGTTACAAATTCTATCTTCCACACCGTAGTTCGAAAATAATAATAATTATGAAGTACCATTGGCGATAGTCAAATGTATACGTAAGGTATATGAGTACCACATATTCTGCCTTCGTTTATAAATAAGAACAACCGATCTCCATACTAGTATGATATTTCTGCTTTCGGCCTGAAAACCCGCACGCCTTTCTTTTTGGTCCCCTTCCGAAAGACCTCATACTAGTTAAAATATCTTCTTAGATCATTCCAATGTCTAACGAGTGTGAGATGTGGGACTTTTGTCACCACCCTAACAGTATTGATAAAACATATGACAATTTATCGCAATGTGGAAATTCTAGCAATCTACCACTTGAACCATCATATGCTACTATAAGATGCATTCTGCAAATGGAAGTTCTTAATTTCTATAGTCACATTGATAAACTTAATAATCCTCTAAATGATAATTAATGAAATATCACTAGAGTCATTTTTATTGTTTTTAAAATTGTAAATAAAAGCATCAATAATCACAATATCGTAACAATCAGCCACATGGATCTATCAACGTGCATAACGTACGACTAATATGAAATGTAATTATACATATATATTCTTAATTACTCTTAGTTAATTGGAGATATACTTATAATCGAGTACAAGAAGTCACTGAGAAAAAAGAGAATTAATGCAAATATTTCTATAACTTATTACAAACTCCCACTAAAACTAATAATCATCTAACAAACAACACTCATATTAACGATGTGTTCAAAAAGAGGTCCTAAGCACTAATGTTTTAAATATAATATCTTATAATATTAAGTTTGTATTGATATGCTCCAGCTGATTTGACATCTATAAATCTCTTAACATACATGAACGTCATATCTACATGATTGTACTTAATTATAATGTTACTGTTTGAATATTGAGCATCTTAATTATTGTCAAAATATAATCGAAAAAATATTTTTATCCCTTCCATGATTTACTGTCTTGTGACAAAATTTCATAGCCAAAGTGATTGGTTCAACAAATCATGTTGTCAAAATAGAATATACAATGAGTATTTTATGTACACTTTTCCATGATATTGCATCTCTTCTTAAAACGGAGATGATGCATGAAGTTTAACGATGAGAATCCACACATCCAAAAAATATTGAGTATAAATACCCTATAATATCCAGTTTAATCGAGTTCTCATATGTTAATATATGCTGTATGGTTTGTTGCAAATACCTGAAAAAATCTTCCGAACACCTTCCAATGTTTCATCATCGAGTTACTCTCATATATCTCTAACACACCGACAACAAATTTAATGGTCGGTATTGTACAAACCTAATCATACATAACACTTTTGACACCCGAAGCATATTGAATCTTTTGCATTCCGTCAATATCCAATTTTATTTTTGGATATTCCTTGAGACTAAATTTTTCTCCTTTTAAAATAAGGTTTATATTTTTGTTGTTGTTTAATATTCCATAACGTTGTAGCATGTTTTCAAATATATATCTTTTGTGATAACCTTAAAATTCTAGTGGACTGATCTCGATGATTTTAAATTCCTAACACAAAATATGCATATCCAAGATATTTTATATTAATTTTAACCGAAAGTTTTTTTGGTAGTATGCAAAAAAACATTTATCATTTTTATGTAGTAATATGTTATCGACATATAACAAGAAAACAATATAGTAAGTTTGAGAAATTTATGGTGCCATTGGTGAGATGTTTGTTTAATATCATATATAGATCTTTTCAGTTTGCATACCATTGATTTTGGATCACTTTAGATATAATTTAATTAAAAAGGTCTTTACATCCATATAATGGAGCTTAAGGTCAAAACATACAACTAATGACATAATTATCTCAAAAGATTATTTGACACAACTATAAAGAAAGCTTATTTAAATTCAGTCCCTTCACGTTGAGTAAAACTTTTTGACACAAGTCATGCTTTATGTGTTTATACATTACCATTATAATATTGTTTGGTTGTAAAAAGCCACTTACAACTAATCAGTTTTTTTATCAGGTAATGGGACAAACTCCCAACTAGCGTTATCTTGCATTGATATATACTTTTCATTCATTGAATTAATCCAAAATTAAGAAAAAAAATTTATGACTTCACCAGTTACACTATAAGAATCCTCATGCTCTTGAATATACATTATATAGTATGAATATATAACACTCATAATTTCTCTAGTAAATATTCATAAAACCAAAATCTCTTTAATTTTTAAAAATATTTGGAGGAATTTTTTTATCTTCTTGAATAATATTATTTTCGTCAATTTTAACATCTTCAATTAACTTTGAACAATGTCCAAAAATTGAAGATGAACATCATCTTGAGTATCTATTTGTTATAATAGTTATGAAATGATTAGCCTAAATATCATATCGTCTGATACCGAAGTATCATTGTAAGAACTTTCATATATCTTTAAATATTATTCTTTAAAATGAATATTCAAACCGAATTCTCCCGCTCAAACTCAACATCCTCAAATAATTTCATTGTACTAATATAAAAAATATTCTTATTGGAGAATCATAAAACTCAAAACCCGTTTGAATATCCACTACTACTAACTGTTTTGGATTCCATGACATCCCCATATATGTAAGTGCTTTAGTCAAAATTTTATATAGTATTTTAGTAGTTTCTTCGTTGGAACAATATTAGGAATATATACCACACATTTTATTGCCTCTTCTTATAGAGAAGTATGTAAATTTGAATAACTAACCATGATAAAGATATATGTCTCTCATGTATAATCTCTTATTATAGGAAATAAAAAGATTCATACGATAAGGTAAAACTCCAAAGTTAGCATCGGGCCAACAACAATGACTATATTAATTAACAAATAATGTTAGGAAGAATTATAAAGCATCACGAATGTAAAGCAATATGAATCAAGATACTATTAAAAAATTAGACAAAATTGTAAGAAAATATAAAGTAATGAAGATAGGAAAAAAACATCAGTAAACTTCGTTAAACAATACTCATTTGAATATGAAAAGAACTTGGAAATATTAATATGTCCATAAAATATGTTATTTATTACCAAAATACCATATAAGTTAAGGGGTAATTTTGTAATCTTTCTTAAGTAGTCGTAATATATCCATAAAATATGTTATTTATTACCAAAATACCCATATAAATTAGGGATATAAATTACTATAAATAGGAGGTCTAATCATTATAACAAGGTTTGATTCATTTATTAATACAATTACTCTTGATCATTTTTAGTCTTATCTCTTTGGCATTCTCTTAAGGAATGAAACTCCTTCATCATTTTTGGTGTCATTTGTGGGAACGTTTTCAAAGTGTTTAGTTTCTTTACCAAATGGTGATTACTAACTCAATAGTAAATCAAGTATTAATGAAATAAAATATGCATAAATCTCCAACAATCGATTCTCAAAATGTTACTTTGCTAGCTTGTGGCGACAACATTATGCAAAGAATTTTGACAATATCGTTATGAGAACCGGGTGAAAGAATTCCAAATTAAAAAATAAATATTATCCAAGAAACATCAAAGAATGAAATGACAAATCTAAAACAATCGGGTATAACAATGGATACACTAACTCTTTAGTATTTATGGAAATCAATTCAAGATAATAGATCAAATTATTTATTTTGTGCCTTAAAGTTTCAATTAAATGAGTTTATAATAGGATAATTTAAATCATATTTATGTAAAATAATTAAAATAAATAAAGTCGATAGTGATTTGAGTTGATAATCCAAACTTTACGACTCGTTACTAAGAAAATTATTGAAAGAGATAATGAAATTTATGTTGAAGAACTGAATATGGATGAATTAGTTCGTGAAAAAAAGTTTATTTAAAAGAAAAAAATGGAAATATAATTAATGAGTCAAGTAATGAAGCACTATAAAAAAAGCAAGAATAAATTGGAGGAAAATATATTTGAAGAAAAGTTAGGAAATGATAAAGAAGAGGAGTAGTATTGTACACTTCATCTTAATCTCCATTAACACAAAGGATTTTGGAAGGAAATATTACAAAGAAATTGTATCCTTACATACTGCAAAAAATATGATAGAATGATAGATCCTGAGAATAATCTCGAAGAACATTAAAACGTGGAAGGGTATCATCTTACAATATTATTTGAAAACCCTAAAGAATCTTTAAGAGATTATGTCGAAAGATTTATAACGAAAATGAGTACATTACAAGATTGTAATTACAATGTAGCTTTAGCAACGTTTATGATTGGGTTTAACTTGGGATAATAGTATGTTGGGAGATTTGATAGATTTTCCTACATGATGTATGTGAGATCTTTGGAAAGAATAGAAATGTATATTAAAGTAAAAGATACAAAGAAAAGATGAAATGTGCAAATTAAGCCGGCGGAAAGATATAGAGATTCTCTAAAAAAGAAAAAAAATTGGAAGTCATAAGGGATTCAATGAATAGATCGTATTCTTCTTGTTATGAAGACCCAAACCAAAAATTTACTCAATTGAATACACATTTATAGTTGTATATGATAAGAGATAGAGATCAAATCAATTATCAATCTTACAAAGTCATTTTCAAACCAGTCAATGAAAGAGTTTGTTGGTATTATTGTGTATATCATAATGATCATGGAAATTATATTGGATATTGTTTTCAGTTAAATGATGATATTCAAATATTTATTAGTAATGAAGAATTTTTAGAATTCATTAAATGACAAAAAGGAGAAAAAAGAGAATAAAATACAAATGAATGAAGCCGAAAGAAATGAAAGAAGAAAAACAATATAAATTAGACACTATTTTATGAGGGGATAGTTCATCAGTAATTAATCAAGAATCAACGAAAATACATAAAAAATAATCGAAAGTTCATTTAGTTTATGAATCATTTCTACATTTACATAATAACTCAACTTTATATTTACTAATGATTATGTGTCGGGTCTCATAGTGCCTCATAAAGATGCTTTAGTAGCAACCTTTCTAATAGCTGAAATAATAATAAGGAGGGTAATGTTTGATACTATTTTTTAAAGAAAGTTATGATAAAATTATAGATATTTCACCATTTGAAGAGACTGATAGAAATCGATTCAGTGTTACTGGTCGGGGAACTAATTGTGTCAAGGAAGTGAATTTGAACATATTTGTCGGGAAATGAGAAATGGTAAAAGTTGTGAATACAATATCTATGATTTCTAATCTTCCAAGTTCTTATAACACTATTTTAGGGCGAACATGATTATACGGTATGGAGGCAGTGATATTGTCTTGTCACAAGTGTATTAAGTAAGTGAATAATGAAAGAGTTGGAATAATCAGTGGAAGTCAGCGGACATCCAATGAGTTCTATTATTTATCTTTGTCAACAAAATATATGGTGACACAATATTAACAGAGAGTTTTAGGGGTTCCAGTGACGGAAAAATAGTATGTAACTCTAAAAATTGGTGTAGCATAATCAAGTTAGAAGTAGCAAAAAATATTTAGTAAAGAAAAAAATGTTTTGGTTATAAGTAATTGGATATAATAAGGAGTATGAGGTATAAGTGACTATAAGTAAATAAAAAAAAAATTACTTCATAATGCGGGGTAGTAAAAATAATAAAAAAAATTACTGCACAATGCGTGGTAGTCAAAATTATCAAGTGACGAAGTTTTGTCGTCGGAAAATATATAAATCTAAAAATTTACAAATTGCATACAAGTCTTTTTCTTATGTTAGAAAATATCATGTTATATCCTTTACTTGGAAGATGTTTGGCCAGAGGTACTTTGAAATTTTAAAAGATTGATCTATATGTTTTTAGTATTAAAGTTTTCTTTTTTCGATGTGTTGTAAGTAATTTGATGATAACAAGTAGTGATAATTGATATATGAGTTTTAAAGAAAATTTATTTTATGAAAAATATTATATGTGTATTGATTACTAAATATTCATGTTTAGTTGTTAAATTTGTTAAAAACTATAAATGATAATTTATTACAACGGATAGTAATTGGCAAGTAACAAGAGATGTAAATTTATAGTATAATCAAATGAATAGATCGAGTATAGCATCAAGGTAAAACCAACTAAAAAGAATAAGAGGTTACACAATCAATAAAAAAACTAAGGTTATCAGTCAAGTCTAGCTGAAAGAGCGTAAGAGGCCATGTTAAGGCTGTGAAAGCTTTAAGTTACGATCATGGTTATAAGTCAAGTCTAGCTTTTAAAAGTAAAAATGATCACGCACCCCAATCAAAGCATATATGGCTATACACCAAGTCCATATGAAAAGATTAAGAGATCAGACTATTTTTCTAATATATTTAAAAGGCTATGATGTTTTTACAGTCAGAAAATTTGTGAATAACGATGGTAAAAATATTCCATGATATATTTAGATTTGGAAAAAAAATTCATCAAATAATTATGATTAACATGTGATAGATAATAAAAATGAAGTTTAATAATTATAATAATAATAATAATAATTAAGTATTGTATCCATCTTTGACAAATATAAAAATATTTATGATAAAAAATAAATAGTTAAACAAATAATAAAAATGCTAATGGAAATAAAATATTATCAAAATATTTTATGATAGATATACTACCATCGGAAGAGCAATTTAACTATATTCTTTTGAAAAAAGTGAATATATATATATATATATATATATATATATATATTAACAAGTAAATGACTGGATAAGAGTTATGAAAGCTAATTCATGAGTTTAACAATAAAATAATTAATATATATAAATGATATAAATGTGAGTTTTAATGACAGAAAATTAAAAAATTCAAGTAAAATAATAAAAGTGTTCGAAAATTAAAATTTTACACAAAATATAAATGAATTCAAGTATTTTTGTCAATAAGAGACCAATTTTGGGATTCATCTAATTTTTCGGTTAGATTTGCGCTAGTCTTTTGTGGGCTTGTGTCTTCTTTTGTCTTCTATACATCTTGAGAGATAATAACGTTCGTGTTGGGAATATGGGTGTTGTGAATTAGGGATCCGGTCCGCATATTCCGCCTCCGTATATAAGTAAGAACACAACCGATCTCAACACTAGTATGGCACCCGAAGGCCCTCACGGCTTTGCATTTGGTCCACTACCAAAAGGCCTCATACTAGTTGAGGTATGTTCTTACTTATATACCACTGATCCTTCCCATGTTTAACCGATGTGGGATGTGGGACTTTGGTCGCCACCCTAACAAATCCTCCTCTCGAACAAAGTACCACTTAGCCTCCTTCTCAATTGACTTTCATCCGCCCACTCTAATCAGGTTGAAGACTACCTGACCATAGAGGCACTACGGATGTTACTGCTCACCTCCTCTTAGACCACACTGTCTTGTTCCTTAGCGCCACTCCAATCAAGCCACACTGCTTGATGAGCCACGAGCACTCCGAACTAGGATATCTAGAGCAGATCACCTTTATCATATGGTTACTGGTTCATCATGTTCGACCTCCGAGAATTTCACCACCATCGCGTTCTGTCTGGGCCTGACGCTCTGATACCACGTGTTGGGAATATGGGTGTTGTGAATTAGGGATCCGGTCCGCATATTCCGCCTCCGTATATAAGTAAGAACACAACCGATCTCAACACTAGTATGATATTGTCCGCTTTGGCACCCGAAGGCCCTCACGGCTTTGCATTTGGTCCACTACCAAAAGGCCTCATACTAGTTGAGGTATGTTCTTACTTATATACCACTGATCCTTCCCATGTTTAACCGATGTGGGATGTGGGACTTTGGTCGCCACCCTAACAGTTAGTATGGAAAGATGCTTCTAGAGTAGGATTAGAACAATACGTGGATCTGCAACACATATCTTGATATTTTTTGGGAAGATGATTTAAATAAGGTCTTATGAAGACTTCTTGTGGTTTGTTACGAGAAAGAATTTGTGTTAACATTGATATTTATCCTTCTTTTATAACTCCTTAACTTTATCCAAAACTCTTCTAGTTAGTTTTTATTTTATGTTTTTAGTGATGATAACATGATTCTTTCTCAAGATTTTCATTTCATCTTTGAGCCTATTATTTTCTTCCTCCAATTTATTGTTGATAATTTAAAACTTGTTATTTTATTGAGTTGTTGCTAACAAACCTTGTTCTAAAATTTATTTGTTTTTTTACCATTCTTTTTCTTTAAGTTTCCATTGATCTAGAAGACTGTCTCGATAGGTAATCTCTTATTGGTATTCCTTCTCTAAATTGAAGAGGTGATATCACTTGATCATTCAAAATGTATAAGTCGTCTGGAGTAAACTGTATGTTGGCAAGTAAGACAAAATTTAACGATCTCTTAGAAAATCATGTCAAAATAATAATAATTTAGATTACTTGGAAAATAAAATATGAAGCAGGTTAATAAAATGTTATACCTCTATCTGAAATTCCATATGGCGTTGGAAATTTGTATGTTAGAAAAATTAGAAAATAATGTTTTTGGATGTTAAGGGAAAAATGACCAACCAATCACTAATGATTTAATTTCTAAAAATAGATGATTATTTTTAATTTTAAATAATATAAAATTATAGTAAGTAAAATCAGTATATAAAATAAAAATCGTAATACATACGAGATTTCAGGGGTGTATGAATAGTATTGGAGCCGATATGAAATAAAATTGTATTTCTTGATTAATAAATAGGCTTTGGTATCTTTAGTTTTCTTATTTTTAATGAGTTCATTACCTTGTAAAAAATCAGTTGGAGTAGTAGAGTTTTGTTTCCTCGAAGTTTGATAGTGAGCTTTTTTAGATATTATTTATGATAGTAAAATAATAGATTTTTCTTCTTTATTTTGATAATCAGTTTCCGAGTCTCATTCAAATTATTCTCCAATAAGGTTGATTAATTTGTTGGTATATTCATCTTCCATTTCAAGGATTTCAAGGATATGGTGATTCATGAATAGATAAGTTACAAAATGGATAAGTTATATATATATATATATATATATATATATATATATATATATATATATATATATATTATAATAATTATATACAACTTATCTGAACAACTTTTAAGCGTACATTTGTGAACATTGCATTTAATCAAAAGCCATATCTGATTCTTCCATTAGATCTCCATTAATGGAGATCTAATGTATGCTAATTATTTGTGAAAAACTTTTATTATAGAGAAGAATTATAATTAATTAATTAATTCATATTTCAACGATATACATTTGATCTTTCATAATCGATCAATTTCAAATTGCGAGATTGATATAGAAACTGACTCCTCTCTGCTTGTTGACTTCATTAAGTTTGAAAACCTTATAACTACTCCCTGGTCTCTATCTCTCCTACTTAATTGTTGTAGAACCCTAATGTCTTCTAACATGACTATAAACCATGTCTACAGAGTTTCTAATCGAGCAACTGATTGGCTGGCTCGATGGACAGTTAAATGCAAAATGAAATAGGAGTATGAATTTAATTCATCTCCTGTTGAATTTAAATCAATTTTAGTATTAGAGAGTCTAGGAATACCTTATATAAATTCTGTGTAGCTGCTCCTTTGTGCCTGTTCTTTGCAGTTCAAGGCTGTTCAAAGTAAAGCTGGCTCTTTGGGTAGCTGCTTCTTGTTCCTTTCGATGGAATCTAGATTTGGTGGTTGCTGGATTCTTCTGACCTCAGGTGCACCGTCCCCGTTCCGGTCTCTCTGGTGAGAGGAGTACTTGGAGAGAGCATCACCAAGGTGCAGAAGTCGTGGCCTCTTTGTCTTGAAAATCGGATGGATCTGGTTTGTCGATTGAAGCTTTTCATTTCGATGGAGTCTGAGAATGGTTTCTGGAATTGAAGTTGGGTGGTTTTATTTGGTGGTGGCTAGTTTCTTCTGACCTCAGGTGCACCGTCCCCGTTCCGGCCTCTCTGGTGAGAGGTGTACTTGGAGAGAGCATCACTAAGGTGCAGAAGGTGAGCTCTGATTTAGGGTTTCGAAGGGAGGCAAGTGGAGATGATTTTATTTGTGTGAAGCTGATGGGAATAGTACATTCGATCTAGGGTTTTCTTAATTCGGGGCTCTTCAGTTGGGCTTTTTTCTTTAAGCCCTTTAGTTTAAGATAGTCTCTTAATTGGATCTCAATTTGTGTATCATTTCAATTTGGTTATTAATAAAGTTCGGTTTTGCAAAAAAAAAATTGCGAGAGTGATCAATTCCTATAGAAATTAATAATTAAATCCACACTAAATAATAAATAGTTTTAGTTATCTGTGAAGAACAAACTCAAGACCGTCAAAACTTTGTGCAGTTACTATAATAGTTTTCAAATATCCACAAACAAGGAGAAACGAAATACTGTGTGTTCAGTTTAGGCTAAGTAAAAAAAATTAAGACGCGTATGATGCAACGAAAGAATTCGGTTTCAGCTTTTTTGATATAATAAAGGTTTAAAAAAATATATTAAGATCTTTATAATGTAACTGAATAATTCAATTTCATTTTAGTAACATCATAAAAAGTTTTATAATAGAGTTAAGATTTTTTTGTGGTGCAATATATAATCCAATTTCAACTTCTGTAACGTTGTAAAGAGTTGTATAAGACTATTGAAAATCTTATGATGTTAGTGGAGAATTTAATTTAAATTCTATAGTAGCACTGAAAATTTAAACTCTTAGTTATGGATTATTATAGCAAAAGTTGGTTACATTATTTTCGAACCATTCCTAACTCAAAGGTAAGATGATAAAATCATTTTAAAAAAATGGATCTTGTACGAGAACGTTTACTTTAGTTAAACAAATTATTCTTTCAAAATAATCATAGCGTAGCTTGTACACTTCATTATTAAGATCTATTAAATAAATGCTAAAATATTTTTTTTCGGTATGGTAACATCAAGAAATCTTAATATATATATATATATATATATATATATATATATATATATATATATATTACAACTAAATGAATATTTTAATTTGAGTATGTTAGATCGCAAAAGTTAATCGGCCTACATGACGATTAACAAGTTTGTAACAATCATATGTAGATTTCATAGATTCAATAATCGGTAATAATTATCAATTTATTTATGATATTTCAGTTTAAGTGTCTCATTAATAATATCATGATCTCTCAAAGATTTAATCTTCTTTAGTTTTGAGTTTAACATAGTAGAGTATTACGAACTTCACAAGTTCATTGAGATTACATTCAAATTTAGTTTTGTGTGTCGATATAATAATCATTGCTATAAATTATAGAAACTTGTTACATGTCACTAAGATATCTATAATGAAGAAAATAATTATAGTATTTATAGGTGAGGCGTCTATTGTATTAGAAACTAGTTTTATTAGGATACTCTTGATGATTATGTGAGGATTAACATATAAGACATACATTTATAGCATGCTAAAAATTATGGTATCAAAATGAGATACATCTTACTTTTTTGAGACAAACTGCGAATAGTTTTCTTAATGAACATCTCAAGATTTATTTGGAAATTTAAAGAGATGCAAAAGTTTAATATATTTTGTAAATTTAAATTTTGATATATGATCAAGTTGGTTTAGGATATGGTATAACGTTCCTTATAAAAATATCTAGTAGGTACTTGAGTATTATGTGAATGAATTATTGTACAGTTGAACATAAGTTATCTGATATTCAGTAAGAAGGCATCACATGTAGACATAAAAAAGTCCACAAATTGAGAAGATCATTTAAGTATCATAACTTTATGGGTTATGTGAATGTTACATCAAATGGTTTGATTTATACTTCCAGATTTCGTAGGAATAAAAGTTGTAGCACGCTTAATAACATCCAATGAAAAAAGATGATGAGTTCCTTATAGTTAAGCAAATTATAATATAGAGAATAAGAACAAACTTCATTATTCACTTAAGATTAAATAAATTTCAAAAGATTCATATTTTATCTTTGAATGTCCCTCTACTAAGGTTTCAACGCTCAAATTATTGCATGAACAATATATTAATGTGAGTGTTCTTAGTCTAAAGGATATTCATATTTCAGTGAGAGCTTGTTTGTAATTCAGTATTTAGTTTAAGTTCATATTGTATTGCGTTTAGTTTCAATTTTTGTACAATTAGGTCAATATAATATAATACTTAATTTTATTTTTTAACTATGGGATATTATACATATTAACAATCTTAATTCAGTACAGTATGACCAATTGGAAACTGACACTTAATGAATACAAGTTTGTGTTATTTGTGTACTGCACTATATGAGAAGTCAAATTTCATTTAGGTGGTAGTTAGAAATATGATTATTGAGGGAATTATTATACATCAATAGTTGTAGTAATTTATCTTTAACTATTTGTTGATAATCATCTAAAATGATAAAGCGTGTTAGGTTACTTGTAAAGAAAAATATTATATAATATTATGCATCAATAAGTCGTGGTATTTTCTCTTTAATTGTTTGTTGACAATCATCTAAACTGGTAAGGCGTGTTAAGTTACATGTAAAAGAATAGTATTATATAGTGCACAATGTGGTGGATACACTTCAGTTTATTTGATGGTCAAAGTTAGAGATTATAAATATATACTAAATTAGAATGTCTCGTTTAAATAGATCTATTTTAATTTTAAGTCCAATTAATTAAATATAATCAATAATAAATATATTGGACCAAGGGATAATTTAGGGGTCCTCATGGAACATATAATATAGAGATACTAATTGGATTGATGTAGAGTTTAGAGGGAAGACTCGTCAATATGACATTATATGTGTTGGAATTTAAGATTCCAATATGGTTACGGTCTGCACACGGTGTGAGATATCAGATTAAAGTGATATGAAGTCTTTTGTCAATAGTAGATGGATTATGTTCAGAACCTTTAGATTAGATCTATTCATTATTGAGCCCTGATACTTTGTAAATGTTGGGATATAGATATAGATAGTAAATAATAAATAATAAACATATTATTTTCCTTCTTACAGTCATCTTAAAATATCACTATCCATCTAGTGATATCAGTTCCTCTCATTCAAGGACTATATATATAATTTCTCGTGAACGGAAAGTTTATCCGTAACCTTCAGACTTATATCTGTTAATCTAGTGTAAAACATTTTCTTGCTGACTTTATTGCTTTTACTGCCGTCATTTTCATTACATTTTTTCATTTGATCAACACCATAAAGACATACTGGTAAATCTTTCAATACTATTACATACTTGATTATTCTTATCCACATAAAATCTTGGTTGTATATTTATAACATGTTGTGGCTAGAACCCTATACCTTGTATTGTGCTGATTTATGGTATCAACTAACATTATTATCATCTATGATATTATAGTTGGAGTGGATTTTCTCAAGTACTGGAGTAGGAGAGAATATGAACTTAATAAAAAAATTGAACTAAATTATTAAAAATATTAATTTTTAAAATCTAATTAACATATTTAAATGTTCCATTCTGATATTAGGATCAGTAAGTGTAAAATTATATCAGCTCTCAATTTTTATAATCGAAAAAAAACATTGAATTAAATTTAAATATATTAACTACGAAAGTGTGAAGTATCCGAAAACACTAGTTGAAAAAAGATACAAAACTAGACCTGTATGAAAAAAGAATGGTAAGTGAAAATCAAAATGTTCAAAATTTTAATAGTTGACCGAGATTTAAACTTAGTAAGTAGCAGGTTTCGGCAATTGGTCAAGACTTTAGTATGATAAATAAAACTTCATGTAAGTGTAGTAGGAAAGAAGTTAAACTCTAATATTTTCTTCATAAAAAGAGTTAACAAGAAGGACTATAAATAAAATCAAGCAACACAAACACAAGAATTTGATGTTGTTCGGATTGTGAAAAATTACGACATCCACGTGTAATAAAACACCGATTTTATATTGAATCAATATCACAAGGAACCTTAAGAGCATAACTAGCAAAAATTCTCACACAATTTGTTTCAAAGCTTTTCAAATCTAAGTATCAACTTACATAAGACTCTCGGCTAAAGATGTTTCTTTGACATGGAAATTCCTAACACTCTCTCTAAAACTCTACAATATCTCACTTTTCATTGGACACAAGTTTATACTCTTCACTAATATTGATAGAATCATTAATGGATGATGAATTACTCCATTCTCATAATAGAAAATGAAGATATGTTGTAACAAACATCTAATATGTAGTTACACAATTCTTCTATTATTACCTGTAATATTTATGAAAAATTTAAAAGCATGCTCAGATGATACATGTCTTGATCTACGACTGAGTTGTCCACCTTTGCAGGTTCAACACAGAATATCAAAGCTCATTTTCTTCCAGAAAGAAAGAAGTATCTTTTAGTAACTAAACCTTCTTATTATATTAAATTAGACTCAGAAGTTTTGGTAAAGGAAGTTATTGCACCTAAGTCCAACAAATAATATTCTTATACTTAGGTTACAACAGAAAAGTCCCATACCATAATTCCCAACATATAATATTCATGCACTTATGTTTCAGCATAGCTTATTTCATAAGTCTTGACATAACTCATACATCAGTCACTTTGAGCCTACTTTAACAATTATCCACCTAGTATTATAGTGAATCATCATCAATTTTTTGATGTTTCATCTTCTTTTTAGCACAAAATTTCAGTCCACCTCCTTCCCAAACTTGAACAAGTCTCATGGAGTGTGCGAACTTCAAACTGGTAGTACCTTAGATAGAGCATCAAAATAATTTTCCTAATTTTTAACATTTTCAAAATTTACTTTCTCTCTCTCAATTACATCTCCGATGAAGTAAAAAATTCACTTTATATCTCTCAATTACATCTCCATTGCATTTCATATTTTTTAGCACAAACATTCAGTCCACCTCTTTCCCAAACTTGAACAAGTCTCATAAAGTGTGCGAACTTCAAACTGGTAGTACCTTCAATAGAGCATCAGAAGAATTTTTCTAATTTTTATCCTTTTCAAAATTCACTTTCTTGATGTCTAAATGCTTAGTTTTTCATGTAACTTCAGATTCATCATCAAGTAAAAACATTGATGTTGTCATAAAACAAATTCACTTATTTCTCTATACTAGTTATATCACGTAGATACTTTTAATCATATTTATATCCTTATTGCTTAAATAATATCCACATACTCAGTTTTGTTAGATAAAAATGCAGCAACTTTTTATAGAAAATATTTCTAACTAACCACTCTACCAAACACTATCAACAAATATCCCGAAGTTGACTTGCTAATATCAAGGAAACCTGCATAATCAGGGTCCATATACCTCCTTATAATGTCAAGACAACCTACTAGTAAATCTTTCCTAGATCTACCATAAATCTGCTCAAAATGTTAATTGAGTATGCTAGATTATGTATCGTAATAACTGCATATATAATGCTTCCAATGAAATTAGCATAGGATATTTATTTCATAAACTTCATATCTTTTACTTCAGCTGGTGAATTAGTAGTACAAAATTTAAAATATGCACTAATGGGAGTCCCCGCATCTTGGAATTCTGATAAGCCAAACTTCTTGAGAATATTTTGCAGGTATTTTTATTGAGATAAGAATATATAACCTTTTAATATTTTCATCGTAACATCTATACCAAATATTTTCTTAGCATCTCTAATATCTTTTGTTGTAAACTCTCATTTCAGTTGGGTCTTCACAATTTTCATCATATTTCTGTTCAACCCAGCTATTAGTATGTCATCCATATATAATAGTGGTGAGGTTAAAAATTCACCTAACAAATTTTACTTTTAATATAAAATGTAAACAAGATCTAAAAAATAAACATGATATGAACTTAATGAACTTTATGACTTATAATTGTATTTATTTCGTAAATAATATTACAATTAGTATGATTATTAATTTTCACTATTGTTTCTCTCATTCTAACTTATACTTCTCTTCCAAATAGTTTCTTTATTATTTATATAGTGGTCTTGATTTGGGGGAAGCTTCGATAGATGTTTTCCAATTGGTACATCCTATTCTGGCCTTTCGGGTGCTTTATCATAATATGGTACGTCCTTCTGGCTGCATTGTAGTAGGATGCTACACACTTTAGCTGTATAGTGGCATACACAGTTTCAATACATCCCAGTTGTGATGTGAATAAATACTTGGTAAAATGGGTTGGTTTGATGAGGGGTGTTAGTGTGTGTGTCCAAATTCAATATTAGCTTGGCCTTTACGTGAGTTTGGTTGACCAATGACTATAGGATTTGGCCATTGGATAATAACCTTATTGGGCTTCATGGTGCGACTAGTGGCCATGAGATATCATATTTTCCAAGTTTTGGTCGTGCCTTGTGGCGCGACCAATGGTCATGGGGTTTGACCATCAAGGAATTCATGGTCGCACCTCGTGGAGTGACCGATGGCAATGATGATTGGATATTGAGCAAGTCTTGGTCCCGCCTAGTGGTGCAACTAGGGGCCAAAGGACTTGGCTACCGGTGAATTATTAGTCGCGACCAGTGGCCATGAGACTTATCCATTGTCCTAGTGTTCGTTGCACCCATTGGCCAAGTCCTTTTGGTCGCGCCTACTCGCACGATTAGGGTCCAAAGTCTATTAGGTGTGACATATGGTACGAATAGGTTCTTATGGAGGCTTGGTAATTTGGTCGAGTTAGGATAATTCTTGCTTAAATGAAGCATATAAGGCACGAGTTTTAGATTCTTAATTGGCTTTATTCATCCACTGCTTACATGACGTTTCATGTTGTACCAGATGATATTTCATGTCGTATCAATTTCTCTCCATGTGTGCTTCCCCATTACAATAAACACAAATTTTGTAACAACTTCTCACACAATTGATTGACTTTTTGAAATAATCAAACTTCTTATTCCACTATCTCGATGACTGTTTCATCGAATATATAGGCTCTTCGATAAACATATATCTCCTTAATTTCCTTCTTCAAAACATTGAGACTAATATTTATAGATATTATTTTCAATTTATTCATATATAAATCCATTCGTGGTATTCGTTTGATCTAGTTCAAGATTAAAATTAGAAAAATTGATAGAGAAAACCCGTATAGATGTTTGTTTTACAAGCATTGAAATATTTTCATTGGAATCAACACCCTCCTTTTGCATAAAAAATTTAGCTACCATCCTAACTTTGAAAGTAGATAATCCTAATTTAGGAATACGTTGCTTCCTTTCGAATAAAAACTTTTTTACTTTACAAGCTTTTGACCCTTGGACTACTTTACAATAATAAAATATCATTCCTTCTTCTAAAATTTATTTCTTCGTTCATGGCCTTCTGACACTTCAGCTTATCATTTCTCTTTATAAAATCATAATCAATCTGAGGTTCAAGAATATTTCTATGCATTTCAGCCGATAAAACATGACTTATAATATCAGTATAGTCATACCTTTGTATAGGCTTACTATGTATCTTTTCTCTATCTTTCACAGCATGATACCTACCAGTTTTATTTTGTTGCTTTTTAGCCTGAACATATGAAGTGTCTAAAGTATCAAAATCTTGGTCAAAACTGAACCTATATCAAGTATGAAACCATATTCACTAGAAACATCTTCAAATTTACTCTCTTGTTCAAGCTACACCTCGACTCTAACTCCCCTATATGAAGTACTCGATGTAGTCTCCTTTTTGTTCAATTATGGAATCACATTTTCATAAAATATCATATATTTGCTAATTAAAGCTTTATGACTTCTAAGTTCTAAAAACTACAACTTATACCTTTTTACTCGTTTTAGATAGTTGAGAAACAAACACTTTAGTGATCTTGGGTGAAACCTGTCTGATTTCACATGTGCATAACCATCACATTCAAATACTCTCAAATATATAAGCACAATTTTCTTCAAGTCCATCATTCTTGAAGATATAGTATATTAAGTACAAAAATACGCACATGTTGGAAATGTATGCAAATGTCTTGACGACTTCTTCCTAAAACTCTCGGTCCAAACCAACTTTCAAAAGCATAAACTTTACCATTTCCAGTAATATTCGTTTTATCTTCTTAACAAGGCCATTTTTTGAGGAGTTTCTTTCACATTCATGTTTCTAGCAATGCCAAGTTTAGAACAATAGGCACTGAATGATTCATTCACAAATTCCAAGCCATTGTTATTTCTGAACTTCTTAAGTATTTTCCCAACTTGATTCTACACTAGTTTTTTTTAGTCGTTAAAAGCATCAATGCTTCATCTTTGGTCTTAAAAACTGTAACCTATAATTTCTTAGAATAGTCATCAGTCAAAGATATAAAGTACTTGACATCTCTGATTTTATAATGCCTTGCATGTCCCCAAAGGTCAGAATGAACAAATTCAAGCACACACAAGTTGTATGGTTGTTGATCATGAACTTAACCCTCTTAATTATATCAAACACGGATCTCTCATATAAGCTTAGATTTTAAACTTTGTTTACAAGATTTATTTAGCAATTTCTCACTCAAATACCCTATCCGCATATGCCGTAGCTTGGTTGAATTACTCGCACCAACAAACACACCTCATTCCACTAATGATCATTCAAGAAATAACACACTATAAGTTCTATTGGCTTTCATAGCAACTAGTGAGTCTTGAAGAATCCTAGGTTTGTCATCTTCACCCTTATAATTATACCCTTCCTCATCTCACATCCAATAAAAATAAGTTTATGTTTAACTTCATATACATACCTCACATTTATTATAACTCTCATAAGTCTTGTAGACAAATTGAGTTAACGTTTCGCATTCCTTTCATAGTAGATGGATCATCATTCCCTAAACTGACCTTGCCACCACCAACATTTGACCTTGATCACTCATAAACTTTTCAGGTTTGGATATGAAGTTTCTATTCTTCTTGTTTGAATTTCATTTCATGCATTGTTTTTCACACTCAATGCTTGGTTATTTGAGTCACTCTTAAAATTGGTCTCCCTCTAAATATATTTTGAGTCATAGAAACTCTTAACTTTGGACATCATAAAGAACTCTTTATAATAAATAATGATGTTGACATAGTGCCCATACACTTTTGGCAAAAAACCGAGATGATAATTTCTTGATCTTCATCTTTAACCTTGAGTCCAACTGTATTCAAATTAATAATGATTTTACTGATACCAAGTTCTTCAGATGTTCTTACTTCCATCTATTGCCAACGCATACAACTCCTTTTTAAGATACGACATGTTGCCCCATAATTTTTTTTCATTTAAATAGCTTCCAACCTATTCCATATAATTATAGTTGTAGACTCTTTATACACTTCTTCAAGTACCTCATCCTCAAATTCAAGCTTAGTGGACTATGATCCTTTTTTACAAAACTTTGATATCTTTATTCATATCCATCTCATTCAAAACTTCTTTCAATAACGGTATAGTATCATTTTACACTAGGAACACTCCGATATTAATTCTCTTGATATTAAAGTCATTATCTCTTGTAAATTTATCTAGATCAAACGTTATGGAACTCATCACTAAAATCTGGTGAGACTTAAATCTCTACACCCAAGATCTTGGATGATCTTCATCCTTCTAACTTGTGTTTATCACCTAAAATAATATTGTTGTAGATACCGTGCTCACCAGACCATTTGTTAAGTGAAAATCATAATATTTAATTTTTTAGCAATTGGTTAAGACTTAGACTTAGTCAGTAGCAAGTTTCGACAGTTGGCTGAGATTTTGGTTTAATTAATAAGACCTCATCCAAGTGTAGCATAATGAAGTAAAGTTTTGAAAGTTAACAATAAGGAATCATAAAATAAAATCAAGCACCAAAACACAAGAATTTAATATGGTTTGGATTTTGAAAAAATCCCACATCTATGGGAAAGAGAACACTAATTTTATATTTAAGATGGATGAAAAGAAACCTTAAGAACACAACTCACGTACTTTATTCCAAAGCTTCTAAAAATAGAATATAAGCTCATAAAAGGGACTCTCACGCGAAAATTCCTAACTTTCTCTCTAAAAAACTTAGTAACATGACTTCATACTACTTCCGTGATATTTATAGAATCATAGACGAGGGATATAATCCTACAAACTCAATGATGACGCAGCGGAAATTGAAGAAGAAGCAACGATAGATGAAACCCTAATTCAAGGGTAACATGATGAAATACTAATCTAAGGGTAACAAAGATTGAAATTTTCAGAGATAAAAATATATTATTCCAAAAACTTTAAAATAACTTAAGGCATATGAGGCTTTGTATAAGAGCTTCTCAAAACCCTAAATTATAATACAAGGAAATAAAATAAATATTTTAAAGTAAAATAAAATAAAATAAAATCTTAATATAAGTAGATTTGATTTAGATACATAAGATATTTGAATAAAATAAAATAAAATTAAAAAGGCTTTTGTTTGGACATCTTGGCTACATCATCCTCTCCTGGTTGACAAGAATTCGTCCTCAAATTCACAGCACCATCACCATCAACACCCAAATTATTTATTTTATTTTATTCAATCGTTACATTGGGAATTATAATTGTTGACCTTATCAGAATAAGATAAATTCTTCTTGAGTGTTCCTTATTCGAAGTCACATTGAAGCCATCCGGTTGATGAAAAAAATAATTTCGAAAACCTTTTCATAGCCTGAAGACAACATCCCCATGTCCAGTTGATGAAAAAAGATGGGTTTGAATTTTTTTCATAGCATGAGACAGCATCTCGATAAGCAATTTTTACCTTGATTCGACAATTGGTAGCCAATTTAAACTCCTTCAGTAACCGGTCAATACGATCGTCATTGAAACGGTTGGTATGCCCCTCATACTCAAACGATCTTCTCGATCTTCATGACCATGTGTGTTGTTCTCTTCTTTAAACCTTGAATCAGATGAAATCAGTATTCAGAAACATGTTTGACCCGTAGCAGGAACTGAGGCTCTGATACCAAACCGATGACGCAGCGGAAATAGAAGAAGAAGCAACGATAGATGAAACCATAATTCAAGGGTAACATGATGAAACCCTAATCTAAGGGTAACAAAGATTGAAATTTTCAGAGATAAAAAATATATTATTCCAAAAAATTTAAAATAACTTAATAACTTAAGGCATATGAGGCTTTGTATAAGAGCTTCTCAAAACCCTAAATTATAATACAAGGAAATAAAATAAATATTTTAAAATAAAATAAAATAAAATCTTAATATAATTAGATTTAATTTAAATACATAAGATATTTGAATAAAATAAAATAAAATTAAAAAGGCTTTTGTTTGGACTTCCTGAGCTACATCACTCAAAATAGCATATGACATGATGTTGTAACAAACATATGAAATATAATGTTACTATTCTTTTGACATATGTATTGCTTTTACTGTTTATAACAACTCTAACAGAATGCTTAAGTCATAAATGTGTTGATCAATGGCTCAGGTTGTCCCACCTTTGCATATTCACCTTAGAATATCAAAGCTCAGGTTCATCGAGAAACTAAAAAGTATCTTCCAACAGCCAAACCTTCTTCTCATATTGAGTTGGACTCATAAGTTTCGACATAAAAAGTTAATGCACCTAAGTTCCAATAGGTAATGTTTATGCACTTAGGCTCCAGTAGAAAGTATATGCTTAAGTCCCTACATGTAATACTCCCGCACTTAGGTTTCAACAAAACTTATGACATAAGTTTTTGATAAAATTTACCCCTTAAATATCAGCATATGTTTTTGCACTTAAATCTCGGTAAACCTAATACCTCCGTCGCATCAAAACTATTTGAGCGAAAAAAAGAAATTATTCAAAAATAATTGAAAAAAAAATAGCGTCAAAATTAATATATCAAAATCCTTTATAATTTTTTTTTTAAAAAAAAATCAATTCTTGAATCCGTAAAAATTAGCTAACTCACAACAAACTCATTATTTTCAAAAATATGATTAAAATATTAAAAGAAATTAGCGGACCAACCGACAAAGTAAATGAATATTTTTTATACTTTATCTGGCTATATATACAGATCTTTCACACTCTTATCTTATATTGTTATTGCGAAAAGTATGAGTGCATGTGACATTTTCGCTATAATTAATTTTTACATAATACTAATAGAATTGAATGGAATAAAAACAAAATAGAGTAAGAAATCTAAGATTTAGATTCTTCAATCCTCAATCTTGCCTGATTTACATGTTAAAATAAAAGAAATATTATCCAAAAAAGTGGAGAAAAATGAAGCAGGCAGGCAGGCAATAGAATTGATGGGACTTTTCTATGACCTGTAATATATCTGAGGATGGAAATGGAATCCCAGCAGTCCAATTATCTATTTTTGTGGGTATTCTCTGCCTTCTATTACACGTAAAAATCCTTAAGCATGTAGATTATATTCGATTCAGTTCCTAACTCACTCTTACATTTACTCCGTCAAAAGATAGTTTGACTGTATATATACTAAAAACAACAATAAAATGAGCGGAATAGGCAAGACCACGACTATACTATGGAGTCATTCATTCAAATGATAAAATAGAATTAGTATTTAGTCGAACTAATTATTTTTTACTAAAATATTAAATATAAAAATAAATTATTATATATTATGTGATGTTTAATCACATGTAACGTAATTGTTTTAATAATATTTAAAAAAATAAATAAACATATAACACTTTTAATTATGATTATTTTTAATTTTATAAATTTTGTATAGTTCAAATTTTAATTTAAATTCTTATATATATATATATATATATATATATATATATATATTATGTTTAAATAACTAAACCAAATTCATGAGTAAATAGGTTCGAAGAATTTTTGCCTCTGAGGGAGTAGCCGAGTTGGTTGAGTATGACATTCTTATGACCAAAAGGTCATGAGTTCGAGTCCCTTTACATACGCTTTCTCGGCTGAGTGCACTCTGAGTAGCTGAGTAGCGGCTGCGGATTCCCCCAAAAAAAATTTGGAAGATTTTTTTTTCAAATTCAATTCACCATTCAAACTATTCCAAATTATGCAACTAAATAACCATTGCTGTTCCGCAATCAAAATCACATATAATTTGCGCGATTGAACAACAATTGTTTTTTCATATTTATACATAATTTTATAATTCATTTTTTTTTTTTTTTAAATGTCATCAAGAAAATGCACATATATAAAAATGTTAGTTATTCACATCTAATTAACACTTATTTTTCAAAAATTGTATTTTCTTTTTTTCACAAAATTAGACTAATTTAGCGACCAAAATTCTATTTTCACAATTATTTTCTTATTATTTTTGCAACAAATTTGCACCCAATTTTGCAACTCATTTTTTTTAAAAATGTCTTCACCACGAACACATATTTTCGTAACTACAAAAAAACTAGTTGTTTCACACCCAATTAACACTTGTTTTTCACAAAACAAATTTGTATTTTGTTTTTTCACACGATCACACTTAATTAACCACCAAAGTTTATTTCCAAAACTATTATTTTCTTATTTTCACAATATATTTACAAGTAATTATGCAAGTCCAATTTTTTTAAAAGAAAATTTTACCACAAAAATACATATATTTTCGCAACTATAAAAAGGTTAGTTGTTTCAGACCCAACTAGCACTTATTTTCACAAATGACCAAGTTTGTATTTTATTTTTTCACATAGTACGACTTATTTAGCAATCAAAGTTATATTTCAACAACTATTTTATTCTTATTTTTGCAGCAAATTTGTAGGTTATTTTTGTAAGTAAACAACAATTGTTTTCGAAAACCAAATTTCATGTAACTTTTCAACTAAACAATAATTATTTTTTTGCAACTAAATTACACGTAATTCTGCAATAAAACAACAATTTTGTTTCACAACCAATTTATACGTAGTTTTGCAACTAATTAGAAAAAAAACTTTCGTAGATCTAATTTTGTTCGTCTTGAAAAATCAATAATATTTTCAGATATTTTTTTGGAGCTATAGTTTGAAAAGTATAACATTTTAAAATCACAAAATATATGAGAAAAAAAAAGTATAACGAATTAATGGATGGTTTATCTTTAAATACATCGAATAAATCTATGTTCTTTATCAAACTTTGGATTGTTATTGACAAATAAGTTTGATATTAAATAGTTATTGGTAAATTATCCTAATTATGAAATATAAAAAATTATAAATAAATATTTTTTATCAACAAATATATATTTAATACCATTTGAAAATATAATTTATGCAAAATTGAGTGAACTTTTCTATCAGACTTGTTATTTTGTAACTCTTTAACTATATTATAATTTAAAAAGAAGATAATCTATTGCAGATTCTAACTACAAACTAAAGTTTATTAAAATGATAAAGTAAGTTTTAAAAATATCAAATAATAATAAATGAATGGCGTGGCAAAGAGGTTGTCATTATGATTTTGTTTTATCGAGTTTTATTAGTCAATATATAATAATTCTTTAATACTATATATATATATAATGAGTTGGATTTTGAAAGATGATTCCTGTAGATTCAATTTTTTTTCCTCTCCCCATCTCTTCTTCCAATCTCGTTTGCGATTATGGATCAGAATTATTCTTTGTTGCTTCGTAAAGTTGAAAATTACAGTGTCTCAACAAATGAATAATTTTCATCTCTTCAATCATCAACAAATCCGCTAAAAACAACAATCAACATAACAAGTAAAGAAGAATAATTTTCATCTCTTCAATCATCAACAAATCCGCTAAAAACAACAATCAACATAACAAGTAAAGAAGCAGGTTATGGAAATGAAGGCAAAAGGCTTAACAACAATGAATTGAGGAAATTATATGCAGATACTATAAAGAAACTTAAACCAAACATTTGTTCAACCTTTACTCCTAATAGTGTCATCAAAAAATCAGATCACATCTCGATACAATTTCCTCACCAAGTACAAGTACAACTTAAGCTCACCACAAAGTTCAAAATAGTTGGAAAATTTACACAAGGATTACCAAAAATAAATCTACTAAACCAACTTCTCAAATCGCAGAAATTTGAATATGATTACAGATATTCCATATAGGATTCCAGACATATTCTTTTGGAATTTTACTTGAAAACACATCTGTGCAAGATTTGGTCCATGAACGTTTTGTTTATAGGTAATTTTGCGATGAGGTTGCTTAAATGGAGCTATTACTCTAGTTTGGATCAAAATAGAGAAAGTAGGAGAATATTGTCAACACAATTGCAACTTCTATAAGTGAACCTTTAATGATCAACATTCCTGGAAAAACAAACAGAGCAAACTACAATGCCTGGTACGCCTGGGTGGAATTTGATGTATCTAAAAGCTCCAACCTAATATATGGATTGGTTTTGGAGATAATCAAGGCTACCAGTTAAATGTAAGCTACAAAAATTATTTCCAAAGTTGTTTTCATCTGGGTCATAATCAACAGACTTGCAAAAAGGCTCTTTTTATCTCTCAAACTAACTCTAGAAAAAAAGAAAAAACTACTTTTGAAAAAAATATTCAGCAGCCTCAAGAGGAAACAAAACCAACAATTCATTCAAAAATACAAACTATCAAACACCTGAAAGATAAAGAGCAACACAAGGCCAAAATCAGGTCTATAATTATAAATTCAAACCAAAGAAGGGATTCGAGGAAGGTTACGCGGGAAAAAATAGATTTGCTTCCTCCTGAAACTGTTTTTAATAAAGAATCTAATGCTACTGCTTATGATATGGAAGAAGATCAACAAAATAAAAACAATAAAAGATTCATAACATCTTAAGAATAAATAAATTATTGAATTAATTTATGTATTGGATTATGGATACAACATTGCTACCACCTTGGATTACGAGAATCTGATCTCTTAAAATACAACTCCTAAGCAAGATAACATTAGAAGTGTTCATTTCTCTCCAGCTTTCAACAAGAAATAAGTTTATAAAAGTTGTAAAGATCTTCTCAACAAAAAGATTAAAAAATACAAAAATCAATATTATCAAATCTCTTCATTTCGATGGAACACAACCTAAAACTTCTAATTCTAAGAATGATCAAGTTGCTTAATTAGAACATTCGTGGAATTAGAAACAAGTCTTCTTTAATAAGACTCAAATCTATCATTTTCAAAGATCAAATAAAGATTGTGGCCATTGAAGAGCCTTGTTTTGGTAGAGACATCATTAAAAGCATTGCTGCCAAAATTGGTTTTCAGTATTTTGAAGCTAATATTTCTAACAAAATTTGGATTTTTTAATAATGATTTCAACATCAATATTTTAATTGACCCCCCTTGATGTTTACATTCATAAGTTATATATTATTACTAAAATAAGTGTTTTCTACGAACTATTATGTATGCTAAGTGCCAAAGAATTAACAGGATTGAGCTTTGGAACACCCTCAGGATCATCTCATCTACCACAAATGAATGAAGGATCATGGTAGATTTCAATATTATTTAATCAATTGATGAGTAAATTGGTTGTACTACCTTCTGCCATAATAGTCCTGATGATTTTAATGATATGATTAATGATTGTCACTTAGATGATGCAGGATATGCTGACTCTAAATTTATGTGGTCTAACAACTCTAAGTGGAAGGGTTTGGAGAGAGTTCTAATCAACTCTACTTGGTCTACCTACTTCAGTGAAACTAAAGTTATCCATATGGCTAGATCTTATTTTGACCATATGCCCTTATGTATCTCTATATATAATTTTCAAATTTATTAATATGTGGACAATGGATAAAGATTTTCTCACTGTTGTAGGAACCAACTGAAATCAACAATGAATGAAGGGATTAAGGTATGGAATAGAACTTGTTTTGGAAACATTTTTAATAAAGTGCAGGATCTGGAAGATGAGATCAAGAAGCTAGAGATCAGACATCAAGAAAAACAACAACCTATCATCTAAAATTGAGCTTTCTAAGGCAAATGCTTTGTTTCTTCAAGCCCACAAGATGGAAGAATTTTTATGGCATAAAACTGCTATTCAAACTATCTTAAAGAAGGTGACAGAAAGACAAAAATATACCATAGCTATGTCAACAAGAAGAGAATAAAAAACAGAATTTCTAGTATTAAAGTTGGTGACGATTGGATCCTTGACAATACTCACATTGGTCAATCTACTGAATCTTATTTTAAAGCGAATCTTACTGACCATCCCTACCCTAGCAAGCAAGATGAAGACTCTAGAATGCGGAAAATTATCTTTAACAATATTTCTAATCTAATTACAGAAGAAGATAATACCTTTTTTATGCTTCCCCTACTAAAGATGAGATTCTTGAAATTATTAACAGCCTTAATTACTCTAGTGCAGCTGGCATAGATGGCTTCAACTGCAATTTCTTCAAGACTTGCTGGAACATCATCAAAAGATATCTATATAAAACCATGAAATCCTTGATGCTTGGTCATAATATCCCTCAAGGTATTATGACTATGTTTGTGCCTTATACCCAAAACTATTAATCCTACAAAATAGAAGAATCTTAGGTATATTAATCTATGTACTCTTCTAGATGTAATCATGTCAAAGATAATAAATAACAGACTAATTAAAATTCTGCCTAGAATCATCTCAGAGGTTCAAGGTGGCTATGTTTTAGATAAATCGATTCATGATAACATATTAATTGCTAAAGAGCTTATATATGATTAAACAAAAAAATCAAAGCAAAAAACATTATGATTCAAGTAAATATAACTAAATCATTCGACAAATTGTCTCATAAATTCATAACAATGTGCTTCTTAAGTTTGATTTTTCTGAAACCTTTGTTAGTTTGATAAACAAGTTAATTACATTTTTTTACAAGTTAATTATATCTGTTTTTACTTATTATAATTATATATGTTTTTGTTTCTATTCGTATAAAACTTATAATTACATTTAACTTACAATTCTATGAAGTTCATTAATAGAAGTGATATGGTCATTCCTTATTTGGTCTTTGCTGACGATATTCTTATCTTCACTAATAGTCTTGAATCTACTATTGGTCATCTTAGAAACTTTTTATAGATCTATCAAGATGTACCTGGTCAGGTGATTAACAAAGAAAAAACAAAAATTATTACAACAACAAGCATTACCAACTCAAGAATTTCTGCTTATATCAACCAGACTGGCTTTTGTACTTGTCACTTGCCTACTGGTTACTTAGGTATCACTCTAAATACCAATAATAGATCTAATACCTACAACTCTCTGATCAACAAAATCAACAGCAAGGTCAAGGATTGGGAGAACAAATATTTATCTTATGCAAAAAGGTTAACTCTTATCAGTTCCGTCTTAATGAGTATCCATATCTATTGAGTACAAAGTATCCACCTTCCTTAAATCATCTTGAAAAGGTTGGAGAAAATATTCAATAGGTTCCTCTGAGGTTCCAGTAATACAGACAAAAAAATTCACTGGACGTCCTGGCCCTCTATTTGTAAATATTTTAGTGAAGGTGGTCTCAATATCTTGAAAATTATCTGATATTCAAGACTTTTTTCTTACAATTTTTATATTTATTTTAAGAGAAAATAAATCTCTATGGGCTAACCTAGTGCATAACATATATTGTAAAGGCCTTCATCCTTTGCAGGTCTCTTATACCAAAGCTGTATCTCTGACTTGGAAAATACTTGCCAAGATAAAAGATTTTGTTGAGCCAAACATAAGCTGGAACTTGGATGGTGGTAAGGTGGATTTCGGGCTTGATAATTGGTTTAACCATTCTCCTCTTATCATCATTGATGACAAGATGGACAATAGCTGGTTCATATCTGAAAAGGTAAACTCATTTCGGATAGGTAATGCTTTGAATATTAACAGGTTTCCAGGTTTTCTATCTCTAAATACTATTAATCTTATTAATGTATACTCTGTTAAATCTAATAAAAATGAAGCTATTATTTGAAAGCTCTCTAAAAGTGGAAAATTCCAATCTAAAGAGACTTGGGATCATATTAGCAATCACCACAACAAATTAAATCTTTTAAGCAAAATATGGAATATTATAACCCCTATGAAGATATCTTCATCCTTTAGAAAACCTTACACAACTACATTCTTATTGATATTATTATGCAGAAAATACATTTCATATAGTATCTAAATGTCAATTTTGTGATTCTTATGAATCTCATAATCACTTATTCATATCCCGAAGTTTTGCTTAGTTAATTTGGAGCTAGTTTGTAAACATTTTTAATATTCACATCAACAGATATATGACTATAGCTTACATGACCAGATCTGGTTTTGGTCATCTCAAAAGGATGTTCATGTAAGAAATATTCTTCCTACTATAATATATGAAATCATTTGGAAGAACATGAACAAAGTTAAGTCTAAAGGAACCACATTTTCTACTCTATCTACTATTAACTCCATTAAACATGTCATGTTTGATCTGAATTACTCTAACATGCTTAAATCAAAGCACTACAATAATGATTATAATACAGGAAAAGAAATAGGATACTTCAACCATACTATTATCAAGGAAACCAAGCTTACCTACCTGAAATAAAATTAACCAATCTCTGATAGACTTAAGCTTAACTCGGATGCATCTTGTCTGCTCAATGGGGAATCCACTGGAGGAGTTATCATTCGCAACAATTCAGGTGATATTATCTTTGGATCCAGCAATTTATATGAGAAACTCACTCTAATCATGGCTGAATCCAGAACTCTATTAGATGGTTTAGAATCTGGAAAAACAAAGGATGGATTAAGGTCGATATCGAAACTGATTCTCAATTATTAGTGAATTTTCTTGCTAAAAGTAATTACATTTGGCTGCTGGATTTTATCTTAAAGTTTTGTAGAAATCTAATAGCTTATTCAATGGTTGTTTCTCATATTTTTAGAGACCAGAATCAAGCTTCTGATTGGCTAGCTAGATCGAATATAAAATGTAAGATGAAACTTGAATCTACTAACCACCAAGCCCCCTCTAAGCTGAGTGCCATCACGTTTTTAGAAAGTCTTGCTTGGGATATATACATGGCCCACTAACATTCTTCATTTCTATTAGTATACTCTCTTGTGCTCTAATTGATCCGTTTTCATTTTAAGGTCAGTTATATGACCTAATCCACATTACTAAGCACCTTTTATGTTTAACATGATCTTTATAGCTATATTTTAAGATTGCAGATAATTTCGAACCATATCAAATACAAGGAATCAAAATTCCTGATTGAAATGGAAGCTTACCTCAGTTTGTCTGTTCAAGCACCAATGTTATTCATTTTCAACATCTGCACCAGTTCTCTTTGCTTTTTGGATTCCTGGGCTAGCTAGAATTTCATCAAACAGATGTTGTTCCATTTAATATCGTTCTTTGGAGCCTTAAACCTAGCTTCATTGATTTCATCTTTCTAGAGTACTTAATTGAATACTCGTCTTCTGGAAGGCCAAGCTTCATATTTGAAAACTTTACTCTTTTTTTCTCCATCGAATATGTGATCTGTGAAGTGCAATGACTTTGAAAGTCATATCAAGCTAAAAGAATATGGCTCATAAGATTTCAAGTTTTTGGCCAAATCTTATTTTTCTTTAGCGCCTATTTTTAGCCTATCTTTCTTTGTACCTCAGACTTTTGTAATATTCCTTTTCAAATATAATGATTTTTAATTATATATATAAACATGTGATTACGATTTGTTAAGATATTAAGAAAAAAAATGATGTATTAGTTTAATGTACATTTTTAGAAAATTTGTTATTTCCATAGTTACATTTCTTATAATTATTAGAAGAATATTGGGTTAATAAAACTAGTTTAGTCCATTATTAAATCCATTCTTTAAAAAAAAACTAGGTTCCAATCACTATTAACATTAGGTTTATATAGGTTTGGAAGATTAGAGCAAACCTTGGTCTTTGCTAACTGTATCGTAGTCTCAATTTGTTTTATGTAATTTTAAAAACAAAAATCAATTTTTTAATAAATTTCTCCGGTCTCTCGTTATAAAATTTTATTTAAAACTAAAATTGGGTTTGTTGTATTAGGATTTAGGAAAATACGAAGTATTTAATTAAATATTGTAATATTAATCACATTTACAAGTCTATTGTCGATTTTACACTCCCAAAACCTCTAATTACATAGATGCCTATTTACAATCGCTAACTCAGTTTTCCCTTCTTTTTTTTTATCTAAATCATGAATAACACTAAGAGAAAACAAATTAATTTATTTTTTTAAACTCCAAAAGAAGCAAAATGTTTGTGAAGATGATATAGAAGAATAAGCTACATCATCAATTGAAGTCAACGAAGATGAACTTGTTATTTTATAAGAAACCAACATTGAGCAAGAACAACCTCCTCAAAATTCTGAGAGCACTAATGAATGTATTGTTTCTAAAACTATTGACAAATGTTGACTTTATTCTTTTGATACGAGATATTGGGTTGTGTAGATAAATTGAGTCTTATGATCCAAATAAAAAAGATTTAGTTAAGAGCGAATATATTGATCTTGGTATGTATCAACCAATACAACTTTATCCTTACCCATGCATTGAAAAACGTTCTCGTTTATTTCAAAAATATTGGTTTCAAAAGATTTCTTGGTTAAAGTATTCTCTTGATAAAGATGAAATATACTATTTTTTTGCAAAAAACATTAGGAAAGTATCGTTCAGATACATTCATTGATAATGGTTTTAACAATTGGAGGGAAGTAAATAATGGAAAAGATTGTGCTTTTTTATGTCATGTTGGAAAAAGAGAGAATTTTAGTTCAACCTATTATTCTGCGGCCAATTCTTTTTATACTCTGAAAAATCAACCATGCCATTTCGAAAAGATAGATGAGAAGCAAAGTGAAAAAGAAATTAAACAAAATTGGTTGCGTATTAAAACATCATTAAGTTATGATGAGATCACTGAAACATTTTATATGATCATAGAAAGATCAGCACATCTCAAATAAATCGATATGTATTATGAATTTTATTATTTTGAGTTAGTTCTACTTCTTGATGTTATCCATTGTTCTGATGTACTATACTAGTTTGTGACTTGTATTTATGTCCTCACTTCATAGGGTAAAAAATTGACTCATTAATATATAAATTTTTTTTTTATTTTTTTTGGTCCTTCTTATACCATAATCATAGTTTCACCCATATGTCTATGCTGACATTGAGAAAGAAATTCAATATTTGGCATGAGAAGAAATCCAAGAGTTTTAACAATGGAGATGAATGACCATACATTTTGAAGTATTATTATCTAATGTTTGTGTTGTATTTTAAAATCATAAAATATTTTCTAAAGAAATGAATAATAGTGAAAAGATGATGACGGTAGAACTAACTAGTATTTTGACACATTTTATTAAAGATATTGTTGGGAATATAGAGGTCCGGTCCGCATATTCTGCCTCCGTATATAAGTAAGAACACAACCCGATCTCAACACTAGTATGATATTGTCCGCTTTGGCACCCGAAGGCCCTCACGGCTTTGCATTTGGTACACTACCAAAAGGCCTCATACTAGTTGAGATATGTTCTTACTTATATACCACTGATCCTTCCCATGTTTAACCGATGTGGGATGTGGGACTTTGGTCGCCACCCTAACAAATCCTCCTCTCGAACAAAGTACCACTTAGCCTCCTCTCAATTGACTTTCATCTGCTCACTCTAATCAGAGATTGCTCCTCCACCTGAGCAATAGAGCTTTTACAGCGGATCTATCTACTCACTCGACCATCCTGCGCTTGTTCCTTAGCTCCACTATCCACTCCAATCAAGTACCACCGCTTGATGAGTCATGGACGCTCTAGCTCCACTATCCACTCCAATCATGTACTACCGCTTGATGAGTCATGGCTGCTCCGAACTAGGATGTATAGAGTAGATCATTCACCTTGAGCATGACTACTGGTTCATCATGTTCGACCTCCGAGAATATTACCACCATCGCGTTCCGTCTGGGCCTGACGCTCTGATACCACGTGTTAGGAATATGGGGGTCCGATCTGCATATTCCGCCTCCGTATATAAGTAAGAACACAACCGGTCTCAACGCTAGTATGATATTGTCCGCTTTGGCACCCGAAGGCCCTCACGGCTTTGCATTTGGTCCACTTCCAAAAGGCCTCATACTAGTTGAGGTATGTTCTTACTTATATACCATTGATCTTTCCCATGTTTAACCGATGTGGGATGTGGGACTTTGGTCGCCACCCTAACAACAGAATGGAGTCGCAGAAAGAATGAACAGAACGCTTTGTGACAAGGCACGAAGTATGCTCTCACATTCCGGTGTGGGAAAGGATTTTTAGGCTGAAGCTATCAATACAGCGTGTTACTTGGTGAATCGGTCTCCATCAACGGCTATTGATTGTAAAACTCCTTTTGTTATAAAATACTATGCAATTATCACAAAATGGCTCAAGCACATAATATATGTGAATGAAAGATTTAAATGAAACACAGGATTTAACGTGGTTCGATAATTGTCTATGTCCACGGGCGCCGCCAGAGAAAAGAGTTTCACTATGATATAAAAGGTTACAGATTTCAGATTGTGTTTTGTGTCGCCCTAGTAATATATTTATAGGGAATTAATAGACTTACTGACTATGGGCCTAATGGGCTCATACCACAAGACTAACTCAAGTAATTGGACAATATCATTATCACAACACAAAACTGTACTGCCGGACACAGTACACTGTCAAGGCACTATTCGACTCATTCACAACAAATCTTCCCATTGAGGCGAATATCCTTTCTTCACTATCAACAAAGAATCTTCTCTTCTTCTGACTCACCAAATGCCCTTAAGGCATTCACTCTATACTGCGAACACCGATCCAGTTTAGGCATTTCCTAAACTTTCGAACTGATACTGCCTTGGTCATTATATCTGCTGGATTATCGTGTGTAGACACTTTCTTCACATGAACAATTCCCTTTGATATTATATCACGAATAAAATGACACCTGACATCTATGTGCTTTGTACGCTCATGGTACATCTGGTTCCCTGTAAGGTGTATGGCGCTTTGACTGTCATAAAACACTTTTGTAGTAGTCATATCCAAGCCCAAATCTTCCACCAAACCTTGCAACCATATTGCCTCTTTAACTGCTTCTGTTACAGCCATGTACTCTGCCTCTGTTGTAGACAAAGCTACAGTAGCTTGTAACTGTGCTTTCCAACTGATCGCACTCCCAGCTAGAGTAAATACATATCCTGTCAGAGATCTTCTTTTATCCATATCACCTGCAAAATCAGAATCAACAAAACCAACCAATGATCCTGCAACATCATTCAGCGATTCACCAATATCGGTTTTGTTAAAAGTTAAGCCAACGTTCATAGTATTCTTTTGAAGAGATTCAATCTCTTCCCCTATAGCACCAATCCATCGATCTGCCTCTGAACTTGCTATAGCTTCTCTGTAGCTACTAGGTTCCTGCATCTCAACTTCTTCTGCAACTGACAGAGCATATGCAACTAGATTCGCATACCTTTTTGGAAGTCTAATATCTCTTCTTTCTCTGCCCAATGCTATGCTATAAGGTTGTTGTTCTAGTTCAGGCGCATCGTCGTCACTATCATCTGATGCTGACGCTTCACCTCCTGATTCTGGATCCACCTCAGAACCACTTGAATTATTGGACTTGCTAGGAACTGATTCTACTTCAAGCTCCACCTGTTTACTCACAAACGATCCTGATTCGACCATTTCTCCTACTTCCTTCTGACTGTCTATCGAAGCAAACTCATTAAAAGTAACGTCCCTACTGATGAGAAAACCTGGAGACTTTGGAGAGGTACACCATAACCTATATCCCTTCACTCCAGTAGCATATCCTAGAAATATGCATCTCTTTGCCCTCGGCTCAAGCTTACCATCTCTCACATGAGCATACGCAGGACAACCGAACACCCTCAAATGTTCATAATCAGCCGACGATCCAGACCAAATCTCAAAAGGAGTTTTACAATCAATAGCCGTTGATGGAGACCGATTCACCAAGTAACACGTTGTATTGATAGCTTCAGCCCAAAAATCCTTTCCTACACCGGAATGTGAGAGCATATTTCGTGCCTTGTCACAAAGCGTTCTGTTCATTCTTTCTGCGACTTTATTCTGTTGTGGTGTTCTAGAACAAGTGCGATGACGCACTATTCCCTCAGCTTCGCAGAACTCGTTGAACTCACGACTGCAATATTCTAACCCATTATATGTCCTAAGACGTTTGATTTTTCTTCCTGTTTGCTTCTCAATCATCGTCTTCCATTTGACAAAGGTTGAATATGCCTCATCTTTCGTTTTCAGAAAGTAAACCCACACCATCCTTGAATAATCATCAATCAAACTCATGTAGTATCTAGCTCTGCTCTTGGATGAAATTCTGTTTGGACCCCAAAGGTCTGAGTGAATGTAGTCCACTGCGCCTTTAGTCTTTCTTACAGCCGATTTGCTGAATTTGACTCTAGTTTGTTTACCAAACACACAATGCTCACAAAATCCCAATGATTTTGCTTTATACCCTTTCAACAAATCTCTCTTTCCCAAAACAGCTAATCCTCTGTCACTCATGTGACCAAGACGCCAATGCCACAACTTATTTTGATCCCGCCTACTTTGGCAATTACTCCCTGATGATGCTACTGCAGCATCGCCCATAACAGCACTCCCCTGGAGAATATAAAGACCCTTATGCAAACTACCTTTCATGCATACCATTGAGCCTTTTGTCACTTTGATTACACCATTTTCTGCATGGTACTTGTAACCCCGGGAGTCTAGAGTCCCAAGATAAATCAGGTTTCTTTTTAACCCAGTAACATGCCAGCACGTCAAGATTCTAACAACCCCGTCAAACATTCTGATTCTGATGTTACCAATACCACCAACAGTCAACGAATGATTGTTCCCTAAATAGACAGTTCCCTACAGTGGCTTGTACGTATCAAACCACTGCTTGAACTGACACATGTGATATGTAGCGCTAGTATCAAGTACCCAAGAGTTTTGCCCAAAGTCTGAACTCACAGACAATACATCTCCTTTACCACTGTTTTCACTATCGTCGGAATCGTTCACACCTTCAACAATGTTTGCTGCATTTTCCTTTTGATTTCCCTTCTTACCATTCAGCTTCGGACAATCTCTCCTATAATGACCCTGCTCACCGCATTAATAACAGTTTGAGTGCTTCACCCTTGACTTGGACCTCAAGTTCTTCCTTCTTAAAGAACTCGCTTTGCTTTTAGATCTTCCCCTAGTCATAAGACCTTCCCCTTCAGCTTGATTGTCTGGCTGCAACTGTCTCATCTATTTTGATTTCAGTGCCCCTTTGACATCTGCTAGCGATAACTTATCATTACCATACATAATGGTATCTACGAAGTTTTCATAGGGAGCTGGTAACGATCTCAATACAAACAAAGCTTGATCCTCATCCTCAATATTGATATCTATGTTATCCAAGTCCATTATAATTGATTTAAAATTATCTAGGTGCTCTGTTATGGACATACCTTCTTTCAATCTGAAATCATACAAACGTTTCTTCAAATATAATCGGTTTACTACTGATTTCTCTGAGTAAAGATCTCCTAGCTTTCTCCATGCGCAGGCAGCAGTCTTCTCACCACTAATCTCGCGAAGCACATTGTCTTACACACTCATTAAAATCCAGCACAAAGCCCTTTCTTGAAGATCTTGTTTCTCCTCTTCTTTCATCTCTTCTGGTAACTTATTCTCCACAGCCTTCCACAGCCCTTGCAGTACCAATGAAGATTTCAGTTTAATCTTCCATAACGCAAAGCTGGATCCCCCATCAAATTTTTCAATCATGTATTTTGTTGCTGTAGACGCCATTGTGAAACCCTAATTGCAAAATCCCTAATTTCACCACGTGGCTCTGATACCAATTTTGTTATAAAATACTATACAATTATCACAAAATGGCTCAAGCACAGAATATATGTAAATGAAAGATTTAAATGAAACACAGGATTTAACGTGGTTCGACAATTGTCTACGTCCACGGGCGCCGCCAGAGAAAAGAGTTTCACTATGATAGAAAAGGTTACAGATTTCAGATTGTGTTTTGTGTCGCCCTAGTAATCTATTTATAGGGAATTAATAGACTTACTAGACCATGGGCCTAATGGGCTCATACCACAAGACTAACTCAAGTAATTGGACAATATCACTATCACAACAAAAAACTGTACTGCCGGACACTGTACATTGTCAAGGCACTATTCGACTCATTTACAACAGATACCAAACAAACGAGAGCTACCAGAGGCAAGATGAAAGACCATATTGGATGCAAACAGGTTACCATTGTTTTACGTTTAAAAGATGAACTAAACCATCATGAAAATTATCTTTACAAAGTCTGACATAGTGGCTTTAATCGAAGATTAACTTGAAGAATTTTTTGTCCAACGAGTTTCATGGATTTTAAAACTTCAAAGATGGAGGGTTGTTTATGTTATAATGTGATAAAGATATATTATGAGAGGCTTATACATATATACATACAAAAAATATAAGTAATCAATACATGATATGATATATTTTAAACAATAAAAAGTCAAGATGAGGTAAAGCTATAGGACATGACGAACTAGGCCAGATAAAGCATGATAAGCTGGAAATAAGATAATATCAAGATGAAGTAAATTCATAAGTATAAAAGAAGAAGATTATTAAGCTCAATGAAAGGTATAATGTGTGACAAAAAAGATATTTTAGAAGCTTCTAGCTCATTAGTCAATATTACTCAAATACCATAGATTTTTAGAGGGCAAATTGGTCATGTATTTAACAACCATAATAATGGATGAATACCACATGCCTTAGTAAACATATATCATTCATTATTTAATTTTATGTATGATAAAACCTATATATAGAGGTGTAATTCTTCATTGGGATATTGTTTGACTTTTTTATGAGATAAAATAATGATATTGTTTTAAATTTTCTATCTCATTTGTATACCTTTATAATTACAAAGAAGATAAGTAATCAATACATGATATAATATATAATGAACAAAAAATAAAGATGAAAAACATGAGAAGGAAATATAAATGACCGTAACGAGGTAAAGTTATAAAAGATGGCAAAGTAAGTCAGACAAAACATGATAGCCATAAACAAGATTGTATGAAGACGAAGTTAAAGTCATAAGTATACAAGAAGAATACCATTAAGTTAAATAAAAGGTATATGTTGTGTGGTAGAAATGATATTTTAAAAGTTTCTAGCTCATTACTCAATATTACTCAAATACCATAAACATTTAGAGGGAAATTTGGTCATATACTTAACAACCATAATAACGGATGAATGACATATGCCTTGGTAAACACACGAGTCATTCATTCCTTCATTTAGGTATGATAAACCCTATAGATTTTTGTGTAATACTTCATTGGGATGTTGTTTGATTTTTTTATAGATAAAGTAATAATTATATTGTTTTGAATTATCTATATCCTCATTAGTTTATGCCTTTTGACCATTGACATTAAATTTGATGAGACTTTCTCTCATAAATTGGCACCATCTGCTGTAATGTTTTCAAAGTATCAACTCTTGCAAATAGTATTAACTCTCTTAGAGGTGAATACAGATCGTTCTCACGGACAGTCTGTTTCTAGATTTCCAGTTGATATTCCACGATATTCTAATGTTGCTTCACCAGCTTGTGGTAATAATAAAGTACGAGTTAATCAATCAATAATTTTGACAAATATGTTTATACTAACTTATCAAGTTCAAGGTAATGTCATTGTTTCACGTTATCTCAATAATTATAAAACCTTCTTATTTAAATACTTTATGATTAGAATGAATGAACTGCAACAAGAACAACATAAATATAATATATTTCAAGTTCAAAGAGACGAAGAAAGAAGAGTAATAATTTAATAAATATCTAACATGTTATAATTATTAATGGAAAGAATAATATCTAAATATAATGAGGAACAAGTTAATTTGTGTGTTAATAAATATAATCCAAAATAAAGAAACTAAATTAAAAAAAACACAATAATAATGATAATGATGAGCACTCCAATAATAAAATGACATCTAAAGAAATAGTTTAAAAAAATAGAGGATTTGATTGATATATGTCAAGGAAGTTTTAAGAGACCAAAGTTGGTTTTGCATACTCTAGCACAATCTTCATTGTCTCGGAAATTTTTGAAAGGAAAGCTTTCTAGAAAATTTGATTGGTACATGGTTAATAAATATGATGGGACTGGAAATCAAGAGCATAACCTAAATAATTTTTGTAAACTATGTTGGGTTTTAATCATGATAATACTCCTGCATGAAGAACATTCTATTGATATTTAGAAAAAAATGCTTTTGGTTTGGTTTAATAACCTTCATTTTGGATCGATTCATAGATTTGAAAGACTTTGTATTGCATTTAGAAGTCAATTTATTGGGAACGAAATAAGTAATATGGATGGGGACTACATCACAACCTTATTTTAGAAACAGATCAAGTCATTAAGAAATTATGTTTATATATATTTTTCAAAAATTGAATAGCCCAGATGGATATAGAGAAAGTGTTTATTTTGAATATTTCATAAAATATCTCATAACGGACAGTCAATTACTAGGGGATCTGATTAAATTTCAAGTTGATAATATGAGAGATTTGTTAAGATGATTTGAGATGTTTATTAAAGTTGAGAAAATGAGACGAGATGGAGTTCACCAACTAAAGCATAAGATCATATGAAGAAATGATGAGGTTGTGAGAGTGTAATCTAACCAAGCTATATTCTCGTATTATGATAATTTGAATATAAGAGTTACACCATTTTCAAAGGGAGTGCTAAAAATTATATAAGACATAAAATTGATTACATGCCTCTTCGGGTGATTCTCGCTCCAAATAATGGAAGGTCTAGAAGATATTAATGTTCTTAGCATAATGATGATGGTCATATAACTATGTATTATTTCCATCTAAGAGATGGCATCCGTTAAGAGTTGGTTCATTTCGTAAAAAAAACAAGAGGATTTAAAAAAAAGATGGAAGAGACAAATGCAATAGTCTTAAAAACATAAAGCTGATAAATAAATACTTTCGATATCTGAAGGGGATACTTTATCAAGAATTTTGTAATTATCTAGAAAGCGTTACATGAAATATTTAGAGATGAATCATCAATGAATATAAATAGGTTTCCTACATCGTTGTTAGTCTTTAATATTGATGACCTAAAAGGTTTAGTCACCCCTCGTGAAGATTCTTTGTTGATTACTTTGGAAATATTTAGGTAATTATAAAGGGAGTTATGATAGATACAAAAAGTATGCCTAATTTTTATACCATAGTGGTTATTAACAAATGATTCAAATAAGTCTATATGAAAAAAAAACCTTATTGTTTGTGTGGTGAAGTGAAATTGCTTGTAACTGCTGAATATTGTCAAACTGAAATACAATCAGTGTCGCGTTCATGGTAATGGATGCAGTTAGCTTATACAATGTCATTTTAAATCTTTCATGACTACATAAAATGGAGGAAGTTGCTTCATCTTATCACAAATGCATCAAACATTTTGTTAGAAATTAAGTGGGTATGATTAGAAGAAGCCTAGGAGTGACAAGGGACTGTTATCGCCTGTCTTTCAGCTTGGATAACATTTTATCGTAACAATCACAGAATCCACTAAAGGATCAATAGTTGATAGAAGAGAATGAACCTTCAGTGAAAATTTGAAAAGGGAAGGTAACGACCTATGTGAAGCATTGTAGTTGACCAAATTTTTAGATGTACAATTGATTAAAAGATTAGTAATGGAAATATAACGAAAGTTCGAAATCATTTAAATATGGAATTTAAAATAAACTTGTAAATACTTTGAAATTAAATGTTGATGTATTTTCATGGAGTATTGATGATGTCATATAAGTTATTATGTCAGCTATATGTCATGAGTTAGCCATTAAAAAAGACTTAGACTCATTCATTAAAATAGAAAAAACTGAGTTTATTGTGAAAGAGGTTGAAATGTTACTTAAAATATGGCATATAAAGGTAGCGAGTTTGATTATTTAGAATTGACTTAATAAACAAGAGTAGAAGTGTTTTAGAGAGAGAAAATGAAAGTATGCAAGTGATCTAATCTCAGAAATTCAACCCCTTTATTAGTTTAGATTTGGCTTTTATATAGAAGCGCAAAGACTTAGCTTACAACTGAAACTAGTTACATAAAAAGGGTAAAGTGCACTCTTAGTCCTTAACTAATATACAAATTCTAAATTCCTCCTCTAACTTTACCACCTGTTACATAACGTTTTATTGTTTACACTTTTAGTCCCTGAATTTCTATTTCCTTATCAGTAGACCCCTGAGTTCTCATGACAGTAAATGAATGAGAACTAATTAACTTCGAATCTTGTCAAAAGCAATGATAATTTCCTCTTCCACAATTCAACGCACCCGATCATTCTGATGTATCGAAATATGTCCTTAGACAATCATACCCCAAATTAAATTCAAAATGAAACCAATAAAGTAAGTCATACCCTGAGTTAAATTCAAAGTGAAACCAGCAAAGTTAAACGTGAAATCTGTTTCAAAATACATCATAACTCCCTAGGGTATAGGCTTACACCTATATTCCTAGCATAATAGATGTCGACCCCATAACCACGCAACCGCTTCAAATTCTTCCCAATCAACATAAAACTTTTCCACTTCTGCACACGTCTTTCTTTTTCCTATAAATTCCTTATCAACTAACTTTTTATTTCACAAACAAAAATACTTGAGAGAGAAGCATAGAAAATTTCCCAACTGTTGCTACCTTCAACGATTTCTTCAAAATTTCTGGCTACTTCCACCAGAAAATTCATATTTTCCGATCAATCTTTACTCAGTTTATGAGAAAACACCCAAGATCCAGAAGATCGAAGGCCAGAATTCCCAAAAAACCAAAATCTCTAGCACTTGACAACAATTCGTCTTCGGAGCTTACGATTACTTCTGTATAGGAAAAAGAGCAGACGAATATAGAGCTGTTGGTTTGATAATCAATGCTCCCCTCGGAAAATCCACAAAGACCATTTATTACAGTAACTTTGATCCATCCAAAATTCTTACTTTTTCACCTTCACCTATTATAGAAGAAAGTCAATCTTCGAAAACTCAAACACCTAGAACTCTTCGAACTTCAACTTCTCGTACCAAATCATCACATCGAACTAGTTGTGAAGTAAGTCAATCTTCTTCAAAACAATCTGAAGCGACCCCTTCGTCTACTTATCTTCCAAGAGCTCCTAGAAAAAGAAATTTTTAGCCATGGGAGACGATGCTGATGCTACACCAAACCCATCTACCAAATTTCCTCCCCCAATTATTGATACAACCATATTATCTCAATAAAATCCCTCGAAGAACCCTCCACAACTTAGAGACAAAGCGTCAAAAGCAGAGGATAATTCTGATGCTACCCAATCAAAAAACTAGGCTGATACCAATAAAGAAACCTCGAAAGAATTAGAGGATTCCCCTCAGAAAAAGATACGTAGACCAAGAAAAAAGAAGGCTCTGGTTGCTATATTCGTGGAAGAAAGAGCACCAATCAGTGAGAATTTAAGGTCTCTTGATGCTGATTATATCGTTGCTTTGAAAAAAGTAAAATACATATATTACGAAGATGACCAAGCATCGACTTTAAAAAACAATAGGGAATGGGAGACATCATTACCCTTCGTTTTCCCAAAAAAGGGGAAACACCCTTAGCTTGCAGAAAAAATGAACTGGTAGTCTATCCGGAAATCATTAATCGGGGGCTTTGATTCTCATTAGATCCGATGATAATTGAATACTTCGAACTCATGTATCTGTGCCCAACTCAAGTCACACCAAACCAATGGTTCACCCTTATCTCTGTAATTATGGCCTCACGCTTGTCCAAGATTCCGGTCAACATTAAATATTTCATATCTTTGACGAAATTATCCAGGGGACCAAAGCTTCCATTTTACTATCTTACATTAGATGATGACCTAAAAATCATCGATGATCTTTTGGAAGCGGACAAGTTTTAGAAACAAAAATTTATCTTCATCTCATGAGCATGGGAAAACGGCAAAGAAATATCTGAAGTGAATCTCGACTAGCTGTTAAAAGATTGGTCCATCCCGATTGTAAGGTATTCTTACCCACACGTAACATATAATACAATCACCTTATTCAAAAGAAGAAAGCAAAAAAGGACAAAAGGGCAACTAGTACATCTGGTGCTAGCCCTTCAACAAATTTGAAGCCTAAATGTTTAAAAATAAAAACAAAGGAAAGCACACTTTCGAACATTGAAGAAGAAGCAGAAGAAGAGCCTTCTTCGAAAAAGAAGAAAACTGGTACACCTTCGAAAAATAAAAGTTCCACCAGTCCCCAGAAGAAAATGAAGGAAAATACAGTTGCAACCATCGAAGATATATCGTCTGATGACGATAAGGACATAGTTGCTGGAAATCAACAAGGTATTCAAAAGGAAAAGGAAACAACTGGTGAAGATGTTGCAACTACTGTAGAAGATAATCAAAATGACGATCTGTTTGATCGAGACAGTTTCATCAATTTCAACGAATCACAAGAGCTTGCTGGAGAAGAGGATCCTGTCATTCATGAGGTTCAAACTCTTCTACACAACTTTGGCAGAAGATCGACACCGTCTACCTCTAAAGCAGCATCTTTTGAAATTATTGTTCCTACTACGTCTTTATATCTCATCTATCGGCCTAGCCCTGCATTTTTTCCTCATATTCCACCAAACCCAGATGTCCTTAATACATTTCAACCATTTTACGATCTAAAAAATGTAGCGTAAATGCTTACCCAAGAAATCGAGGCTTCTCAAAGTCATCTTAAACGATTGGCCAAAACTATGGTTCGCTCTAAAGGAACTGCTGAAGCTGCAAAACATCTTAGGGAAAAATTTCAAAATTATATAACAGATCAATTTCATGGCTTCAAAATGGCAAAGTCTAAGCTTATCAGAGGACCCCTATTTGTCAAAATGCATTTACGAAAACAACACCAAATCGAGAAAGAGAATCTTAAGACTTTGTTATCAGCAATGGTAAAGAGGAGAAGGCCATCACACTTCTTCGAGAAATTCACGCAACATATCCTAAGATAAACCTTACTAGCTAATATAACGACATTCCTGTCGAATAACACCCCAGTAAAGCCTTCGATCCTATCCCAAATTCATCATCTGAAGATGCATCAACCGAAGAGGAGTTATCTGAATGATTTTACTATCATTTGAACTGTTATCTTTTTTGTATTTGTCATATTAGTACCATATCCCTTGTACTCATCGAATTATTCTAAACGACAAGGGTTTTTGCTTATATTTCATATATTTCATAAAGTTATGTGATCCTTTATTTATGTTAACTATTCGAAGTTAAAACATAATAGAATACTTCAAATTATTTTTGTATAATAAAAACCTATCAAATATTATAGTGCATTAATTGAACGTGGCACATCGAAAATCATAGTGCGTTTATTAAACGTAGCACATCGAAAATCACAGTGCGTTTATTGAATGTAGCACATCGAAAATCATAGTGCATTTATTGAACGTAACAATTCGAATATAGTTGTTTCTTCGAAAAGTGTAATAAACACTTCAGAACATTCTACTCTTGATCAACCTCAAAGATGATCAGTCTTTGATTAGTTATCAAGATAGTTTAAATAAACACCTGTAAACAATCATTAGCCGAGAATGCATTTTATTGATGATGTTGAATATGTACATAGCGCCTCGTTAAAACCTTCTTAGGCCAACAGGGTATGAAAGAGTGCGTTATTCATCCAAAAGAAACAAATTTAAAATACAACATAGCTATTCCTAGTATAATTTCAGATGTTGTATATTCCATTGGTGTTAAAGCATCCTCCATGACTATCACAAAAGAAATAAGACCCTAGCTTTATCCTTTCAATAATCACATAAGGTCCTTCCTATTTTGGGGCTATTTTTCCGAGGCTCTTCTGCTTAGTATGCAGAAATACTTTTCTCAAGACTTTATAACCTATTTTAAACTCCCTCTTTATTATCCTCGACTTGTACTGATTCCTCATAAGAGTTTGATAATGGATTACGTTTAAATGAGCTCGAACTCTTTTTCACCCATCAGATCTAAATTTCCTCTTTTAGCTTCGTCATTGGATTTTTCAGAATATTAGGTTATTCTAAAAGATGACATCGTAGATTCTACAGGGCTGACAACATCCATTCCATATGCTAAAGCAAAAGGAGTTTTCTTAGTAGCTTCCCTAGGAGTTGCTCGATAAGCCCAAAGCACTTCTTGTAAATAATATGGCCATTTCCCTGCTGCCCCTATCAAATTCTTCTTCTAACCATCTAAAATAGATTTGTTCGTCACCTTAACTTATCCATTTTCTTAGGGATGAAAGGGTGTTGAGAAACATTGTTGAATTCCTTTCGAAGCGCAGAATGAAGTTATTTCTTTATTATCAAATTGAGGATAATTATTTGTAGTCATTCTCCGAGACACTCCAAAACGACAGCAACTACTGTTTACAATGAATTTAATAACATCTTTTGCTTTCTTTCCAGATAACGGTACAATTATCATTTTCTGCCCTCCAGATGCCATCGGCAAATGCCGCACTAATTCATTTCCCCATCTATCAAATGGTATGGCCTCGGTAATAGACATAAGTGAAACTGCTGACTTATGAATAGAATTAGCAAACCTTTGACAAATATCACAACTTTGAACCAAATTTTTGGCGTCGTTCATGATCGAAGGCCAATAAATCCCTGCAAGCAAAACTCGACGAGATAGAGCTTTAAACCCACAATGAGCGGATCCTTCTTCATCATGCAAATCTAATAAACTTCCTATGATTCTTTCTTATTCAAACATCGTATTAATGTCCTAGTAATGCTTTCTTATACAAAATTCCATCCAAAACTATGTATCCAAAAGCTTTCCCTCACAATGTTTTGGCCCATTTCGCATCGTCAGACAATGCTCCTCGAATCAAAAAATTCAAAATATCAGTTTGTCAATCACCTCAGTTTACATCTGTAGTGACAAACAGTTCTTCCATATAATCACACTGGTATGACTGGGTTAAAATTGAAGGATTCTCTTGTAACAAAATCCAAGGATACTCTTCCTTGTAAGTGATATCTGTTAACGAATCAGCTACCATGTTACTTTCTCGACTAATATGTTCCACAATAACATGATCAAATAATAACATCAAGTTTCTCAAAGATACAAAATTAAGCGATCCTTTTTTTGCTTCGGATTTTCCAGATACTTGATTTGCTATTAATTGAGAATCTGTCTCCAACCATACTGAAGTTGCTGCACTAATTTTTGCAAGTCTCAAACCAGCCAAAGCAGCTCCGTATTCAGCTTCGTTATTTGAAGCATGAAAACTAAATTGGATAGACTGAAGCATCGTTTCTCTAGATAGAGCAATTAACTGAACTCGAGCACTGCATCCCAAAATACTTAATCCGTCATCTGTTCGAATAACCCACATCGAATTCGATGGTAAAACCTCATTACTTTCTTGAACGTCCGATCTACTTGAATGAAATTCAACAAGAAAATCTGCCAAAGCTTGAACTTTTATTGCAGTTCGAGATGTGAATAAGATATCATAATCTCCCAATTCTAATGAGCACTTGGTTATTCTCCCCGAAATATTAGGATGTTGCAAAACATTTTTCAAGGGAAATGAAGTTCGAACTTCAATGGCATGAGCTTAGAAATAAGGGCGCATCTTTCTAGCAGCCACCACCAACGCTAATGTTAATTTTTCAAGCTTCAAATATCTCTTTCCTACTGCCACCAAAATTTTGCTGACATAGTACACTGGCTTCAGAATTCCTGAATCTTCGCTTATCAATACTACACTTACTGCAAATCTGAAACCACAATTTACAAAAATAGTTTTTTCTCCCCTTCGAGGCTTTGATAAAATCTCTGGTGATGATAATAAGTTTTTGATGCTCGTGAACGTTTCTTTACAATTTGAAGTCCACTCAAACCTTTTTGGCCCTCGCAGCACTTGAAAGAAATGAAAACATTTGTCAGAAAATCTAGAAATAAATATATTAAGTGTTACTAACCTTTCTGTCAAAACTTGCACTTCTTTAATTGTTCAAGGTGAATTCATTGCTGTTACAACTTTCAACTGTTCTGGGCCAGCTTCTATTCCTCTTTCACTGATAACACAACCCAAGAACTTCCCTGATCGAACACTGAAAGTACATTTTTAGGATTAAGCTTTAGCCTGATTGCCCTTAGATTCAAGATTGTCTCCTCTAAATCCTCCAGATGTGCATCGTCCACCAAGCCTTTTACCACTATATCATCGATATACACTTCCACGTTTCTTTCGATCTGAGTGGTAAATGCGTTATTCGTTAACCTTTGATAAGTTGCTCCTGCATTTTTCAATCCGAAAGGCATAACTTTGTAACAATGCAAACCCCTGTTAGTTATGAATGTCGTACATTCCTGGTCCTTCTAATCCATCTGGATTTGATTATATCCTGCAAAAGCATCCATGAAAGTTAATATTTTATTTCCCAAAGTAGAATCAATCAAATGGTCTATCCGAGGAACATGAAATGGGTCTTTAGGACATACTCGATTTAAGTCTGTAAAATCCACACATATTCTCCACTTCCGTTCTTCTTCTTGACCACTACTGTATTCGTCGTCCATAAGGGATATTATGACTCCCTTATATGTCTCACCTTGGATAAGCGATCTACTTCGGAAACAATTGCTTCTATTTTTTCAGATGAGAATGCCCTTCTTTTTTGAATTACCGTCTTGACCTTTGAATCAACAGCTAAACTATGGCAGATTACTTCGATCGGCACACCTATCACATCCTCCGTTTTCCAAGCGAAAACATCCAAATTATAAGACAAAAATTCTAACAGTCGTTGACGTAGAAATGAGGTCAATTAGGTTTCTATTCGAAGTACTTTTCCCTCAGAAAAAATATACTCTTCAATTTCTTCACTTACTATTAAGGACCCCGGGGTTTCCCTCAGATCGTCAACCCTTTCATTAAAATCCGAGGCCAACCCCTCTGAGTGCTATTCATCCATCATATCTCCACTGTTGGATCCTCGAATCCGAAGTGCAGTGGCATATCATTCTTTTGCAACTTTCTGGTCACTCCGAACGACTCTCACACGATCTCCAACCACGTATTTAAAACACTGGTGCACTATCGACACAACCTCATACATTCTAGATAGCCAAGACCTTCCAAAAATAGCATTGTAACTTGTGGGACAGTCCGCTACCATAAAGAGCACTTGAGCTTTCTTTTTGAAGGGTCCCTTCCCTAAACTCACCTCCCCCTCGAATTCTCATATCACCCGTGTTGTCACACCAGTGAATCCAATGATTGTGCGCTCTGACTTAGAAATTCGAGGAGGATTGCGCATCCGTTCATATGTTGCTTTGAAAAGGAAATTCACAGAAGTCCCAGTATCTATAGGCACACGTCTAATTTCAACACCAAAAACTTATGCCACAATCACCACTGCGTCCTCATGCGACCCTGTAGTACCTCTCAAATCGTCCTCATCGAACAAAATAAAAGGAACATCCTTCTTGCCATACAAATGAGTGAACATTCTCCCTTCAATCTGAGATGTCAAATTAACAACATGTCTCTTCCTCGAACTATCAGTATTATCAACCATTGAATCACCTCCAAAAATGGCCAATGACTCGAAATACTCACAAAGACTTCGAACTTGTCTTTTCTTTGTTGGCTCTTCGAAAACCATTAAAATCAACCTATATGGATCCTTATCCAAGTACTTCAAAGCAACATCAAACTTATCAGCCGTTGAATCTAGAATCATCAAATTTTCAACTTGCGCATTTGGATTGGCCGACTGTGAATTCGAGGCTGGAGTTTTCGATGCATTCCCCTAGGACTTCACATAAGTCAAAAGCTTTCCATTCTCAATCAGAATTTGGACTTCTTTTTTCAAAGCAATGCATTCATTGGTAACATGTCCAATATCGTTGTGATATCTACAGAATTTATTGTTATGTTCCTCCATTAGCCTGTTAATTGGTGCGGGCTTCCAGAAATTCACAAAACTCTTGGTTTTATCAAAAATTGCTGCCACACTTTCAGTTAAATCCGCATAATATTATGGCCTTATCCACTGATTTATCCTCGACCTGTTGTAGTTGTAGGATGGGGCTTGATTTGAATATCTCCCGGTTCGAGAAGGTAAATTATTATTCCTCGGACGCTCCTGCTGATTAGCATTTGAACCCTAGTTGATTCTTCAACTTTAATCTGATCTTCAACATGAGCCATTAATGCTCCAAAAGTTAAAGTCCTTATTTTTTTGTCTCATTAGCCAGATCCTTTGGCAGTAACCCTTGGCGAAAAGCTAACATCGCCACTCCCTCTTCACAGTTATCCAAATTTGCCTTTGTCAAAGCAAATCATTTTGTGTAGTCTTTCAATTTTTCTCCAACTGCCTGCTTACATTGGATAATAGTATAATTATTTGCTCTCATCCCTTTGCTACCAACAAAATGCCTTCGAAAAGCAGTATAAAAAAACCTTAAAATTCAAAATGGATCCCTTCGGAATCTGGTTGTACTACTTCAAAGTTGTTCCTTTAAAATTCTGTGAAAAAGCACGACACACCAGCCTGTCGTCATCTTCAAAGTTCATCATGTAATTTTTGAATTGTTCGATGTGATCATCTGGATCCTGCATCCTATCAAAATTTTCAACCTTAGCAATATCAAAACGCGTTGGAAGCATAGTAAATCTGATTTCACTTATCAACGGAGAGTTCCTCCAATCGAAACCCTGCACATACTGATCTTCAGTTCCCATGACTGCGTACAAATTCCGATCATTCTCGGCATACTAATTCGATATGTTCCCCTCACACCAATTAGATTCCCTCAAACAACAAGGAACGGTGTCCCTCCTAGATCTGCGTTCTTTCTTATATTTTTTAGGTTGTTCCCTCTCTTCTTTCGAAGAACCCCTACACCTCTTAAAACCTAAGCCAGAGCTCTCAACTTCCTTGTCGGTGACACATTTTTGCTCATCTTTCTTTACTTTTCGAGAAGAATAACGCTCTTTTGGAGCTTCGAAGCACGCATTCTTCTGTTTATTCCTGATTTGTCAATCAGTGCAAGATCGATCAGATTGGTTTCGAATTTCAGTTTGTTTATTCATTTGTCTCACTTCGGACTTCATATTTTTTGAGTGAATTTACTGCTCTCTTTGCTCATATTTCTCATTTAGCGCGTTTATCTTATCCAAGAGCTGGTTCATACGTATTTCTATATGAGATTGAGTTTAGATCAGAACAGATCCTTTTGGTCTATCCTCTATCCTCTGCAAAGCTTCCCTTAATGTTTCAATAGTTAATCGAACCAAAGGATTGTTTTCTGGATTCATCGCACAACTTCGAAGATTGTTTATCAAAATTGATAAAATTTGAACTAAAATAGAAGACATTGATTGCTAATTGTCCCTAGTAAAGCCTCTAATTTGGTGAGTTTGATTATTTAGGATTATCTTAGTAAACAAGAGTAGAAGTGTTTTAGAGAGATAAATAGATTTTAGAGAGAGAAAATGAAAGTACGCAAGTGATCTAATCTTAGAAATCCAACCTCTTTATTAGTTCAGGTTTGGCGTTTATATAGAGGTGCAAAGACTTAGCTTACAGATGAAATCAGTTATACAAAATGGGTAAATTGCACTCTTAGTCCTTAACTAAGATACATATTCCAAATTCTCCCTCTAACTTTACCACATGTTACATAACGTTTTATTGTTTACACTTTTAGTCCCTAAATTTCTATTTCCTTATCAAAAGGAATATGAGTATCCAACGTGGTAACAAAAATACAATGTTTGTAAAGAAGGAAAATGGTCAATAGAGAATGTGTGCGGATTTTAAAGATTTGAATAACGCTTGTCCTAAGGTTGCTTTTCTTTTTCCTCGTATTGATCAATTGGTTTACTTTAAATTATGGCATAATTTATTGTTATTGTGGATGTTTATTCATATTGTAATCAGATCAAGATACACCTCAATGATGAATTAAATACATCAATCATAACTAAAAGGGGTTATATTGTTATAAAGTGATGATTTTGGGTAAAAAATGTTGGATCAACGTATCAAAGGCTCGTCAACCATATTTTTAAAAAAACATTCGGAAAGAATATAGAAGCTTACATTGATGATACAATTACAAATATTAATGATGAGGCCATGCTTATAATGGTATTATCTGAAACTTTTGATAACCTTAACAAATATAACTTAAAACTGAATCATCTAAAGTGTTTCTTTGGTGTACTAGTTAAAAATTTAATGGGGTATGATTAGTAATATGGGTATTTAAGATGGTATTGTTCAGTTAAAATCATTTTGACTATTATTCCGCCTAAATTCATTAAAGAAGTGTAAAAAATAAACAGGACGTCTAACAGATTTGTCAAGGTTTATATTTAAAGCACATATATGAGTCATGTTTTCTTTGAAATTTTAAAATTTGCAAAATAGTTTAGTTAGAATGATTAATGCATCAAAACTTTATACGAGTTAAAGGAATATTTGACTTCAACATATATTTTATCTACACCAACACAATGGGAGCCTATGCACCTATACTTTTCAGTTTCAATTTTTGTTATAGTTGTTGTGTTGGTGCATGAAGACGATGTGTACATAAGCTAATATATTATATGAGTAAAAGTGTAGTTGATTATGAGAAAATATATCTTAATATGGAAAAAATAGCAGTAAGACTTATTGTAGCTGCAATGAAAATTCGATTGTATATTCAAAACCATGTTGCCATATTGCGCACTTATTTTTCTCTTGTAAGTGTTTTAAATACTATATGTTTCATGACATCTAACACGTTGGTATATCAAACTTGGGAAGTATAAGACTCAGTAGGAACCTCATACAACAATCAAATAACATGTGGTATAAGATTTAATTAATGAGTTACTGGAAGAAAAACCTAATAATAAAAAAGAAACATTGGCATAAATTTCATCAAAACATTTAAAGTAGGTTTTTCAAGCACATGGGACATCTGAGTCAAATCGTGGATGAGCTATATGTAGGGAATATTGGGTCAGTATATTCCGCTTTTGTATATAAGTAAGAATACTCCGATCTCCACAATAGTGTGATATTGTCCGCTTTGGGCCCACAGGCACGCACGGCTTTGCTTTTGGTCCACTTCCAAAAGGCCTCACACTAATGGAGATGTATTCTTAACTTATATACTGATATTTCTTCCCATGTTTAACCGATATGGGATGTGGGACTTTGGTCGCACCTAACAATCCTCCTCTCGAACAAAGTACCACTATAGCCTCCTCTCAATTGACTTCCATCCGCCTACTCTAGTCAGGTGGAGAGAAACCTGAACTCTAGAGCTTTAGGGCGGATCTATCTACTCACACTGTGCCGCTCCTTGATCAAGCCACCTGCTTGATGAGCTATCAGGCACTCTATCTTTAGATGAATCTGCGCCGCTCCTTGATCAAGTCACCTGCTTGATGAGCCATTTGGCGCTCCATCTATCCAACAGATCATTCACCTTGAGAATGGCTCATGGCTTCTGGTATGATGTTCGCATCTGAGAATTTCACCCACATCACAACCCACCACATCGCGTTCCGTCTGGGCCTGGTGCTCTGATACCATTTGTAGGGAATATTGGGTCAGTATATTACGCTTTTGTATATAAGTAAGAATACTCCGATCTCCACAATAGTGTGATATTGTCCGCTTTGGGCCCACTGGCACGCACGGCTTTGCTTTTGGTCCACTTCCAAAAGGCCTCACACTAATGGAGATGTATTCTTAACTTATATACTGATCTTTCTTCCCATGTTTAACCGATATGGGATGTGGGACTTTGGTCGCACCTAACACTATAATTGTTTTATAAACTCCATGTGGATAATGAAATTAAAAATTCTATTAAATTGGGTTTATGGTTACTATAATGAAGCTAGTTATGAAGAAATTCTGGTAAGAATAAAATTAGTTCATATTTGTGGAGCTCAAAGCATTCAATTAATCTTTGATTCTCAATTAGTAATCAACCAGACTAAATGGTTATACAAGACGAAGCCAAAAATATATGAAGGGATAACTATAAGTGTTAAAACAATTAGACAAATAATTTGATCATCTGGTGTGCGATAAAGTGTATCATGGACAAAATGTTAGTGCGGACTTATTAGCTAAGTGTGGTTGATTGTAAAAACAATCATTTGGTGATAGTACAAGAAGATCCTTCAAGTGAATTATAGATTAAAAATTTAGAAATGTCGAGGATGAATGACGTTAATAATATTTATTTTGTATAAAAGGTCATGTATTATCAGAAGATAAGTCTCAAGCCAAGACATTGATAATAATGTCAATAAAATATATAGTTTTTGATAAAGTACTTTGCAAGAAACGTACATCACGATTATTGTTATGATGTTTAAGAGAATATAAAGCTTGTTCATTCTAAATGACTTGCATGAAAAAATTTCTGGAGTCCATTATGGGTACAAATGTTTAATAAAACGTTTTATTTTGACATGATACTATTAGCCTTTGTTAGCTATTGATGCTAGGGCAATGATGCATAGTTTGACTATTGTTAGAGATTGACAAATACAAGTTATTTACCACGTGAAGCTTTGACAACAACTCATTTCCATACTTATTTGATAAATTATGAAGTGGTTTCGTACGGCCTCTACCCATGTCAACATGCAGAAAGAAATTCTGTAATAGGGCCAATTGACTAATTTACTAAGTGGATGGAAGTAAGGGTGACAATTTTTTTGAACCCGCAGATATCCAACCCGAGTTGATCTGATGAGTTAGGGGATCAGGAATTTATTTTATATGGGATGGGTCATGGATTTTATATATATTATCCGCCGAGTTTGGGATGGATTACAAATCATAGAAATTTCTCAACGGATACCCACCAGATATTATATAGTATTATTATGTAAACTCCTTAAATTATATTCTGATTTAATTGAGTTAGTTTTTTGTTGTTTGTAATTTTTGTATATATAACTTTATTTTTGATAGTTTTCATGTTATTTACGCTTGATTAGATTTAGAATTATATTAAATAATTATCCCATTCACGTAACATGAACAACCAGCAATAATTTTTCCATAGTTATCCCTTATCATATCACCTCCAAAAGACTCACCATTCACGTAACATGAAGTACCTGTATTTAGTTTATAATTGTTGTTAGCTGGAGGATACCATATAAGAATGAGATTTTTTTCTTTTCTTTTTTAGATGATTAAAACATCATATTTCATGAGTTACTTTAAAGTCATTTTACCAGTGAGATCTTTTAAGGAGTTTGGCATAGTCTAGTCTAAAAAACATATACTTAATTTGCTCACTTATTATTAGTAGAGCTGTATTAGTTAGTATGTTTAACGTTGTTTTTAATACTACATAAAACTCAGCATATAATATGGGGACATATTGTACGAATATGAAATTCTTTATCTGATGACCAGAACCAGGTTCTAATAACATGAGGCAGTATCATATTTATGTTCAGAATAATACTAAACAGTCCATCAAATTAATTCCAAACCAGCCATGTTGTATTGCATGATACAACAGATTGTTAATAATTTTTGTGTTTTTATAAATTAAACATTTGGAAGTTAGTAAAAATTTTCTTTTTTGAATAATGGAATCAGTAGAAATCTATTGGTTTAGTAACCCCAAAAGGAGAAAGAATATTTCCTTGGAGTTATGTGTAAATATATATTTTTGAATAAATTTAATATGTTTCCAACATGTCTTTGTTCCAAGTATATTTTTTAGAAAACTTACCATTAATAGATAATATCTAAACTATTTTATCTTCTTTATGTATTTTAACATACTTATTTATGACTTTCATAATATCAGAATTCAGGACTCTAGATTCCAACTCGTTTATTAAGCAACCATATTCTTGCAAAAAAGAGTTCCTTTTTTCAGGCATATACCAGGTATTATTTTATTTTTTATAAAGTTGAATTGGAGGCTTTGAAGAAAGTCGTTTGTCAAGCCAAAACTCAATGTTACTTCCCATAAGTTCCAATAGATGTATTCTTCAGTAGTTTCTCTAATATATGTGAGCCTCCTCCAGATTTTTGATTGTTTATTTAAGTAGTTAGTTTGTAGTACATGCAGAAGTCTACAATATAACTTATACGAGAAAGTAGCCTGCAGATCTTTAATCTCAATAAATTTAGTCTTTCTTCGTCGAATGGCTTACATAAGTTAAGTTATTTTGACCATATTATAGTTTGTTTATTTTCATAGGACCCCCAAATTTATCTATTGCATAATGTGTTAATTCTATCTAAGATATTCTTAGGGATAATACTTTTTTGAATGTTGTATGTTAGGATAGCTAATAAAACAGTTTCTACAAGGGTCAGTTTGCCACCAAAAAATAATAGAATACCATCCCATTCCATTATATTATTCCTTATTTTAGTTATTAGATCATAAAAGTGTATATCTTTGATGTTAAGGTTTATAGTAATACCTAAGTAAGTTAGTGATAAAGTGTTTATTTGAAAGACACAATGGTATCCCATTATCCTAGTTCTAAGTTGAGATGTATTTTTAGGAATAATGATTTTAGTTTTTTTTATTTACTTATGATTTTCTTATATACCTTTTGGTAGTGCTGGAGGAACTGGCCAATTCATTTTATGCACCGAGAGGATCCATTTGAGAAAATGATAAAATCATCAGCAAATGCAAGACGAGGTACTACTATATTACTCCTATTATAGTATCTCATTTCAGGCTTGTTTTCAAAAATATTTTTCAAGCCTCTAATTAGATATTTCTATGTTAGGATGAACAATTTAGATGATAATGAATCCCTTTGTCCAACACCATTGGATGAAATGAAAAAACCATCCAGCTTACCATTTATTATAATAGAGAAACTTATGTTATTTATACATTTAGCTATTTAGTCTAAAAACCTTAGATCAAACCCAAAGAGGCCCATAAACTTAAGGATACATTTAATAGATATCTTATCAAAGGCTTTAGACATATCTACTTTGATTAGAATGTTGATAGTCCTTACTTTTTTATTTAGGTTGTAAGTGAATTCTTGAGCTAATATTATATTATCATGATATTTCGACCATAAACAAAACTCCCCTGCTCCTCAGAGATGAGTTTTACGAGCAGCAGTGAGATTTTATTATTGATGAGTGTTGAGGTAGTTCTATTTAGGAATGTGCATAAGCTGACATGCCTATATTCTTTCCAAGCAAATTTCTTAGGAATAAGGCTAACAACAGTAGCAGAGTGACCCAATAATAAAACAGAAATAACATCATATAAATAATTATAAATTATATTCTACCAAGATTGAAAAGACATACCATTGAAACCATCAGGACTTACCACACTTGTAGCATTTAGACTCTTAATAATGTCAAGGATCTCCTTTCTAGTTGGATTCCTCAATCGCATAGAATTACAATCTTAATTAAGAAGCTCATGAATGAAGTTAGCTAACTCAAAAGTTTCACCTGCATTAGAAGAATCTAAAATATCTTTAAAGTGTTTAACTATAGAGTTACCTACTAAAACTTGATCTTCTACCCATGAATTATTGTATAGGATTCTTGATATTTTGTTTCTTCTTATTTTCCTTTTAACATGTTCGTGGAACCTTGCTGAATTTTTAGCAAATTATTTTAACCAATTTATGTGACATTTTTATTCCCAAAAAAATTCCTCCATAACTAGAAATTAAAGATGAATAGTTTGAGCCTTTGAAATGCTTACTTTATCTTCACTTTTATTAGATTCTTCACATGTTTATTCCCAAAAATTTACTATTTATTTTGCTTGTAAAGTGGAATGAAGTATGTTTCCTAAATAATTCGATTTCTAAGACTTAGTTTATGTTTGAATATTTTGAGCTTATCCAAAATCTGATTATATGAACCCCCTTCATATCAGTCTTCCAATTACCCTAAACAATGTCAAGAAATTCAGGATGTAAAACCAACATGTTTTGAAATTTAAAACCTTATTTAACTTCTTTGTGAATCAACTGATCAGATATATACTTATATGTGTATGGTCTTAAACAATCATAGTTAGGTGTTTAACTTTAGTTTCCTCAAAATAATTAGACCATGCAATATTTTGAAAAGCTCTATTTAGTCTCTTCCACTTCTTGTTATTGGTCCAAGTATATTTTGTACCTATAAAACCTGCATCTTCTAGTTTAAAGTCAAGAATTGTATTATTAAATTCATCTATAAAATTCAAGCATAATGAATTACAAGCTAGTTGCTCCTAAGCATTGGAAATGACGTTAAAATCGCCTATTACCAGCCATTCTATTGAGAGGTCAGATAAGTTTATTAAGTTTCGCCACAGATCTAATCTTTTGGTCCTAGAGAATTTGGTATATTCAATAGTTATAACAAAAAACTTATCCATTGAATGATGTTTAACTTTTACATGAATGAGTTGTTCATGATTTAAAATAGTTTTAACACTAAAACCATCATTTAAAAATAGCTAGATTTTATTATTGTAATTAGCTAAACTATTTTGTATTGCAATAGATTTAGTGATTTTAGAAACAAATTCTACACTATTCATAAGTTCTTGTATGGCCACAAAATATTTATTTTCGTTTCTAATAATTGATTTGAGCCTTCTTAAAGAAAATTTATTACATATTCCTCTAATGTTCCAATTTAGGATGTTTAAGGTCATTTGGATGAACTAGATACAGACCTTGAAGGTCTCTAAAATTACAGTCCTCTAATGGAAATAAGATATTTGTTGTATTTTTGCTTAAATTTCTTCATTCTTTTACTTAAGAATTTTTAAAAATCTTTTCCATCCTCAATCTGTCTAAGAATTGAGGAAGATGTTTGACTTCCAATAACTTCAAGATGAGGTGAAACTGTATCATTTTCTATATTTTATAATCATTAGATGTCGAAACGATAGTACATGAGTAAATAAATTTAAGTTCATAAATGGTTTCCGATTCTTTTAGCTCCATGTTGCTTGTATCTTTAATTCCTTCTATGATGAGGTTATCAGCTTATAAAAATATTATAGAGAGAAAGTTTTAGAGAACAATAGTCTCGATAAATTTAAAATTCAGAAAAGTGTTGTTGAATTCAATTTCCACTTTATACAAAAAAAATTAAAATAATCTAAATCGTTGAATCAAGATCATGATCAACGGTTTGAAAGTAACCTTGGTTAAAGAACCGATTAAAAAATTCACTATTAACTAAGTCACATAAAAAATATTTATCATTTTAAGGCAAAAATTGTTAGATATGATTTAATATCAATTAAAAAATTACTATGTATATTAATAAGAAAAATAAATGTTACATTTGATACCATTATAGTAGTCTTTAAACAAGTATAACCCATTCAAAGACTAGATAAAGGCTTGATAAAAATATATTCAGCCAAAGCTTATACCCTTATACATATTATAGAGATAAGTAGTCAAAGAATTGTTAAATATATTATGAAAACCGACAAGTCAGTGTGAGAAATATAAAAATGAAAGTAAATGACCATGAAGATGTAAAATTGTGGAGGATCACGAACTGAGCCAGACAAAACAAAGTAAGTTAGAAATAAGATATTAGCAACATGAAGTAAATTAATAAGTAGACAAGAAAAAGAATATTCATCCAAAAGAATGATAGATATTGTATGGCAAAAAGACATCTCATAAAGCTTTTAGCTCATTACTCAATATAACTCAAATACCTTAATTAGTTAGAATGAAATTTGGTCATATTTGTAACGACCATTATAACGGATGAATTCAAATGTGTCCTAATAAATACATATCGTTCATTCTTTCATTTTATACTTGATAAACTTTATAGAAAATGGTGTAATCCTTCGTTGAAAGACTTGTTGATTTTTAGTAATATAAAATGATGCATCGTTTTCATTTCCTAAATTTTGCATAGTTCGGTTATTTCATAATTGTTGTTCATTTCAATAAGGCTTTTTCGCATCGTAAAAATGATTCGTCTATTAAAAAAATGAACACTCCGTAATATATATATATAAAAATACATCTTTATAAGATTTTTAACTTTTTCGAGAAAAAATTTATGTTTAATAATTTTATAATTTAAACCACTAAAATAAAACACAAAACAGTTAGAATATGCATTCGAGCAACCACGATGATGATCCTAATAATAATTATTTGTTATGGAATCTGAATTATTATAATAATTTTAGTTTATATGTTGGGTTTAGGGTTGTTTTATTTTTTAAATAGTATTTATAAATTATTTTTCAAATGATATATTAATTATATTTATTTAAGATATATTATTTATATGATGAATTATATTTTAGTAAACCGTGAATGTTATTTAGTGACTCTAACATGTCCGTTGTTGTGTTTAATATGAAAAATTAAAATTTATAATCTTAAATTTTAATTTTATTTAAAGTATATTTATTTAATTATTTTAAAAATTTGTATATTGTGTTTATATCTAAGACATATAGTTTGTTATGGTGGCGATCAAAGTTCCATATCCCATATCGGTTAAACATGAAAATGATCAATAATATATAAGTGAGCACATATCTCTTTTAGAAGTGGTCTAAAAGCAAACCTATACGGGCCTTCAGACCTAAATCGGGGAGATCGGTCGGAATATACAGTACTCATATTCTCAATAAATGATAAATGGTATCTATAATGATAGTCTAGACATAACACTCATATTCAACGCTAGGCTAGACAAAACACGTGAGCAGTAACATCCGTAGTGCCTCTATGGTTCAGGTAGCTCCAACCTGATTAGAGTGGGTGAATGAAAATTGATTGAGAGGATGCTAGCTAAAGTGACACTTTGTTCGAGATGCGGATTTGTTAGGGTGGCGACCAAAGTCAATATCATACTAGTGTGGAGATCAGTTGTTCTTAATTAGATATACGGAGACGGAATATGCGGTACTCATATTCCCAATATTTCTCACTCCACTAAATTTTATGGAAATGATAAATTATATAAAAAAATAGTATCAGTGTAATTGACACATATGATTAAAGTTAGGTACTTTTAGTTTTAAAACTAGGTATTAGTATTTTGGGTTGGTTTGGTTTTTACAATTTTAGGTTTTTTCAGTTTTTTAGAATTTGTGCCTATTTAAGAACTAATTAAAATTCGGTTCGGTATGAGTACTTAATCTGAGAACAAATAAAAACAAAAACGTTCAGTTATATTCGTATTCGGTTCCATTTGAGTTTGGTTACAAATAGTTACTTTCTAACCAAATAGTTACTTTGTAACTAAAAGAACCGTTTGAAACCGGACCCAAAAAAACCAAATAATTATTTTTTAACAAAAAAAATGGTTGATATTAAACCTCATAAAATCAATTTTTTTAAAAAACTAAATCAAAACGAAATAATACTATAAATTGTTCGATTTTTTTATTAATACTATTCCGTTTTCAATTCCAAATCAAACCAAACCAAACCAAAAACTATTAAATATTTGAAATAAAATAACCGTACGAATATTTTCGGCCGAACCCATTATTTTGATTCGGCCGTTTCCATAGCCATATCCATGGCTATCTAAAACTTTGGCAAAACAATATAAACGGAATAAAAAGAAAATTTGTTAGAAGCAATATGAAAAAGGTGATGACTTGCCATTCTTCATTCCTTCCTTTTAATCTTCTCCAATTTTCAAAACACTAACCAAAATTTATATTCCCAAGTTGAGTCCCTTTCTATTAAAATAATTAGTAACAGCAAGTAAATACAAATTTAAAAGATACAAAATACTACTTTTTATTAATTTGATATATGAAACATAAAACAAATATTATCTCCCTAATAATAAATATTAAATCAAATAAAGTAAGAAATCCAAAATTAAGATTCTTGATTCGTTACTTAAAATAGAAGAAGAAAACAAATAATTATTACCTACAAAAGTCGAAAATAATAATAATAATAATTATTATTATTATTAAGCATGAGGATGAGATCCTAACCGTCCAATTTCATACTTTTGGGGTATACCCTACTTGTATCACACGTAAGAGAACCTAGACATGTGGGAGCCACAGTGTCTTCTTTAACTGAGACCAAATTTCATCAACGGTCCCTCATTCCGTTACTTAACGCCCTTCCCTTTTACTTAACGCCGTCAGCTCGTCTCTGTATAAATAGCACAGCACACCCTTTTATTCCATTCTCTTCCACTTTCTCTCTCTCCACAAAACTTTCAAACCAGATCAAACCCGACCTCCGAATCCATCCGACAACTTCTGTTTCTTTTTTCTGATTTCCTCACTTGTTTTAGATCCGATTGAGTTTTGAGGTATTTATTTCATTCTCTGTTCGATTTATTAGTAAATTTGTCTAAATTTTTTAAAATTATTTACTCGGTAGACTTGAAACTTACTTCAGCTACTGATTTATAGTTCGAATCAGAGAAATCCGATGAAATAGAAAGATTCATCGTCGTCGGAGTTCTTTTTAGTGAAAAAATAAAGTTGTAGCTCTGTTTTTTTTTTATAGTTTAAATTATTTATATTAGGGATGAACAGACAATGGTGAGAATGCTTTGAGTGGTTCTTGGTTTAGTGAAGACAAAGAGGAACACAAGAACACTAAACAATCCTTGTTTTTATTTTGGTAAGAAAATTTTCATATCTTATTTATAATTTATTAACTTCAATCATCATTTGAATTTGATTTGCTTTTTTGAAACTTTAACTTTAAGTAAAATTAGGGTTTTGTCTGAAGCAAAAGAGATAATAGTAGTGTGAAAAGCAAGAACATAGACGATTTCTTACAAAGAAATGTGAATGATAATATGTAGTACTCTTTAATTTTTGCTTTATTTTTTTTGGTGATGACTGCCAGAATTTTATGTTTATTTTTCTCTGATCCCAACGATTTCTTTTTCTTTTTCGCTCTTTTTCTTTCTTTTTGTCTTTATTCTCGAATATAGGTGTTAATAATTGTGGAAAATCAAATTCTTTTTTTTGGATTTTGGAAATCTTGGGTTCTTTTTAGATTTAGTCCGGTTTGTACATTTCGTTTGGTTATGGTTACAGTGACGAAATGATAAAAAAACATTTTTTTAAAATAAATAAAATTAAGTATAAATTGTGTGGTATAGGGGTAAAAGAGTAAAAAAAGTGAAGGCATGTTTACGTGCATAGCTTGTACGAAAGTGGATGGAGGTGAGGAAGTAGAAGCGCGTGGTGGCATACCCACCAACACTAAAGATGCTGTCAAGGGCCTCACGGCGCAGGTACTCATTCTCTCTCTATATCTAAACATAAACATGTTATATAAGGGAGTTCTTAAAAGACCAAACGAAATTCGGATATATTTTTTTATCAATTTTATTTTTTGCAAAAAATCGGGTTTTGTTGTTAAATCTTAGATTTTACGAAATGTTTCGAAAAATTAATTAAATATTTCATTATTTTTTATTTTTAATAATTTTATATTATTGTTAAAATCACGTGGCTAACAAACTATTAGCTCCATCAATTTAATTGGTACATATTTAAATAAATGTAAAAAATCACACTAAGTTTTCTTTTATTTCTTTTGAAATTAATTTATTTTGTTTATTTTTATTTTCAATAGTTTTATACATTTTCAAAAATGTCATGTTTAAATTTCGGCAAGTGTGATCGGTTATATTCAAAAGGTATGATTTTTTATTCTATATTTGATCGTCCAATATTGTCAACAACACCGTTTTTCATTTTGTCAAAAATTTGAAAAACCAAATACGTGACGAAAATATATTGTTTAAACATATCAGATAAAATTTTAAAACCCAAAAATCAACAAAACAACAAAAATAAATATAAAATAATAATAACTTTTAAATTTAATTAATACTTAGTGAAAAACTAATATCAACGAATTTAGTTGATATAAATTGGGTTAAAATACAACTAATGTTGAATAAATTGGTAAACATTAGTTATGAGGTATATTTTACTAGTCATATTTAGTAATATTAGGATTTTATTTTTATCATCATTTAAATTTTGAGTTTTAGATATATCTTTTATTTTTCTACTTACACTATCTAAGAATAATTTATTATAAAAAAACAAAGAAATAAACCGATTAAAGATTCAACTTTCGATCAAATTAAATGCTTTAGATGAAGTATTGAGATCTAACAAAAAAACACATGATTTTAAAGTTTGCGAAAGTGCAAAAACAGATCTTGGAATTTTTCAAACTAAAAAAAACAAAGTACGTGTCTCTTTTATTCAAAGAATGAACAGAACGAGACAGAATCCACAGGTTTTAACATAATTTAGCTTTAGTGAGATATGTTGGGAGGAAAACAAGTGATACGTTTAAAGAAAAAGACAGTCAGGTGTCTGACCCGCCATTGAATTCTTGTCTGTATTTTACTTAATTCACATACAAAGTGAGTAAGAAAGGAAAATGAAAAGACTATACCTGTACTGTATTTTTCCTCTGATGTTATGTTAATTCACACAGTAACTTTCGGCTCTTCAGCAACAAAATGACAAACTCAATTTATCAACTTGTTTCCTTCTGACAAAAAGTACACAAAATTTAAATTTAGTTCTAAGAAATCTGAAGCAAGTTTAAGATCTCAATAGATAAGTTCAACATACTAAGATTAAGTGTTGAATGTTTAATTTTCATAACCTCAAATGTGAATCCTGTTTCTTTAAGTTCATTGTTCGTAGAGAATACTAAACTTCTCTTGTGTTTGTATGTTAAGAATATGAATTGTTATAATTAAGGTGTAAATATATAAACATGCAGATAAAAGACATGGCATTAAAATTTTCGGGTGCATATCGTCAATGCAAGCCGTGCACAGGGTCGAGTAGTTTGAAGAAAGGAGATAGATCGTATGCCGATTCGGATGCTGCTTCGGAAGGAATTCCTTACCCTTATTCGACAACGCCTGGTTGGGAATTTACAAGCTCGGGTCAGCGTCAGCATCGTACTACCTCAAGACTGTATACTGGTGATCAGACCCCTGGAGCTGAGTCTATCTCAGCTCAGTCTTGTGATGTAGTGCTTGAGGACCAGGATCAACCAAAGGAGTGGATGGCTCAGGTTGAACCCGGAGTCAACATTACTTTCGTGTCACTTCCTAATGGAGGAAACGAACTCAGACGAATTCGTTTCAGGTATATACTCAATTTGTATAATTATATACTCTTTTACTCCCATTTCGTGTTTGATAGTTCAATTTGTATAGTTATAAGCTTGGACATTTTAACTGAGTCCTCAATTTTTCTTTGATCACACACTTATATAAGGAAAAAAAGGATGTATAAGAATAACCTTTTTTATTTGTTGAAATGTACCTGAAAATCCAATCTACACCAGGAGGAGAGTAAGTAATAGATATATAGTATCAAGGACAAAGCTTGTCCAGCTGTGGTAGACCATAGCCAGCCTAAACCACTATCCAAAAAACTTGTACTTAATTGAAGTGGCCCATGGTTGTGATTATATGATATCAACTAGTGTAAACATCTTTGTTCAAATTTGCCATGATACATATTTATTTTGATTAGTCCCATCCATACAGACTGATTGTAATGTGTCATGAACCAATATGAAAACCAATTTGGCCTACACAAACCTTCCAACACTTCTCTTTTTTCGACTTCACACAATCTTTAATGGAAATTAATATTTTTTCAAGTATGTCGACCGCGTATTTCATATCCCAAGTATGGACCAATCCCATCTCCGTCCCGGTTTGATATTGTACGCTTTTGGACCCGAGGTGGTTATATTTTTGGTCCACACTGAAAGGCCTCATATTAGGATAGATCTTTCTCATGTTTTGAACTTACATTTTAACTTCTCGAAAAAAAATGATTTTTAAACATTTTGTCAATGTTTTATCCCTCTAATGTTTCTTCTTGTCGACTTACAACAAATGTTGTTGTTTTTGTTCTTCATTCGGTATGACTTCAGGACCCAAATAGATCTTTTAATAACTGATTCTGATATTGATTGCAATCTGTTTGAAGCCGAGAGGTATTTGATAAGTGGCAAGCTCAGCGGTGGTGGGGAGAGAACTACGACAGAATCATGGAGCTTTACAATGTACAAAGATTTAACAGACAAGCTCTTCAAACTCCTTCAAGGTCCGAAGACGGGGTAATTCACGTTTTACGACTTTTTCATTCAATGTTTGTTAAAGGCTATTGCAGTCTTATGCTATATCGAAGTTAACTACTAAATTCGGTTCTCGGTAATAACATATGGAATCACTCTGTTGGAAAACGTAAGAAATAAAATGTCATTATCGACGAGAAAATAAACTTTTTCTTTTGTGTAATTATTGGAAACGGACCAACAAGTATTCTTTTAAATCGCTAACAGATTATCTTATTGCCTGAATTGTAGCGAGACTCATCTTTTTCTAGATTGGAACCAGCAAGAGAATCATTACACAAAGAGTGGACTCCAAGGCACCACTATTTCGACAGTCAGCACTCTAATGCTGGCTCCAGCGCACAAACTCCGTTCGATGCAGCTAGGACAACAACATCGTCTAGGGGTGAACCTTCAATCAGCAATGCAAGCGAAATGGAGAGCGAATGGATCGAGGAAGACGAGCCTGGTGTTTATATAACAATTAGACAGTTGGTTGATGGCACCAGGGAGCTACGCCGTGTTAGATTCAGGTATATATGTAATCTTTGATTTTGTCTGGGAAATACAACTGCACTATTGATAATAACTTCTATATTTTGCAGCCGAGAAAAGTTTGGAGAAGTGCATGCGAAGCAGTGGTGGGATCAGAACAAAGATAGAATACAAGCACAATACCTCTAACTTCAGATCATACATTTATTATACAGCTTCATCAGTTGTTTCTTAATTTAGTCTTTGTCAGGAAAGATACACATTACCAGAACTTGCGTAGAAATGAGTCTTTCAGTTTAGTCGGAGTGCTAATTTTAAACAAAAACTATGGAGAATTATTTTATGATATTCAGATGGCCTCTCCTTTTTTATTATTGTCTGTCTGAGTAAAATGATTTTGGCAGATAATCTTTTTGAATCGGAATCCATTGGTTATTTGTAACACATCAAAGCAAGGTATTGAATAGATTTTGTTTGTGTATCGTATCCATTGGTTAAGTGTTTTATTGGGGGACTCTTAACCTGTTTTTATGTGGGATAGAATATTTTGTTCGTAGGGTAAAAAGTTCAGTGCAAATGTTATAGGAAGGAATAAAGTTTTAACTAAAGTTCTCAATTCATCACAATTTACTGGGTAAAAAGTTCAATAGTTCAATGCAAATGTAATAGGAAGGAATAAAGTTTTAAGTTCTAAATTCAAAGTTAAGACGAAGAACAAGAACAAGTAATACAATCCCACAACACAAGATTTTAACATGATACAGATTGTGAAGAATTTCTGCATTCACAAACAACGGACTACTGATTTTATACTAAAAGAAGATTATATAAAAAAAAATTGAACACAATTAAGACAACCATTCAATATTATTTTGTTCCAAAGCTTCTCAAACTTATGTAGAGAATTCTCGACTCATAGTGTTTTTTTTGGTATATAGCTCTAATTTTTTTTCATAACTTTATTTTTATCTAAGACTCAGTGATACTCTCTCTATTCACAGTACTGTTTCAACCACAACTTCGTCTTTATAGGACCAAAGGATGCGGGAAATAAACAAGGTTTAAGATAGAAACTAACAGTTTGTTCCTACAAATATTCATCCAAGAGGGTGACACCACCACCCCTGACGTATGTATTGCTTAGACTATTCCTAACAAGTAGTGGCCTATGGCATATGTACCAATATTATATTTAACGAACCTTGAGGCACACTCATATCAGACATGGTTTATCAATAACTGAAGTTACACCATCATTTCAGACTTTCACATAATATCGAAACCGAGATTTATCTTCAAAAGCTTTTGCAACTGAGTCATTGTATCTAAGTTCCAGTAGGTAATGTTAGTGTAGTTAAGATCCAGCAGCTAAGTCTCTTCAACTAAGTTCCAGCAGGTAATGTTCTTACACTTAGGTTCCAATATTTTTATATATACATAAGTATTTCCTTATGTCTCAATTACTCTTTAACATAGACTTGCAGTTCACTTGCTACTAGGGCTTGAACAAATCTCATATCGTGCGTGAACTTTGAAGCTGGTAGTACCTTGGTCAGATGATCATAAGAGTTTTTCTCACTTGAAACCTTTGCATCCTTCACTTTCTATCTCTCCACCACATCTCGGATGAAGTGATGCTTAAAATCTACATGCTTAGTTTACTAATGGAACTTTGGATTCCTTATTAAGTGAAGAGCATTGTATTGTCAGACAACAATGCCACCTCTTGCTCTATATCATTTATCTCATATAGTAATAGCCTCAGTAGCAGTCATATATTCAGGTTTGGTAGATTATAAGGAAATAAACATTTGAAAATAACCCAACTAACCCATCCTACAAAAATAGTAAACAAATAACCCAAAGTTGAATTTCTAGTGTCAAGACTGCCTGCATAATCAGAGTTAATACACCCCTTCAACAACTCATCAGCTTTGTAATTCTAATAATAACATAATTTAATGTTAGTCAAACCCTTTAAGTATCTCATGAACCATTTGAGAGTCTGTTAGGGAGGCTTCCCTGAATCGACCATCAATCTGCTCAGAATAGTAATTAAGTATGCAAGATCAGGTCTCGTAGATATCGCATGCATAAGGCTACTGATGAAATCAGTGTATGGTATCCTTGCATAAACTTCTTATTTTTTACTTTAGTTAGTGTATGAGTAATATTGAGTTTGGAATGGCAACCAATGAGAGTCTTAACGACTTTGGCTTTAAATATAAACTTATTAAGAATCTTCAGTATGTATTCTTGTTGAGATAAAAAATATGTAATTATTTAATCTATTCCTCTTGATGTCTATGCCAAATATATTTTTAGCCTCTCCCACTCCATTTTAAACTCTTCTTTCAGTTGAGTTCTCACATTTTCAATCATCTTCATGTTCTTCATAACTATCAGTATGACATCCACATACAATAGCAACTTAAATCATCTTTCCATGTGTATTTAACCATTACAATAGACACATTGTCATAACAACTTTTCACATCATCGATTGACTTCGTGAAAGAGTCGAATTTCTTATTCCAGTATCTCCATCGCCGTTTCATCCCATATAAAGGTCTCTTTAATAAAAACACATCACATTCCTTTCATTATTCAAAACCTTAAGATTGTCTCATATAGATTGTCTCGTTTAGTTCTTCATGCATAAAGGCAATATTAATATCCATTTGATTTAGCTCAATATCAAATATAGTAAATATTGACAACATTATACTTATAGAGGGTTGTTTCACAACTGGTGAGAAAATTTAATTGAAATCAACACCCTTCTTTTGCGTGAATCCCTTAGCTACTAACCTAGTTGTGTACCTACATAGTTTGACTTTAGGAATATCTTGCTTCCTCTTGAATATTTATTTACGTCTAACAATATTCTGACCATTTGATTTCTTCACAAGAATCCAAGTATCATTCTTTAGAGAATTTAGCTCTTCCCTCATAGCCTTTTTCCACTTCAACTTCTCAATACTCTTCATAGCATCGTGATAAATCTCTGGCTCAAGAATATTTCCTTGTAATTAAACATATAAAGCATAACCTATTATATTAGTATATTCATACTTTATCTAGGTTTCGTAGGTATACATGCTCTATCTCTCACCAACTGATAATTTTCAGTATTATGTTGCTCTCCTATCCGAACATCTGAAGTACCGGTATTATCAAGCTCTCAACTAAGGCCAAACTTTGTCTTACTCTCTTGTTCCAAATCCATCTCAACTCCATCTTCACCCTCGATAGTAACAAGCATAGTCGTCACCTTCTTAAGCATTGACATCTCAACTTCATTGAACATCACATCCCTACTAATTAAAGCTTTTTCATTCGCATGTTCCACACATCACAACCTATACCCTTTTACACCTTCTATATGGACAATGAATAAATATTCAGTGCTCTCGGCTCAAGATTTTTTTACTTCACATGTGCATAAGTAGCATATCCGAACATTCTCAATATTTTAGCACTAGTTTATTTCCAATATATTTCTATTATGGACACTTAAACTCCAGCCGTGTGAGAAACACTATTTGTCTACATCACAGTATCGAATTACACAGTAAGTGTAATATTAGTTAGAGAGGTTGAATATTATCCATGCCCGGTTTATTACATAAGTAAAAGTCTATTGGATGCTGAAAAAAAATAATTAAAATTAGAAAAATTAGCTTTGACTATGGTGGTGGCAGCACAAAAAATGAGGTGATATTTCCAAGCCCAATTCAATTATGGTTCAGACGTCATTTTCGCTAAAAAAATGTTTTACAAAAGCCAAATGAATAAATGTTCAGTGGATCTAGGAGAATACGACATAAATTTTGAACCTTGGGTGGCAATTAAGGCATATGCCTTGGCAGATTTTCTAGTTCAGTTTCATTCCTAACAAAATGAGTCGGAGCCAGATATTGACAGGTCTCAGGATGAGTGGGTAATTCGAACCGATGGGGGTTCAAGTATTTTGGGTTTTGGAGCAGGAGTTCAGTTTGTAGCTCCACCAGGAGAAGTAATATATCAGGCAACACACTTTGTCTTCACAACATCTACCAACGAGGCAGGATAAGAAGCACCGTTGGCAGGGTTACGGCTTGCACAAATATGTGGTGCTAAGAAAGTTCCTCTAATAAGTGATTTGCAACTTAATATCAACCATACATCTGGTCAGGCCAAAGCGAGGAAAGATCATTTGATAGAGTACCTGAAGGAGTTAAAGAACTTGATAACCTTCTTCGAGTGTAAAAATTATGAACATGCCCACCAGCCAGAAAATTTGATTGTTGATTCCCTAGCAACTATCGCATACACTGAAGGGTATCTATGAATACTCAAACAAGAGCACCCATGAATAAGAACAGTTCCCAAACAGATAATGATGAAGTATTATAAATTTTGATAAGCCTAGAGAAATATTAAAGGCACAAGCTTAAAGAATCTCTAATGAGAAGGACTTTTCCTGTTTATAAAATGTTTGTAAAAGGCTAAGGTTCAATACATATGGTTTTGTGGTATTAAGTGACATACTTTATTAAAAAAATCATAAGCTAACAACTATTGCACTTCCTTGGAGCTAATGAAACACATATGGTGTTATCTGAATTGCACAATGGAGAGGGTCGACCCATTGTGGTTTTAAAAAATTGACAATAAGAGTTCTCTTGGTTGGGTATTATTGGCCTTCCGTCGTCGATAATGCCAAAGAATTGGTCTGATGGTGTGATACATGCTAATGATTTGTGAATACATTACATATATTAGCACTACCAATCGAGTTAATTTCCGAAGCATTGCTTTTTGACATATGGGGTTTAGACTTAGTCAAACCATTGCATATAGCCTCCGGGGCGCGCGCTAAACCATTATAGTAATTGTTGATTATTTCTTTAAATAGGTGGAAGCTTAGCCTTTTTTTCGGAACTAAAGCAAAATATGTTATCAAATTTATTCTATCTAACATATGCTACATGTTTGAAGTCCTAAGAACAATCACAACATATAATAGTCCTCAGTTTGAGAACAATGACATCAAATATTTTTGTTCCTCCCGAGGTATTCAGCACTGCTTCTCATCGCTTTTCCATCCACAGGCTAATGTGCAAGTAGTGGTTACAAAAATAACTATCCTTGATGGCTTGAGAAATAATTTCGAGGGGGCCACATAATAATGGTCAAATTATCCATAAGAAGTATTCTAGGCTTATCAAGCTACACCTCGATTGGCCACTCAGGAATTTCCTATTGCGTTGGTTTATGGGATTGATGCAGTTAACGCAACCAAAGTCACCCTCCCATCTTTCAGAATAATGAACTACTCTGAGGCGGGTAACGATGAATGCCAAATATCTGAGCTTGACGTAGTTGAGGAAAAACAAATGAAGGCGTATTCAAGATCCATTCATTATTAGGCTCTAATGAAAAACAGGTATGCATCCCAAGTTTGTTGAAAATAATTCAAGGTGGGGGAATTGTTTTTAAAAAAGGTTTTCTTGCCTACTAAAATTTAACTTTTAAAATATTCCACCATTAGATGGTCAATTGTAAAAAGTTCCAACACTAGGTGGTCACATCTAAAAGGTTCCAAAACTGATTGTTTAAGTTTGAAATGTTTCGACACTTATTGGTCAAGTTAAAAGGTAACAATACTAGTTGGTCATATCTAAAAGATTCTAACACTAATTTGTTATATTTAAAAGGTTCTGAAACTAGTTGGTCATGTTCAAAGACTGCTTCAGTTTGCGATTGAGGATTGATCATCCTCAACTAGGAACATTGTGAAGACATAATTTCAAGTAAGAAATTTATATGACGAAATGAAAAAAGTTGAATAATAAAAAATGATATTTATAAATTCTGAATGCAAGTAAAAAACACCCTGACCAACCAGTTACATAAATTTCTCAAAAATTGAAAAAAATGACAACATTGGAAACAAGTAGAAATTATTTAGCACCCTCGAATTTTTCTTCATTAGCTTGGCCTCTTGTTTTTTTCCCATCCTCAGGATTCTCTGACAGTTGAGCCTCCATAGAATTTCCACTTTTGGACTCCTCATCCTCAAAATCAACATCTCCAAAATCAACATCTCCGCTCTCCGAATCTAATGCTGCTTATAGTTCATCTTCGAACGAGAGGTGAGCAGACGTTCCTTCTCGGGAACCTTATCAATAACCCCAAGGTTTAGCTCCAGAAAATATTTTTGGAAGCTGAGCATCAATATATATTTGACTTTCGTATCCATTGATTGAAATAGCTTATGTATTCCTCAGCGTAAGCATCAACCGCGGATTCCTTGTCCCAAGCAGCTTGGTGTTTTACTGAATTCGTATCCTTGAGGTTTTTTCTGTTATCTTCCTCGGCTTTTTTTAATAACCGCTTTATACTCGTTTATGATCTTTTGGTAGGTATCTATGTCAAGGTTATGTATATTTTCAGTCTCCTGATATTTTTGAGCCCGATCTTCCAAGGAGGACTCTACCGCAAAAAAATTAGGATCAAAAACGATTTTTTGTTTCTTTAGATATTTTTAATAGATTCGACCCCAACATTCTTGATGATAAGCACACGATCTTTACTATGAGGCAACTTTCTGATTTGCTCACATTTTTCTCAAAGAAATGATACAGTCTTTTTCTACGTGGTCGTTTCCTTTTCCAATCTAGCAATGGTCTTGATAAGCAGGTGTAAAGCAACATAGTAGTTCGTTTCAGTAAGATGGAAAAAATCTAAACTGGTAGAGCCCTCTGGAACTGGAGAATGTTCTCTTTGTGTTTGAATGCCAACCTCTGGTCGATTCTCCTCCTAAATTTTTGGTGATGAATCCATAAAACTTTGAGCCTCAATTAATCAATGGTTCTCCTCCAGAGGAAGTGGGGAGTGTATTTATTGTTCTTGAGTGTCATAACGCTCGAACGTAGAAGGGATGGTGGAGTGATCCGCTATGGGGAAAATTTCATAGTTGGTTTTTGATTCTGTATTTTTTCTCTCCGTTCTTTATTTTTTCTTTTTTATCCCATGATTCATGTGATGATTTCTTTCTTTTCAGGGCATATATTTTTCTTGTGTTTGAATCATGGTTGGCTCAATAACCTCATCTAATGACTCTTTTTTTTCTATTTCGTAACGCTTGCAGCTGGTTTCTTTGGGACCGAACTACCAACTATATCTTTTTTAACCCTATGGATTGGGGCCTATTTTCTGTTTGAAAGAAAAACTTGAGTGTAAAAATCCCTTAGTCGCTTGAGAACCTCCGCCACATGAGGCATAGTCATTAACGGATCCCAAGATAGGGCGAGTTTGGACTTTTTACGTCAGAGATAACTCTGGATCAAGTTGGCTGAAGTGAAGCACTTATGGAACTCGTTTAGCCAGGTCTTTCCGACCCATTAATTTAACTTCTTAAAAGTTTATTCGAAAACTTTCAAATTTTGTTATCGAGACTTGGAGATAACTGAAAAAGGAAGAACCACATAATATTTAACGCGTCAAAAGTTAATAATAATCATAGTTCACATCGACATACGATGAACTAGCCTATGCTTTCCAGTCCCTCGGGACTCGGCTTATATTAGTTTTTCTTGAGACCTCATTGCTATTTTCTAACAATCGCTCGTAAATAGGAATTTTTGCTTCCAAGTTATTAATTATGTGTAAAGCACGAACTCATTATTTCTGACAGGTAGTGGCTTCTTTTGTGTCATCAGAAAGCGTATATTTCATGATCTTGGGATTCCCCACATCACGTAGATCTCTAACTCTTCCTCTTCAGAGTAATGGTTTTACTTGATTTCTTGAAGATCAATCAAGTAAATACTTTCGACTTTATGAAGGTTATGCCCTAGCACTTCGATTATTGCATATCGTATTTTGATCTCTGTTCCTTTCAGTTTTTGGGATCTTGGGATTCAAATTTCCTATGTGTTTTCTTTTGGGACTTCTGCCTCTTTCTCAACATTATCACCTGTTTCGGATGATGTACCAGTCTCTAATCCAAACACGAGTAACTATTCTATCTCATTATCTGATTCATTGATTAATTGTAGAGGATTGTCCTCAGAAATATGCATTTTACTTTGCGATCCCTCAGGGAGGGTAGCTCGGGGTGTAGGATTTCTCTAGGCGTTAGTAGCAGCGTCAATACCACACCCAACCGATTCCTTTGGGGGTCTGTCCTGGGAAGCATAGACTGTTTAGGGCCGTTTATTTCTCTTTTCTTAAGAATAAGATAACGTATTTTTTTCTGAATGCATCGAGGGATTCTTTATGAGAGAAGTCTGATCATTTTCCAAATTTTACATCTGTATAAAATGCAGTCACCACCCATTTCTTTGTGAGTGAGTTGGTCTTGAGGGGTAGGAATTTGATGTTGAAGGCTGAATTGAAATAGTTATGCAAGATGGGGAATTAACTGACTTGGATTGTCGATTCCTAGATACATTTCCTCCATAATTATATACTTGAATGATGTGAATATAATATTCGTCTGAAATCCCAACAACTTTTAGAGCTTCTTTCATTCCTTCGGCATTTTCAAAGATTGAAAACCAGTAAGATTTAAGGTAGCTGAAAAACGGTAGCTACCATGGAAATTTTATGTGGCGGTGAATGGGCTGGAAACTAAGATTTAAGGTAGCTGAAAACGGGTCATTCTCTCTCTATCTTTAGAAATAGTAAGGAATGAAAAATGGTAAGAAAGAGGTGTCATATTTATAAAATAAGATGAAGAATCCCATAGAGACCTCTCTCAGGCTCATCGTATACCTACATTAGGGAGTGAAAATGTCTAACAATTGTCTTTTCACACCCCTAACGTATACTTGTGTGGGGAAGTGAAACAATTTTTTTGCTAATTCATCACGCTTCACCTCTGAAAGCTAATGCGTGGGTCGAATAATTCTGTGGCATGTGTATAAGAGTAAAACCATGCATGGTGTACATGAGACTAGCAATTTCTGGAGCTATGATAATCGGAAGCAAAGTGACTTAAGCCATAATCCATTCAGATCAATTAGTGATGGTTACAATCCGAAGCTAGGGTATGAGTGAAGTCCGAAACAACCTAAATTAGTCCTTCCAGAGTGAGAGTATGAGTGAAGTCTCAAACAGCTTGTATTAGTCCTCCATAAGTACCTTTGCAAGAACTAATAAGGCTATTGATAATGAGAAAGTTATATGACTCGCCTGTTTAACCGATAAAAAATTAGACCACAATTTTTTTACAGGTTCAATCTAATAAGTATGTAATATCAAGAGTATCTTATGTAATATGGAATAAATATTTTAAATATTAGTAAGTTAATGGGTAGAATAGCCTAAAACGAGTTAACCATGTAATCACAATGGCCCATTATCATTTATTATATAAAGCCACTTTCCTTTTAGAGAAAATGAAAGAATTTAATGCTATTAACTATGTTTGAAAAACTCTCTCTCTAAATTATAACTTTAGTTTCTTCCTCTAAACATGTGTGTGACTCCATTCAAAATAATTTTGATGTTTTAGCCTCTCTAAAAGTTACCATAAGGTAAACCTTTCTTAAACGCCGCTAAAACTACATTCTCATTACAACCTTCCAAAGTAGTCATTGTTAGGTGCGATCAAAGTCCCACATCCCACATCGGTTAAACATGGGAAGAAAGATCAGTATATAAGTTAAGAATACATCTCTATTAGATTGAGGCCTTTTGGAAGTGGACCAAAAGCAAAGTCGTGTGGGCCAGTGGGCCCAAAGCGGACAATATCACACTATTGTGGAGATCGGAGTATTCTTACTTATATACAAAGGCGGAATATACTGACCCAATATTCCCTACAAATGGTATCAGAGCACCAGGCCCAGACGAAACGCGATGTGGTGGGTTGTGATGTGGGTGAAATTCTCAGATGTGAACATCATACCAGAAGCCAGGAGCCATACCCAAGGTGAATGATCTGCTGGATAGATGGAGCGCCAGATGGCTCATCAAGCAGGTGGCTTGATCAAGGAGCGGCGCAGATTCATCTAAATATGGGAGTGCCTAAGCTCATCAAGCAGGTGGCTTGATCAAGGAGCGACACAGTGTGAGCAGATAGATCCGCCCTAAAGCTGGGAGTGCCTAAGCTCATCAAGCAGGTGGCTTGATCAAGGAGCGACACAGTGTGAGCAGATAGATCCGCCCTAAAGCTCTAGAGTTCAGGTTTCTCTCCACCTGACTAGAGTAGGCGGATGGAGGTCAATTAAGAGGAGGCTAGAGTGGTACTTTGTTCGAGAGGAGGATTGTTAGGTGCGACCAAAGTCCCACATCCCACATCGGTTAAACATGGGAAGAAAGATCAGTACATAGCGGACAAAGTCGTGCGGGCCAGTGGGTCCAAAGCGGACAATATCACACTAGTGTGGAGATCGGAGTATTCTTACTTATATACTAAAGTTGAATACGTGGACCCAATATTCCCTACAATCATTTTATTTATAAACCTTTGGACATAATCGCTTAAAGACTCATCAGACTTTTGAAATAATACCATTATATGACCCCCTTCATTTTTAATGACTTATGAGCAATAAACTAATGTCGAAATGAAATCGATAATTCTCCAAAACTATCAATTAATCCCGCCGATAAATTGTTAAACCATGCCAAATCCATTCTTTTAAACGTCACTGAAAAAATGTCATATATCAAGATATCATATGGATAAATTCCGAACATAATATTTGAAAATTGTTTGAGGTGATGCCCAAAATGTGTCATTCTATCGTATTTTTCCATTATGTAACGATCAAATTTCTTTGGTATATTTCCTTCCAAAATCCTTCATGTTAATGGAGATCCAGCTAAAGTGTACAATGCTACTCCTTGCTTGGTTTTGACGACGCTTTATCACTTAACTCATCAATTTTATTCATACTTTTTATTTCCTTAAATAAGCTTCTTTTTCATGAATTAATTCATCCTTACCCATTCCTTCGACTAAATTCTCATTATCTCTTTCAATAAATTTATTACTAGCAAATTGTAAAATTTTAGTCATCAACTCAAATCGCTCTTGAATTTCTTTGTTTCACTTATTTTAAAATAAATCCGATTTACATTTTTATATTTGTAACTCTAAGGCATGAAAGAAATAAAGAATTTGACCTATTATTTACATTTATTGTTAGTAATTGCTGAATAATTCGTGTACCATTAGCTATACATGACTACGTTAGATTTTTCATTCCATCCCTTGATGTTTCTTGGATAAAATTTCCTTATTGACTTGGAATTCTTGATCCCGGTTTTATAGTGTTACTTCCAGAATTCCTTGCACATCTTTGTCCCTACAAGCTAGCGGAGCAACATTTTGAGAATTTACTGGTATAGATTTATGCATATATCCTAAAGTAATATTTGATATACTCTAGAGTTAGTCATCACCATTTAGAAAAGAAACTAAGCACTTTGAAGAAAATATTCCACAGAAAGCGGCGAGAATGATAAGGGAGTTTCCTTTCTTATAAAAATAGACTCAAAATAATCAAGAGTAATTTCATTAATCAATGAATCAATCTTTGTTACAATGATTAGACCTTCATATTTATAGTAGTTTATATCCATAAATTATAGAGATGTATGAAACATGTAACATATGACACATGTCAATCATCAATTACAACAACTTAATAAAGATAACTAAATTACACATTAACCGTTGTGGGTATTTTGCAAATAAACAACATCTTCTATTAATATTATAATACTCCTAAGTTTTTTCATCTTCTGTGGAGCACCATTTGACTTTGGTTATTAATCCATATAAAATTTGTCGACATTTTGGCCTATCTTCATTACTTTGTCTTTTTTATATCCCTTCTCTCTAGGTATTCTAAAGATTCCTTGATTCATATTGATTTATCTTCCCGATGTTTTTATACTTCTTCCCAATATCATTCATTTTTTAAAGAATAGTCATTATTGTTGATGCTCATCGCCAGTTTGCGAGTTTTATCTTGTGATTTGAATCTTTATCTTTTCCAAAATAGTTGATTATGCTTGAGCGACATATATTTTTATCAAAAAGTAGTTTAAAAAATAAAGACAAAAGACTACATCAAATGAATAAATATAAATAGTTTTTAATATTTTATTTATATTTTAAAATATTTTAGGTAAAATTTAGGTATAAATATAATATATATATATATATATATATAATGAAAACTTAATTTTATTTGATACTAAATAAAAATTTAAATAATATTAAATGAAAAAATATACTCGTTGTATTTTATTATTCATTAACTATAGAGAAAATTATACTTACCATAATACTTAACCAACTACATTTTATTATCCATTAGTGAAGATATAATTCACTTCCTCATCTAAAAAAATTGATCACTAGAATAATGTCTTTCACATTTACTATAATCTTTCTTTGATATTATATTATACGTTGACACCTCATTCTTGACATCCTTGTTGCCATGAACTTTCCTGAAAAGATGATAATTTAGACTATCCAATTATTGTCAGTTCTTCATATAACATTATCATTGATGGTGGTCTTTATGATAATTTCCACGGTAGGAATGGGCTCATGCAAGGTGGACCCAGATCTTATTTCCTTTTTTTCCTTGTAATGTAAGTCTTATATAGTATTTATTCTCAAGGAAAAAAATAATTATAGGAAATTTTAATTCCGTTGGAAATTGCATAAGCTCAGAATTATCAATCTTTGTTTTGTAGACAATCTCGTGATTTTTTGTCACAACGATCTCAACTCCCTCCAACTTATTAAAAGTGGTATGGATGAATTCTTCTGCTTTCATCCCTCAAAGTCAGTACGACTAAAATCCACATATTTATTTCAAAGGTTGATCTCATCCTCCGTAATGACCTAATTAATATCTTAGGGTTAAAGAAAAACACTCTTCTTGTGAAATATGTGGGGGTTACCCTTCTCGCAGATGACTTTCTCATACGAATTATCATTCTCTTCTTCATAAAATTACCTAGCGTATAAGCTCGTGGACCTCTAAGCACCTCTCATATGCGGGTTGCTCCAACTAATCAAATCTCTTTTGTTTGCGGGACAAGTATATTGGTCCTCAATTTACTATATTTCTTTTAGGGTCCTCAAAGAGTTGGCCCTATATATTTTTCGTTATGTTTGATCGGGCCCTGAAATGAGAATCTCAGGTGCCAATGTGGTATGGTCTAATGTTACTATTTCCACTATGGAGGGCGACCTTCAGATTCTTGACCTAAAAATATATAATCAAACGCATGTCCTTAAACATTTGTAGTAAAAATATATCAATTTGGTGCGACTCGATCAAATCCGAAAGAATAAAAATGATAATTTATGGACTTTAGATCTAAGGTCTTCTCATTTTTATCCTTGGAGGAAAATTTTGCATCTCAGGCATTTGGCTAGTAATTTGTACATAGTGGAGATTAGTAATAGGTTTGATACCTCTTTCTGATATGATTCTTGGCTCATTCACACCTCTTTAGTAACACATTATGGAGAACATCATTAAAGATTCTAGGTTCGACAAGAATCTCAAGGTCTCAGACATTATTCGGGATGGAATTTGGAAGTGACCATCTCACATCAGATCTACGCGAGCAAGGAATCAATGCAGTCTTCGTGAGATAAACAATCTCATATTCTCCATTCTTCCTCCAAATATTAATTTCATTGACGTGCACTATTGGACCACCTAGAGAAAAAATCCAAGGTTCACTATCAAAGAAATCTACAACGTCATTTGTACACCCACTCTATGTGTCGGGTGAGACGGGTTAACATGTCTCGGCATTCTTTCATTTTTTGGCTAGCGATCCAAAACAAGTTGTACTCGAGATAAGCTTCTGCTCCGGGTTTAAATATCCCGCCAGATTGCGTCTTATACAATTTGGCTTCCGAAACTATCAATTGTATCTTTTATGACTGTAGTTTCACTTAAAGTATTTAGGGTTTTTCCAACTCCAAGCTCGGGGTTCACGCTTAATGCTCTAAACTGGTACTCTTAGGTATGTGAGACGCCAAATTGATCTTAATTTCCAAACTGGCATCACTAACGTTCTTGCTTTGGCGCTGTTATATAAAATGCCTAGCGGGAGAGGAATGCGATAATTTTTTTGTTATCATCCTGTCTGTCTCTATGGTTTCGTATCGTATTCTCTCGGATCTTCGGTTCTGATTTCTTGATACTAAGATTGGGTGAAGAGGGTAATTTCTTAACGTAACTCTAACTGCATTGTTGTATTTTTGTCCTTGCCGTCATCAATTTTTTTACATAATGGTTGTGGTCATTACTCACTATTCTCGATGTCTATTTTCGATTTGGTGCTCTGTATTCCCTCGTTTGCTTATCTTTGATCATATGTTTTCTTTTTATTGCAATAAAATTTGTCCATATATACAGATCGGTAGCTATCGTTTATTGTTTTTTTTTATATTTTCTTAGAATATATCCAAAAACTTTTTTATTTTAGTTTAATTTTTCCAAAAAAAAAGAAGAAGTCATTTACTCTCCCCGTAATTTATAGTATAGTTTTGTTTTGGACATGTCACCGAAAAACAATCTCAAAAACCTAAATTTATACTTGAAATTAAACTAAGTGTAGATTAACTATCTCCCGCCTTTATGCCAAATCCTTGATGCGACCGTCCTCTGATTATCCCAAATTTCCACTTTAATGTCAGGTTGAACCAATCACGAATCGACACGTGTACTACTTAAGTACACGTAAAAGATTATTCGCATTCACCTTCGAATGTGGGCCGGTCTTTACTTGCTCATTATTACATAAACATATAATATAACGGTTTCTCAAACCATAACAAATCGTAAATTTCCGTTAGTTGACGCCGTTTATAAATGGTCCCACTCCTCTCATTTGTTATAAAATACTAACACGTTGTCCTATCTGTCTAAACCCAACAAAAAATCTTGTTTTATTTTTTAATATATATTTATGGAAACTTGATAGTATTTCGAAGTGTTTAAGGTGATCACTGTTTAACACAACTTATGAGATGTTAAAATGGAATCACGGGAAACCGGTTTTTTTAGTTGATCTATTTCTTACACAACAACTTATATAGTAACAGACGAGTTAAAAGTAAAATTAAAAATAACTTATTTTGTGGTAAATAAGATAGGTCTTTAAAAAAAATATATATATATATATATAGTTATATTATGGACGTAAACGTATATTATAATCTAATACAAAACAAATCACTCTATAATTACATCAATATTACATTATAATATGGATAATGTGTAATTTATAGTTATTTTGTACCATGGTTAAATCATGGTACAAAATATTGTGTATTTTGTGGTGCGCGATATAGATTATGTTGGCATTTGATACCGTTCTGAGGTCATAATATGAGGTATTGGGTAATAAGTAAGGTGCGGTTTATTATCATGTCCGTGTTAATTGGATGCGTGACTTTTATTTTTTTTTAAAATGAATTGTCATTTTCAGACATAATTGTTTGACCGGAAGCATATTCATAGTATTCACATGTGGTTTGGTTTATAACATCTATGACTAATGTACGTCGTATGTCTTGGTTTATAACATTTCTATGGTTCGTTTTTTTAGCTTTGTTTGATAAAAAACTATATACACAATATAGTAGAAATGTAGTTCTTGAATCTTTGAAACAAATTCAAAGTATTTGTTCAAAGACTAAAGGTTTTTGTAGACGAAATGAATTGATATTTAATTTATTTTGAACACACACTTTGTAATAGAGAACTTATTTGATCAGTGAGTTGACAATTGTCATTTTTGAGGGCTTATTGCACGATTTCATTTTTGTTGGTGACGAACTTTGTCTTAAGTCTTTAAATGTATACAAAATGATGAATTCTTCCAAAATGTGTGCATGTTCACCCATATGTCTTATGATGATTAAGTTGAATTATAAGATATATTTATCGTTTGAAGTTTTTAATGAAGTAACCTTTTGACATGGGGATTTTTGACGCACTAATTATTCTTAAAATATTGACGAGGTAACTTTTTTGTAGTTATTTAAGGCACTTATTAACAAAGTTCTTTACTAATTTTATTGACGAGATTTTTAGATAATATATGTAAGCTCTTATTATATTGTTAACGAATTTCTTACAAAGTTGGTATATTGTTGATTTTAACCTCATGTTCACCAATTCTGAACTAGTCTAGTGTTCACCATCGTAAGCTCACAAGTTGGAGGTTTTGGTTTCAAATCCAAGGTCGTACATTGTTTTTAATTTTATAGCATTACTCATCTTAAGGCTTAAATAAGGAAATAGTCCCTCGAGTACCCCGTTTTTTCATTTAGTCCATCGATTTCAAAATCACCGGCGAAGGTCTCTAGATTTAGAAAAAAAAAATTAGTCCATCACTTACAAAATCTATAAATTTAGTCATTTGACTTGACAAAATCTATAAATTTAATCCTTGGCGAGGGTTTTTTTCTTGGATTCAAGGACTAAATTTATAGATTTTGCAAGTCGGGGACTAAATTTATAGAATTTGCCAAGTTCAAGGGCCCTCACTGATGATTTTGAAGTTGAAGGACTAAATGAAAGAAAACAGGATACTCGAGGTATTATTTCCTAATTTAATCCTTATCTTGAGGAAGTATGATTTTGACGAGGTAACTCAAGTTAACATAGACAAAGTAGTATGATGGTCTTTACTTACTTTCACATGTTGGAGGTCATAGGTTCGAATATTTTTCATACAAAAAACGAGGTATCTTCAAACGTCGTTACTTACTTTTACATGTTGGTGGTCATAGGTTCGAATCCCAGATTCTTCGTTTTCTTTATTTTTGTACTTTTAACTTCGAACGAACTTTTATAATTTTAATTTTGATTGAATTTTATACTTTTAATTTTCAACTTGTCATTTATATTTTTAATTTTGACGGTTTGTAGTTTAAATTTTGACAAAATGTTTATCCATTTAATTTTGACAAAGAAGTAGAGTAGTCATCATATGAGGTTTGACAATGTAGAAAACATGAATTTTAAAAATCCTTTAGTTGTCTCTTCTTGACTTGTTCTTCAAAGTTATGCAATACTCCATTTTTTATTTACCTCATTCATAATTCTTCCCAAATGGAAAACAAGCATTATATATATCATCTAAACCAGTTACGCCAAACTTGTATCTGTAAGCAACTCATCACCAAAATAAACACATGCCTAATCCAATTCAGACGTCTGCCTATTAAAATCTTGCATCTCTTTTGTATCTTTCATTACCATCTCCATCAGATATGTCTTCATTTTTAATTCTATCAACTCCAACTACAACTACTTATGAAGATTTTTATCTACCAATAATTCTTCTTGTTAGTCAATTGTCTATATCCTACATGTCCAACATCATATTCCTCGTCAAAATCAAAAGCTTATGTGTTTTGGAATTTTCTTATATGATTATTAAAACTAAAACATTGGATTAATAAATTGATCTCTCATATATGCTTCTTTAGTCTTAATTTACTAAACTTGGCCTCCGAAGATTGTAACAACGCTCCATATCAAAGTGGTTCCAGTTTCTAATGCATGTATAATAGTTTCATTCCTTTCCAATTCTGATCTTATATTTTTTGTTGTTGCTCAGTAGCTTATTTAAGGAACTTTCATCTTCAAGTTCTATATTCCCTACTACCAACTGAAATTTAACCTCATTAATCTGCTTCTGAGGACTGACAACTCTGTTTTCTCATGTTATATACTTTTGAACTGAATTTTGATTCCTACTAAGTCATGTATCCTTGAGCATAAAACCTTCCATTTGCTTAGTCAAAATTATTACTAATAATAAAAATGTATATTAAATTTTAAGTGATTTTAAATTTTATTTTCATCATAGCTTCCCAAGCTTTTACCCAACAGTCATATTTCAACTATCATCAAATAATCTATAAGTAGGTTTTATGCCATGTAAATGTGAAAATAATAATATTGATGTAATGTATTCATTTTTATATTTAGATAAACCATGTTATCATCTTATTCTTTTATCTGGTCTGTGATATTTTCATGAGCTTCAAAATAAAACTAAAATTTAATATCAAATGCGTCCAATAATAAAGACTATAACAAAAAATATCAACTCATTATATGTTAATGTTTATAAACTGAAATTGTAATAAAGAGTCCATCAATAAAAAACATGGCTATAGAGTAGCTGATAACTCGAATAAGCTCACATGAGCAAACTAGTACAAAAATATTAAGAAACTAATCATATAACAAATAGTAGTAATCATGCAAAGTTAAAAAACATACACACAAATGAAAATATAATGTTTGTATGCATCAAAAGAGAGCTTTCATTAATCGTCACATTTATCTTATCTTATTCTTTTTAAAGGCTAATCCATGTGAAAACTTTTGTAATTCATCCTTAGAACATGTGAATTATCAATGTAAAATCATCGTTATCAATAGATTCATGAATCCCTCAATTATCAACAACTATTTGGTCTCTTATGTAGTAATAACAAAATTCATACAATCTTGTAATTGCATCTCATCACGCATATATCATCACTGACTATAATTTCATTCACATCTCAAGACCAATCTTATTGTTGTAGTTGTGTGAGATTATTCCTAACATTGTATCAACAATGTAGACTTCATTAAAAAATGTAAATTATCATTATTAATAAATTTATAGAACTCTTAAGTATCAATAATTTTTCCATCTCTTAAAAATAATAAAAATTATAATTAATAACGCAATATAAATTTGAAATCAATATATCATTGTCGATGAAGAAAAATCAACAAAATCAAACTTAGTAAAAAATAACAGCATAACAAAATCAGGTATAATCATAAATAAAATTAATTATAACTCAATTAAATCAAAGATTTAAATCAAAACAATGATTTTAACCAAAAACAAGTTACCAATTACCTTACTCAAAAATCAAACAACAAACTCAACTTTAAGATAGACGAACCGATTGTAACTTCGCGCGTAAATGAGATAAGTCTTTTTTCAATAGGATGCATCTTCTTATATATATAATACTAAATGGTTATATGTGTTAAAGTCTAATGTATCATTATTTGGAGGTATACTATCCATCGATGCAAAGAAGTTTCTATATATAATTACATAAATACCCTTATTTATCTGGATATTATGACCTCATGAGTAATAGTTTTGTAAGTGCTTTTATACAATTATCGATTATCAAAAAACATTTTGTATTTTCCTGGTTAGATAATGACATATTTATAATGAAATTCGAGTGTCCATTATTGCGTAAATATTTTTGAAGAAAGACGACATTATTAAATGCAATTATAGTTTCAGTTAGCATGTGATTGATTGTAGATTTAATTATGATAATATTATAATTAAGTTTTCCAAGCTAGTAATTTATTTATCATAATATTATTGATGCAGTAAATTTTGATTAAAAAGATTGATCTTAAGTTCGAGAGTTACTTTTGAATAATATAAAAGTATGAATAATAGTCATCATTACTAATACTTGTGGATAATTGATAATAATCTACAAATGTTTGTTGATGATTATTAGATTTTTATTTATAGAGTTTACAAGTAGAGAATCATATTTCTGAGATACTCAGAAAATATCATATATGATATTATCTTATTCCAACAACCTTTATTTGAATTAGATTTCTTAGATTTCATATTTTTTACTAAGTCTTATGGACTTATGGATACTTATATAGTTTAGATCACAAGCTAAGAGGCCACACTATTTATACCAGTATCAGTAACATTCATAATATTTGCACGAGTATCAAGAAATGACTAACTTTAATTACTTGGAACATCATTTGGAATTTTCTAAAGCTTTTATTTTTTACTTTACTCTCTGCCAAATTTTTGTATTCTCGACCGAAGTTACTATCTTTTACATAATTATGTCAGCCATATTTGGTTCGACTCTTAAGTATTTTAAGGAGTGTTTATTTCTCTTTCTTTATTACTTTAGTCAAACTGTTATGAACTTGGTTTGTAATTAATTTATTCTTGCTTGGTAAATATCCTTCTCCGGCCAAAACTTTCATTGATGAAAAAAACTTAATTTATTTTTAAAAGGTAGAAGTATAGTTAACAATTAGTTTGATGTTAGAGTTTTACGAACTTACTTAGTCATTCTTCATATTTTCTTTGGAATTATTTGATTCGTAGTTGAATGTGGTTAAGTAGTTCCATAGTCTTTGGCGAATAATGAAGTAAGGACTAACAAGATGAATCCAAAATATTAATGTTTCTTCGAGAAATTTTGTTAGCCGAAGTTGATCTTGTTGTTTTGCATATGTCATAATTCTACTGATGGTAGTCAAGTAACTTCGTTATCCCTTAGTGAAACATGAAGAAACAATTGTAATAATTGGTTTTGCACTTTGAGAATTCTTGACAGCCGAAGATATTAATTTTTAGTTTCAACCAACATTATTTTAAAATTACTTGAGTAGCCCTCCCAATTATTTATGAAAACTGAAGTAAGGATTGATTATTAAATAAAGTCTGCGGTTCTTTGAAGTGGCTATAGGGCATCTCTTCTTTTGCAATCTACTGAAATTAGTGTCTCCTATTTTGGTCTTGACCAAAATTTTGATAATATAAATGAGGTTAAGGACATATGATTTTAGTTGGAGGAGGATTGTATTCCTTTTCTGGATTTTAACTTAAAACTGGTTAAAGTTGGAGAGCTTTTTATTATTAAACTATCAAGTGGGCAAAATGTTGGCTAAAATTGACATGTGGATGAAAGTGTCTTGTTTAGCTGATGCGTGCATTTTCTATACAGTATTTCCTCATGACCCTCAATACTTCTTAGATTTCAGCCACTCATCTTGTAAACGGATCCAAGCCATAAAAACCTAAAGGACAATTTTTTTTACCTCTAAATATAAATGGTATTCTATGTTTCTCTTCTATCTTTTTGGTTTATATGATCTCTAATTTGAATTTCTGTTAACTTCTTGAATATTTATTTTCCTGATTTTTTGAATATTTTCTTTTTTTACTTTCTTGTTATAACAGATTTCACAATTCTTCTTATAAATGGACAGGAAAAGAAGAAAATCGAAAGTAGTGACTGCTGATATAATCAAAATACTCGTAAAAATGTTTCATTTAAGGGTTTGTCTTATGGTCACACTAAGGAGGAAAATGTTGTTATAAATATTCATCTCATTTACCAAACTCTGCAAACCAAGAAGGTTAGATTAAATAAAGATAAATCTTTTCAAATTCATGTCTCGATTTAAATTTTCTATTTTTCTTTATCCGTTCGAGAGGGTATAAGTATATATTAAGTATGAGGTAGCAACAATGTTGATTCTTTATTCGTATAAGTAAATTAAAAGTTAAAGATGATTCTTTGAATGATATTCAAATAAATAGTATTATATGTCATCCATATCATTATATACTTAATGATAATCCTGTAAAAAAATCGATGTTTGGACATTACCCAAGAGGTAGTCTTTGGGTTCCATGTTATTGGGGGAAATCCATTCAAAACCCATGAAAGTGAGGTTAACTTCTTTACCTATTTTATTTGATCGTGGAATTTGATTAACACTTGCTTTAGACTTACTCAAGTTCTTTCAGGTTGCTAAAATTTATCATAACTATCTTGTACTCAATTCTTGGAAGGTTCTTCTTTCAATCATAATTTTATCACATAATTTCAATCAATATTTTTATGTGGGTTATTTTATTACTACGATCAAAGTCTTTGGCCGAAAGATGAATCCTTTTACTTCTTAATGGTTACATATGCTAGCATGCTTCATGAACTTGCAACATATAACAAACTATGAAATAAGGTGTTCATATTTATCTTCGACAATTAAAAGAACAATCATGAAGAAAAGGTTTCTCGCGTTAGCCGAAATTGGTCTCAAAGGGTAATATGTTATCATTTCTATAATGTTTTCTTATTTGATTATAATTGTGGTTGATTTTATCAGTTCCCCTTATCTCCTATTATTAAAATGACACTAGAAAAAAAATAGGAAAGATCGTCCGCGTAATAAATATAGTAGATTGGTGGAAGAAGCCTAATATTTTTCTTATTCTTATTCTTCTATTTTGGTATCCGGAGAATTTGTCTGTAACAGATTTTGGTCAAGTATTGCAGTTCGCATTAATTTTTTTGTGTTTAGGATTCCTCTTGAGAGGAGAATGCGAAGGAACAATCCTTAGATAAAAAAAATACAGAGGCGCAATCTCTGAGGAAGAAAATCGTGGAAAAATCTTCTTCATAAAGAAAAATAAGTACTAATTCTAGATACAGGTTCATTCTGATACTAAAATAAGTAAATCCAAAGCTCACGCTGTATGTAAATGTATGGATATTATTGGCTTAAACAATAAGAAGTATTGTCCAATATTTGTCTAATTTGAAGCCAAAGATAAAGAATATGATATGCTCTTGATTAAGCGGTGAAATACTCTGGATCTTATAGTTGTGCAATAGAGTAGTTATATTGTGGTGTCTTATTTGGTTCCCAGAACTTTTTCTGTTTTAAAGTTTGTTATTTTGACATGTGTTCTAACGTCTTCAACTCTCGTAACTTCTCTTTCAAGGGGATTTATAACGAAATAAGTTGTTATCGATGAAAGTTGTATGTAGAAATGAGTACCCAATTTCGGTAAGAAAAGTAAAAAGGCTATGTTTGAGGTTGGAATTGAGCTTGATTTTTTAACTATGAAAGATAATTAAATTCTTGAGGGTCTCAATGTTATTAAGCAACAACGAGAAAAATTATTTTGCTTTAGACGTCAAAAGACTAATTATGCGACTATTTCTCAACCTCAGAAGCCTTCTTATATAAAAATGGATATTCTTATTGATAACAAAACTATCTTGGAGCTTATAAAATACTTAATTTGTTAAAAATGATTAAACCAGTCTGATAATTATTTCGGCTATTGAATCATATAATAAAAAATTTAGGCACGAGAAAGATGTAGTGGTTATTATAAACGTTTGTGTTAATTTCTTAGTAGCTCCAGAGAATGTTGTTAATATTGTTGGTAGTGGTGTAGAGTCTGGCAAAGCTCTTTTACAAATATATATTATTTCAAATACAAGTGATGATGAAGACATAACTAGAGATATATGTGATGGTCCTTCCAATATGGATAATTCTTCGGTCGAGAATTTTTTCCCCACAATTTCCTATGATTTTAGTTTGGCATAAATTCATGAGATAACGACTCAGTTTGTAGGTGTAGCCATCCAAATGAAATTTCCAACCAATCTCTCTTCTTTGGTCTTAGGGAAAAGGCAACTAAATATAAAATTTGAAGTAATATAAACGTTTTTTTCTCTCATCTTGCATAGCTCTCTCCTCTTTAAGTTCACGTATTTGTACAAAAACTAAACATGCTATGAAGATGTTTGCAGGGCACTCTTAACGGTCTGACCATGTTTCATCAGTCTAGTATCCATCACAAGAGTTATATTTTTTTTGGACGCTTCTTGAAAGTGTCGTTGATAATTTTAGAGAAAGCTGTGAATTCAGAACAGATATTCAAAGTAGAATTGATAGCAAAAAAAACAGTTGAAAGCCAAGCTTGTTGGAGAATGAGAGAATTTTGGAATCTGAACTACATGTCAAAATTGAAGCTGAGGCTCGATCGAAAGAAGAACTTGGCAGTAAATCATTTATTTTGTCTCAATTAGGTAGTGCACTGATTCTTGCAATAAGACAATATCTGTTGATTGTAAGTTAATTTTTTTTTCTGAAGAACATTGTTTCCACTCAAGAGAAGATACTCTTTGTTTGTAATGCTAAGTTGAAACTTTTAGGACTGAAATGAACATTGTGGAAGATATTTGGTCTTATGTTGACACAAATCTTATTGATACCAAGGTCGAAGCCAATGTGGCAAATGAAGTTGGATGTATTGAAGGTGAAAAGTGATTCACTTTGGGAATTTATGCTTAGTGACTATTGGATAAATCACATTTTACAACAGACTCAAAACTGTCAAATTTATCACTAATCCATTGCAATAGCCCTAGAAGTACCGGTTACATCCATAATGGTTAAAATCGCTTGCAATCAGAAGAAAATTGAAACCAGATCCATTGCAAATGTGACCTTGATGAAAATGGAGACTTTGAGATATCTCAGGGAAAGCTGATCTTTCTTCAACCTTGATAGACTTTGAGAAGTTTATCTTTGATAATGAAGGTTTTGACTCTATTTCATCGTAAATTTATCTTCTTCTGATTATCTATTGGAAACATAGATTTAAATCAATTCTTCATGTTTTCTTCTTTCATTCATTATTGTCCAGAGCCATGATGAAGCTAGAATTAAGAAGCACCATGTATAAATCATCCAAATTTGAAGGTTTAGTTTCCTTACATATGTCCAGGTACCAAACATTAACTTTCAGCTTAATTCTCACACTTTCTCAAGTTTTTTCCTACTTTAATTCCTACAAAATCAGTTGCTAGCAAATATAAAGTTAAGAATAAAAATTCTTAAGATTTGTTAGTAATAATTAGATTGATTTTATAAGATTCTGAATAAATCATCAAGTAGACCCATGATATAAAAGAAGAGTCTAATCATCATTTTATTTTTGAATATATCTAAAGGATGCATAAGAAACTAAAAGGAGAAGAAACATCAAGAGATAAATTTACTTCTAAGAGGTTCATGGAGGACCTAAGGTTGATATTTTAGGTAATCTCCTTACTCTTCTACTCTTAGATATCCAGCATCAATGCTTTCCAAAAATGTTATAGCGCTTTACTCTTCTACTCTTAAATATCCAACATCAATGCTTTCTAAAAATGTTATAACGCTTAACTGATTGAGAACTTGACTTTGGTTGTAATCTAGTTTCATTTTGTATTTGTATGTCCAGTTAACAGTCTAGTATGTTGCGTGGTTTTACTCTATAAAGATATGAGCTAGACTCATATTTGGTGTTATAAGTTTCCTACAGTAGTATATAAGAGATGCTAACAGCCATAGAGCTTTATCCTTGAAAATATTTTAATAAATATTACGCTCATCAACAAACTCTGTAACTTTAGTCTCATTTGACTAGACTCTTACAAATTATTATTTATTTATTTAATTAATAATTTATTTATCTAATTTATATTTGAAATAGAAGGATATATATAGTCACAATACTTTAAAATAATTATATTTATCTTTAAATAATCATTATATATATATTTTTGAATTTATTAAATACGACATATTACGCTGATCAACAAACTCTGTAAATATTAATTATTTATAAAAAAAACAAAAAAAATACCTATTTAATAATTTTTTGGTGGTAACACTATTTTACATGACTAATATTTTGTTAAAATTAGATGTATTACTATTTTACGGTTCAATTTTTATATTTTAAAATTATTTTATCTACTATGGTAATTACCCTAAGTATATGTTGTCATAGTTTACCCAAAGTCAAACCAACCAAAAACCTATTCCCAAGGTTGCCCTCCCACTTTCTCTCTTTCTTTGGGTTAAAACCAGACCTCTATTTTTTACTCCCTTGCCCCAAACACGGAATCATTCATATTCCATGACTTATCGCCAGATTACAGATGACAACCATTCTTTAACTTTCTCCCTATTCTCTGCTAACATTTTCTGTTACATGCTTTCTCGTACCAATATGATATTTCATTCTCTCTCCCTTCCCATTTGGGGAGTGATCAGATTCTTCATACCCTTTACTCTGCATACTTCCTCCTTCAGAGCCTCTTTTAAGCTCCACACTCTTTTCAATGGGTTATAGTACCCTAAACTCTCATAAGGGATCATTCTCTTTATCTCTTATTCCGTTCCTCTAGGATTGTCTGCTGCTCTAAGTCCTTATACGCTAATCACTCATCTCTCCTGCATCTCTGTCCCCCAGTCTATCAATGTCAGTTTCCTGGCCTTTTGGCCCTTCCCTTATTAGCTATACTGGCTTTCTAAGTCTACTTTGAGGCACCCTGATTCTTTGGTCATTTCTCTCTGTCCATTACCATCACTCTAAATCCATATTCAATCACTACCATTAAAAGCTCAATCAAAATTTCGAATTTTCTTATACTTACCACCACCTTTATGTGCTCTATGTCTTATGCATCCTCTGCCTCTCTCTGCCCTGCGAAGCCTACCGGAAAGGTTGGCTCTTTCTTCCCCATCCGCTCCATGAATCACCCTACTCCCCAGGATATCTCCCTTCCCGCAACTCTCTCTCCTCCTCCCACCATTGAGAATCAACTTCATCATTCTCTGGCCCCCAACCACCCTTCAGTCTCAACCTCCCATGTTATTTCCCCCTACCATAAAGCTTTTGTTAAGAGTGCTCTGGATCTGGCCAGACACCACATGAAGTCTAGAAATGGCCATAGCCTTTTCCAGCCCTCTCATGGGAATCTTGATCATGAATAAACCTTCTACTCAACCATTAGCCCCCCTACCCTCCATCATTCCCCCGGTGGCCTTCTCCTCTGCTATTGGCTCGATCCCCAACCCCTAGCTTAGCCTTAACCATATCATCCCATATGGTGGTTTTCCTATTTCCAACGGTCTCTACAACGACCTTGTGGCTGTTTTCAAAGATGACGTTGTCCTCATTCCTCCACCCCAGGCTTTCCCCTCTCATTAGCTAGACTCTCAGGCCCCAGTCGCCGATAAATTGCTTAATCACTCTCTATGTCAGAGAATTTCTGCTTCTCGCTAGTTTTCTTTGCATATTTTGGGACTTCATTTAGACTCTATCTCCTCCTCACCAGATTCTAATAGCCTCGCAGTCAACTTCTTAACCATCCCTTACGCCCATTCCACTGGTTTTTCAAGTTCTATGATTCGGGAAATTCTGAAATTTGAGTATCTATCTCGACTGCTCTAAGAACGCCTTCTACCTTCATCTTTCAAGGCCATGAGGATGATTTGGGCTTCATTACTCCGGTTTTGAATGCAGATTCTGGTAGAGATCGCTCCACTTATCTTCTATCTTCTGGCCTTAAGGTTTCTTAAAACTCAGAGTATTTACTCTCTGGTTTCAAACGCATGGTCCCTAGGCTTAATGCTTCAGAAATTGGGCCAAAAAGGACTTTTAATTCTTTAGATTCTTTATCTTGTGACATAAGTTTTAGCATTAAGCCAACCCCCTTACCATTGGGTCGTACCAAATCTTTTATTGGGCCTACATAAATCATCTACATTGGTAATCCTCCTATTAATAAGGGAAAACTGATGCTTGGGCCTATCTCTCCTTACAAGCCTTATTCCAAGATTAGGAATTTCGGTAATGCGAGAAAGTGCCCAAAATACAAAAAAAACTTCTAAACCTCGAACTTCGAGCCCAAATCTACTCTTTCTTTTCTAAAAACTCTATAAACCATCCTCAAACACTCAAACCCTTGGGTTATTCAAACTTAAACTCCCATGCTAACCCTAATCCGCAATCTCATTCCTCTTTTGCTAGTGTTCTTGTGTGCCATCCGAATAATCGATCTTCTTTACTTATTGGTCTTCACCCAATGTCTTTTGTTGATAATGTCTACATTGTGGAAGATTCCTCCATGGGCTCACAAGATTTATGGAATATTTGCCTCTCGGGATATTTTCTTTCCCACCTTACCCTTATTAAAGGCTAATATTGAGTCTATGTGAGGAAAATTTGGTCTTATGGAATTCAAACCCCTCCCCAAAGGGTATTTTCTTTTTAAATTTGGTTATGAAGAAATGGAAAAAAGAGTACTTGATTTGGCCCCATGGTATTTCAGCGGGATTTTGATGATTCTTAAGACTTGGGAACCTCCTGATTAAGGATCCCCATACAGAAATTCCTATTTGGGTGAAGGTTTTCAATCTTCCTCTCGAATTATGGACTATGGAGGTTTTTGGTAGCATTGGATCAGTCATTAGTACTCCCATATTCGTCGATAAACAAACCGAGAAGATAGAAGACCTTAGGTTTTCTCGTATTTGTGTCATGATTAAAGCGGAATTGGAAATTCGGTCCGAGATCACCTTCAAGATAAGAAGTAAATTTATCACTGTGAATTAGAGTACCAAGGTCTCCCTGCTCAATGTCAGAATTGTGTTATATTTGTCCACTGCACCCATATTTGCAAAAAAGGCCCTTCGAAGATCCCCACCATCCTAATTTTGTCTTTAGAGGAGTCTGACCCGTTTGAGATTTTCCCTTATTTGGATTCTAGGCATCATTTAGATTCTATTGAAGAAGTCAATGATGAGGATAGCGGGGAAGATGTGGATTCACCTTCCAAGAAGCTTCGCCGTTCTAGGGAATTGGCCCATGGTATTTTGGATTTTTCTTCCGATATAACCATCACCTGACTCGCTGTAAGTTCTTTCTCATGATTATTGCTTATTGAAATATGAGAGGGTCTAAATGACCCTGGTAGGAAAAATTATTTTACCGATTTCATTATTAGTAATAATATATCCACTATAATTTTAGTTCAAACCAAATTCCAAAACCATAAGGTAGACTCTATTATCAAAACTGTGGCCCCCTTTTAGCATTACATTACTAACCAATCTTCCCACCCCTCTGAAGGATCTGGATTATCTAGAACCCTAGTGTCATTAGTATAACTAGTTTGTCCCAATCCCCTCAATTCATGCACCGTATGGCCAAATTCTATAATCTTCCTTCCAACACCACTAGGATGAGTCTTGTCTCTCTCAAGCTCAATCGGCTTTAGTATGAGCTCTCTAGCCTCAACCGTAAGAAACATAGTGATATTAGATCTAGGGTTTCCATCACTCAAGATACTCTCTTCTAAGACCATTCCAATTTCTCTCTTGACCTCCTCAATCATATTTTTATCTCTATGGAGATTGAGGCTTTCAAAACTTATACCTTTCTTACTCGTCCTGAAGATTCATTTCTCAAGAAAAAATCCAGAGAAACTTGGATTAAGTTTGGTGATAGGAACACCAAATTCTTTCATAATAGCATTAAAACCTGTTTGTTCCGTAACAAGATTATCTTTATCAACAATGATCAAGGGGAGACGGTCTCTATCCCTGTCATAGTTTCTTCGGTCATTGTGAATTATTTCAAGGACTTGCTTCGAACCATGCACTCTCTTGGTTACCCTGGGCTGGAAAGATTCCTCCCCCCATCATCTTTTCTACTATTAATGATTTGGATAAGGACTTTATGACCCGTGAGGTAACTTGCGAGGAAATCAATTCTGCCTTTATTCAGTATTGATAGTAACAAATCTACTGGCCCTAATGACTTTAACGCTTACCTTTTTTAAGGCTACTTGGAATATTTTGGGCAACGATATCTGTAATAAGGTCTTTGATTTCATCCATTCAGGATCTCTCTTGGAATTCCACTTCCATAGCTCATTCTTAAAAAGGATTCCCCTTTTGTCGCTGCTGATTATAGACTTATTGCACTATACAATGTGGTATATAAGATCATTTCCAAAATCATCACCAACATAATTAATGATTTTTTCCCTTACTTGATCGATTCCTTCCAATCTGCTTTCGTATCTGATAGGAACATCTCTAATAACATTCTATTTTCTCAAGAATTGTTAAGGGTATATTCCTCCAACAATGAATGTAGAAAGGTTGCTCTTAAGATCGATCTTATGGAGGCCTTTGATAACGTCCGCTAGCATCTCATCTTGGATATCATTGTAGCGATGCATTTTTTAATAAGATGATCAACTGGATCATCAAATGCATCTCCTCCCCCACCTATAATATAATTATCAATGAAGATCTTCATGGTAACTTCCATGGTCGAATGATCATAATTTCTGATTTCATTGGAAATTCCACAAGCTCAAGATCACTAACCTCTGCTTTGTAGATGATCTCATGATTTTTTTTCACAGTGATGCCAATTCCTTCATCCTCATCAAAGATGGTCTTGATGACTTTTATGCTTTTTATAGGCTTAAAGTCGATCCATCCAAAAGTCAGATCTTCTTATCTAGCATTGCTATTTCCCTTCGTTCCAATTTACTCTTTATTCTGAATTTTGGAGAAGAATATCTTCTTCATAAAATCACTTCAATAATTGATTCTTAGACTTCCAAACACATGTTCTACGCTGGCAGACCTTTAGCTCATTAAGTCTGACTTGTTTGTTGGTGAGGTTTACTGGTCTTCTATCTTCATCCTCCCTTTTATGATTCTTAAAGATTTATCTTAATATCTTCGTCGTTTCCTCTGATCTGGCCTTGCTTTGAAAATTTACGGCGCCAAAGTTGCATGGACTACCATCACCACTCCCACTAGAAATGGCGACCTTGAGATTCTAGACCTTAAAACCTGGAATCAAGTGGTTGTCCTTAAGCACTTATGGTCTATTATAAGTAGTAATAAATAATCTATCTAGAGTGATTGGATCAAATGGAAAAAATTAAAAACAATAATTTTTTGGACCTTAACCTTGGTTCTTCCCCGTCTTGGACTTGCAGGAAAAATTCTTAGTCTTCGCCCTATAACTAGCAATATTTACAGAGTTGCTATTGGTATTGGTAAGAATACCTCTTTCTGGTATGACCCTTGGCTTCTGTCTACCTCTTTGGTTCAACATTATGGCTCTAGTATCATAAGAGATTCTAGACTTGGTAAAATTTGAAGGTCTCCGATATCATCTTAGATGATACAAGCTCTCTACTCGCGGAAAACTTCTTTGTTGGAGAATTAATACCCCTCCAGGTTGTGTACTTTGCTATACCGACTCTGAAACTATTTCTCATATCCTCGTGTAGTTTTTCTAAGAGTATTGGAACTTTACAAGTTCTAAGTTGGGCTTTCCTATTATCTTTTGAATGACAATCTTGGATTCGGGAGGCTTGGTATCATTCTCGAAACCGTCATATTTAGCGCACTTGCTTTGGTGCGGTTATCTACCATGTTTGGTGGGAAAGAAACTCAAGAGTCTTTGGCTCCCGTCCCGCCACTGCCTTTTTGATATCAAACTGAATTTTCTCATATCTTCGGTTTCGATTCCATGGCTTCAAGATCCGATGGCTTATGTAGTTCACTACTATCTTATGTTGTTGTTGTCATTGTCGTTGTTTATTTTGTGGATTTGCGTATTTGCTGAGAACCGCTTCAGGATGCTCTATGTCACTTTCTTCTTGGATCTACGGAGGATGCTGCCACTATTGGATTTCCTTATGGTTTTTTAGCGATGTTCTTTTCCTATTATGAGACTGTCTCTCTATCTTTCATCTCATATTTCGTAGTATTTTATCTTTCCAAATTTTATGTAGACCCTCAGTGTATTCCGTAGGTACATGTACGAACCATTTTTATTTTATTTAATACTTTTATCCAATAAAAATTGTATTATTTAATTTTATCAAACATTTATAGTAATAAATATCTTAAAAGAATCAAATAAATTTAGTGTTTTTTTATAATATTTTATTAAATATATAGGTTCTCTACTAATACACTACTAATACACACGATAGTAGGGTATAATTCTTATTAGAACAGGATTAATCCCATGAATTTTAAAAATAAATTTGAATTTAAAAATTTGATTCGTATCCGAATCGGATCTTGATTTCCAAAAAATAAGATCCTGATTTCCAAAAAATAAGATAGATCAACCGAAACCGAATCCGAACCCATCAACCCTACATTTAAACCGAATATTTTTGTGTAAATTTTTTTTTATAATAGATTCATACTCATTTATTTCAGAGTAGCAAATTATATTAGATTATACATTTATACTATTTAAACTTGAAATTGATAGGAAAGTAGAATAATGGGTAATCTAGCTAGAAAGTGTCAATATTATGTAAGTGTATATTAATTGTTTGGGTTGGGGTAAGTCGTTTTCAAATAATAATGGCTGAATAGTGCTTTTTGTATGAAACATATCTCAATGTAAAATAGAAGACTCTATAGCTTTTCTTTCTTTTTTCTTATTGCTGCTGTTTCATTAAATTTTTACTTTTGTATCAACAATTATTACTATTCTCTTTCTCTCTCTTTTTGTCTTTAATAGCTTTCGCTTTCGCTTTCTGTGTCTATACATGTAGATGTAGTAGAGTATAGAGAAGAAGGAGGAGGATTTAGTTGCTTTCGCTGCTGATTCACAGCTTTCATCTCTAGACATGTATTAGATTGGTCCATCATCAACCCATGCCCCAACAAATCTTACTACGTAATTAATTACTACTACTATAAAGTTTCACGTTCAATGCTCATTCAGTCATTTAACTTAAAAGTAAAACTTGTTTCTTCTTTATTACTTTTGACTCATTTTTTATATACTATTTTAGTCGTTTGTAAAATGTATTTACCAAACTATAATAATAAGTTTCAAATCCGAAGATTTTCGTGATTATTCAGATTTTTGAATATTGAGTTTTATTTATTTATTTTTGTTCAAAAATTGATATAGTGATGACAAAAAGAATTATAATTCAATCCAGCTCTTTAAACAGTACTATTTAACTATATATCATGCGATATTTAACTATATATCATGCGAGATTACGAAAAATTGTTTGGAATCGACCTCGACTATTCATACAATCTAAGAATAATAGTTTGGATAAGTTTGTATTATTATTATTTTAAAATAAAAAATTAAGATAGATATTGTAGGGAATATTGGGTCCGTATATTCCGCCTTTGTATATAAGTAAGGATACTCCGATCTCCACAATAGTGTGATATTTGTATATAAGTAAGGATACTCCGATCTCCACAATAGTGTGATATTGTCCGCTTTGGGCCGATTGGCCCGCACGGCTTTGCTTTTGGTCCACTTCCAAAAGGCCTCATACTAATTGAGATATGTTCTCACTTATATACCATTGATCCTTCCCATGTTTTACCGATGTGGGATGTAGAACTTTGGTCGCTACCCTAACAAATCCTCCTCTCGAACAAAGTACCACTTTAGTCTCCTCTCAATTGACATCCATCCACTCACTCTAATCAGGTTGGGGCTGCCTGATCTCTAGAGCCTTTACAACGGATCTATCTGATCTCGACCATCCTGCCTTGTTCCTTAGCGCCACTCCAAACAAGTACCACCATCTTGATACACTCCAATCAAGCCACACTGCTTGATGAGCAACGAGCACTCCAAACGAGGATCTCTCCAATCAAGCCACAATGCTTGATGAGCCTCAAATCAAGCCACACTGCTTGATAAGCCACGGGCACTCCAAACAAGGATCTTGAGCATGGCTACTAATTCATCATGTTCGACTAATGAGAATTTCACCCACATCACCCACCACATCGCGTACTGTCTGGGCCTGGAGCTCTGATACCACATGTTTTACCGATGTGGGATGTAGAACTTTGGTCGCTACCCTAACAAATCCTCCTCTCGAACAAAGTACCACTTTAGTCTCCTCTCAATTGACATACATCCACTCACTCTAATCAGGTTGGGGCTGCCTGATCTCTAGAGCCTTTACAACGAATCTATCTGATCTCGACCATCCTGCCTTGTTCCTTAGCGCCACTCCAAACAAGTACCACCATCTTGATACACTCCAATCAAGCCACACTGCTTGATGAGCAACGAGCACTCCAAACGAGGATCTCTCCAATCAAGCCACAATGCTTGATGAGCCTCAAATCAAGCCACACTGCTTGATAAGCCACGGGCACTCCAAACAAGGATCTTGAGCATGGCTACTAATTCATCATGTTCGACTAATGAGAATTTCACCCACATCACCCACCACATCGCGTACTGTCTGGGCCTGGAGCTCTGATACCACATGTTGGGAAAATGGATTGTCCGCTTTGGCACCCGAAGGCCCTCACGGTTTTGCATTTGGTCCACTACCAAAAGGCCTCACACTAATGGAGATGTATTCTTAACTTATATACTGATCTTTCTTCCCATGTTTAACCGATGTGGGATGTGGGACTTTGGTCGCACCTAACAGATATATACTTCTTTTATGTTCTTAAAATCTCATTATGTTACTAAAATCTCATTTGATTTGTAGGTTTGTTTTTGGAACTAAATTTATTTTGAACATATTAGAGATAAAATCAACTAAATCATTCAGTAAATACAGATTTGTTATACATAGATAACCAAATTGTATGGTAAATAGAGAATCTCGCCGATTGTATTGTTTTTTTATATTTTTTATATGTTTTAATCTGTCAAATCTATTTTTAGATTGATTTTTTTTAATTTTGTTTTATTTTATAAATCGATCTACAAACTTCTTTCATTGATTTGTAAGTGAAATTGCATAAAATAAAATAAAAAACTAAGGTTTTTTGTCAATTCAACCAACAAAGCTGTATACAAAATATTATATGATATTGTTGCGTGATTTGATAAACGCACACTAATAACATGATGTATGAAACAAAATTGAACTAGACAACCAAGAACAATAGGATACTAAACAATAATCAAGCACAAGATTAAATCTGCTAAAATAAACAACAAATATCAATTGTTTACCTAGTTCAGTTAGTCGACCTACATTTGGGGGAGAGAGCAGCTCTCCAATTTACTATCTCACAAAGTAGTTTACAAGAGAGAGTCCCTTAAATGAGTTATACGAATAAGTCTTTGCTCCTTACTTTACTCAAATGTATAAAAATCTTTTCAAGACTGTGTTCAAGATTTCTTAGTTCATTGAAACATATATTTTTTCAAGACATATGAGAGAATTTATAACGGTAGCTTTCTTGATCCGATAACATAATTAGTTACTTCGTAACATAATTGGTTAAATATTTTATAACTAACTCTTTCACATTCGACCACGTACCTCGTCTTCGGGACCCTCAGCTAGAAGAACCTAAACTAGATGGTCCAGCCTCATCTGAAAGACCCTTGGCTAGATTACCATGCATCATCTACGAGACCCTCGGCTAGATGATCATGTCTCATCTAAAAGACCTCTGGCTAGATTACCATGCATCATCTAAGAGACCCTCGGCTAGATGATCATGCCTCATCTAAAATATCCTCAGCTAGATGACCATGACTCATGTAAATGGTCTCGGTTAGAACGAACATCGTGTAAAATGACTCTCGGCTAGATGATCATGCCTCATCTTGAAGACTTTTGGCTAGATGTCTATTCCTCATATAAAATACCTTTGGCTAGATGACCATACCTCATCTAAAAGACCCTTAGCTAGATGACCATGCCTCATCTAAAAGACCTTTGCTAGATGAACATACCTCATCTAAAAGATCATTGGGTAGATGAACATGCCTCATCTAAAATATCTAAGTCAAAACCAATAATTCTTCACATTGGCTTTAAATAGATAGTGCTAGCAACTTCCCACAAACCATCTTACTTCTCTCTCCAGCATTCATCTACTCTTCAATGAAGTTAAGCAGGTCCAAACAATGACTGAGCTTTGATCTAGGTAATGATTTGGTGAACATGTATGCTGGATTTTCTTCTGAAGCTATTTTCTCCACTATGATTTATTTTATCTCAATCATGTCCATAGAAAAATGCAATCGAACGCCAATGTGTTTTGTCCTTTTCATAATACACATGATGATTCACCAAATGAATGGCACTTTAACTGTCACAATGTATTTTCACACAACCTTGACTAATCCATATTTCTCCAATCATACCCTTCAACCATATGACTTCTTTGACCTCTTCAATATGGGCTATGTATTCGGTTTGAGTTTTTTACAAGGCTACAATCGATTATTGATTGTCGATCCAAGTAACCGTTGTTTCGAACAATCTAAACACAAAACGTGATAAGGATTTTGTAGTGTTTATATTACCTTCATAGTTCACATCCACATACCCCTTCAAAGCATTAATACCTAGATTTTTTCTAGTGTATTTCAGAGCGTTATTCAAGGACCAGTTCATACATCTCTGCACCCATCTCAGAGGTTTCCAGTGAACTTGGCTTGAGTTTTCTATAAACCAACTTACCACTCTAATTGCATAAGATAAACAACTTCTACTACAAACCATACCATTCATGATACTTCCAACCCCACTTGCATATGAAGTACTCTCCATCTTTTTTTATCATTCTCGGATTGCATATACTATATAATTGATAACTTTGAAATGATAGCCTAGTGGAGTGCTTACTACCTTAGAATATTTCATTCTAAATCGCTCAAACACTTTCTTCAAGTAACTCTATTGAGATAAAAACATCTCAAATTTACTACAATCTCTCATGATATCCATCCCAAGTATCATTCTTGCATTACCAAGATCCTTCATCTCAACTTCACCATTTAAACTCATCTTGAGCCTTTGAATCTATTGTTTGACAAAACTTCTAATAAGGATGTTATTTACATAAGAAAATAGATAAAGAATGACTATCTCATCCTTCTTCATCATGTACACATAACTGCCATAGTTGTTTCCCATAAAATCAGTATTTAATAAAACATCATCAAACCAACGATACCACTACCTTGGACTCTGTTTCAACCTCTAGAAATATTTCCGTAACAAACATACTTTTGAGTTGTCTTTCATAAAACCTTCAGGTTGTTGCATGTAGATTGTTTCATTTAAATATTTATGTAAGAATGTAGTCTTCAAATTCATCCATTTCAACTTAAGATCATACATATTTACAATTGTCATAAGAATCCTTATAGAACAATATTTTTTCCACTGGTGAAAAGATCTCGTTGTAATCGATCCCTTCCACCTGAGTAAAACTTTTTACTACAAGTCTCTTTTTATACCTTGGTACTTTGACCCATGGTATACCGTATTTACTTTTGAACACCAATCTGATACCAATTCTCTATTTTTAGGTAATAATATAAGTTTCCAAGCTAGGTTCTTCTCAAATGAAAACGTTTCCATTTTCATTGCATTCAACCAGTCTTTACTATCAATGATTTTTAATGTCTCCCTAAAGTTTTTGGTTTTGAGTTTTGCATCTCTTCAGTCTCATTCAAAACATAACAAATCAGGTCAATATAACCATATCGATTAGGCGGAGTAATAAGTCTTGTCTCCCTATCTCATGCTAGCTGATAGCCCAGAGTAATTAATGTTTGAATTCCACTTTCTTCCGGTTCTAGAGTATGATCATTTGTTTCTCCCTCATTAGTGGAACGATCTACCTCAAACTTAATATTTTATGCCCCTGTTTTTTGTCTTGAATATAGGGCTTTACACTTCATCTTCTCTGAGTCTCATCAGAGGTAACATCCCTCCTTATTATGAACTTTAATCTTCTTGGCTCCATCTTACACAGATTGTAACCTTTTACACATTTGTGATAACTAATAAAAACACACTTCACAACTCTAGCATTAAGATTGTTTTTCTTGACATGGGCAAACGCCAAAGCTTCAAATATTTTCAAGTTTGAGTAGTCAGTCGCCGACCAAACTAAATATCGATAAGTATTTTTAGATTTATTCTTATTTATGGACATCTATTGATCAAATACGTTGCAACTTCTCCATATAAATGTTTAGGTAATCCAACTCTCAGCAACATACACCTCACCCGTTCCAACAAAGTCATGTTCATTCTTTTTGAAAGACCATTTTGTTGTAGTGTGTATGCAATTGATCCATGCCTTTTTATACCTTTGTTCTTACAAAAATCATTAAACTGCTCTGAATGAAACACCAAGCTATTTTCAGTTCTTAAAAATTTAACTTAAGTTCATGTTTGATTTTCTACAAGAGTTTTCCAGTCTTTAATGTTTTTAAAGTATTACTTTTATTTTTAGTGACATGCACCCATATCCTTCTAGAATAATCATCAATTATACTAAGGAAATATGAATTCCCCCTATAGGTAGAAACAAATATTGACCCTGACGAGTTCGGATATTTGAGCTACTATACCTTGACATTAATCCGAAAGGCAATTCGGACCAAACCACTATAATGAAATTCTGAACATGACAAATTTATTAAGTGTTGACTAAGCTAGCTACTACTCACTTCAAACCATATCACTAATGGGTCCTTAAACTTGACCTGACTTCACGACCCGACCCAATAAGCTCATGGGTCAATAATTAAGTATAAATACCTCAACCTCTTTCATTAATGAGGGTAATCAAAATTTATTACTTGTAGAAAACTTAATTATCTCTCTACTCACCACACTAAACATAAAACATCACAAAATACCCAAAACACTTTTTAAACACTTTACGAGATTACAATCAGGCAGAAATAAATTACACCAAATTGGTGACCACAGTGGAAGAGCGACGGTGCCTGAATTTTACATTCAAAACCAACGAGCAAAACAGTTCAGATGGATCCGAATGAGCAGAATGTTCTACCCCTTGAGGTGGAAAGTGCAAGAGAAAACAAAGAATATACCATCGAGGAGTGAGACCAGCTGAGGGAGAAAATAGAGGCGTTGAGAGTAATAAAACAAGCAGAAAAATGAAATAAAGAGAAATCTGGATCGTCAGTACTTCACCACTACAACAACTTCTCTATCTTGGAGGAAGATTCACATATATCTGACCTTCAAGAGACATTTTCTAATTTAAAAGCTGTGAATCTAAAGTTGAACCCTGAGAAGTGTGTATTTGGGGTATGATCTAGAAAATTTTTAGGCTACATAATAAGTGAAAAATGAATCCAACATGATCCGGATAACCTTAATGCCTTACTAGCAATGGACCCTCCTTAGAATGTTAAAGAAGTCCAAAGGCTTACATGAAGGTTGGCTGCATTTAATAGGTTTATCTCAAGGTTATCAGACAAGTGCGCTCCATTCTTCCAAGTATTGAGGAACGCTAAAGATTTCAATTGGTCTCCACATTGTGACCAGGCTTTTATTGAAATAAAGAAACATTTGTCCTCACCCAAAACTCTTTTCAAACTTGTTCGGGAAGAAAAACTCTATGTATATCTAGCTGTATTAGAATATGCAATAAGTACTGTGCTAGTAAGGGAGGTGGACAATTACCCCCGTGCGATGTATTACATCAGTAAGAGTCTGTTGGATGCTGAAAGAAGATACTTGAGATTGGAAAAATTGGCGTTGGCCTTAGTAATTGCAGCAAGAAAAATGAGACCATACTTCCAAGCTCATTCCATTGTTGTCTGAACGTCTTTCCATTTGAAAAATGCCCTTTAAAAAGCTGACGTATCAAGCAGAATGACCAAGTGGTCAGTGGAGTTGGGTGATTACGATATTGACTTTAACCCTCGAATAGCGATTAAATCCCAATCAGTGGTTGACTTCTTGGTAGAATTTCATGTTAATAGATCCTTCATATAGGAATCGGGAAACTGTTCTAAAAAGGAATGGGTAGTTCGAACTGATGGTGGATCAAGTACTATGAGCTGTGAGCTGGAATTTGCCTAACTTCTTCATATGGTGATAGAATGTACCAGACTATATGCTTTGGGTTCAGGGATTCTAACAATGAGTCTGAATATGTAACAGCCATAGTTGGTCTTAAGCTAACTCTCCTTTGTGGGGCTAAGAGAGTCCGATTAATGAGTGATTCTCAATTACTCATCCACCATGCTCAAGAGCATTCTGAAGAAAAAAAAAAGGAACAATTGGTTAAATATTTGCTTATGTTGAAAGAAGTGGCAGCAAACTTTAAAAATATTTTCTATGAGCACATTCCTAGATCGGAAAACACTTTGGCAGACTCCTTGGAAACTATAGCTTATTCTGAATCATACCCATGGATTCTTGTATAAGAATGTCCATCTGTACAGATAAATCGGAGGAAAAAGGGGGAAGATAATATGAACATACTCGTTATTCAACTTTAAGATTGGAGATGTTCTCTTCTCCAATACATCTCTGATGGAGTTTTACCTCCAGATAAAGTTGTGGCGAAAAAGATTAAGTACAAGGCTCGCAGTTTCTTAATACTAAGAGAAGTTCTTTAGAAAAAGTCTTTCAGCATGCCTCTCTTCCGTTGTTTAGGGTTCGAAGAATCCCAAGTTGTATTATCTGAACTACATGATGGGGAAGGTTCTGCACACTGTGGTTATAAGGCTTTAACCTCAAGAGTTTGTTAGCAGGATTCTACTGGCCAACCATAATGGCAGATGCTAAATAAATGGTGAAAAAATGTGATCCTTTAAAAAATTATGGGAATGAAATTCATGTGCCAACAGTACCTATGGAGTCCATATCCGAACCACCCTTTGCCAGATGGGGTATGGATCTAGTTGAGCCTCTTCCTATGGCATCCGCTGGATGTAGAACAATCATAGGTGTTATTGACTATTTCTCTAAGCGGATATAGGTAGCTCATTTGGCTGGAACCACTTCGAAGGCATTTATTAAATATATATTCTCTAACATATGTTGTAGGTTTGGGGTTCCCCATAAGATTACTACAGACAATGGGCCACATTTTGATAATAAATACATGGAAGCCTTTTGTATCTATAGATGAATTCAACATTATTTTTCTTCTCATTACCACCCTCAAGAAAATGGCCAGGTTGAGGTTGCAAATAAAACTATCTTGTTCGGATTAAAGAAGAATTCAGAAGGAGCTGCATGAAAGTGGCCAAGTTATTTACAAGATTTATTGTGGGACTATCGAACTACTCCTCGGGCTGCCACACAAGAGTCTCCTTTTTATTTGGTATATGAGATGGATGCAATTACTCATATATAGGCTAATTTACCATCACACAGAGTCCAAAACTATTCCGAACAGGCTAATGATGTAGCAGTTAGGAATCAGTTGGACTTGATAGAAGAAAAAAAAGTTAAAACACGTTTGAGAACAACGCACTACCAAGGCTTGATGAGGATATGATTTTCTTCCAAATTTAAAAGAAGAGATTTTCAAACAGGGGACAAATTTTTAAGAAAAGTCTTTTTACACACCAAGGAAAAGCAGTTCGGTAAGCTGGCTCCAAACTGGGAAGGCCCTTATCTGGTCTGTGAAAAGGTTAAACCAAGAACATACAGGCTCCAGGACAAAAAAAAGGAGAGCTCTAAAGCACCCATCAAATGTGGAGCATGTCAGGTTATACTTAAAATAGAACTATTTTGTAAATATTTACATTTTAAATACCAATGTAAATATTATGGGGCATACTCTTTCCTACCCTGGTGACGCAGGGAGGTTTAATGAGGTGTCTGGGTTTTTCAATAATATATAATGCCTTCTTCAAAATTTTGGTGCAATTTTGTTTCGATTCAGATATTAAATGCTTACTCAACACCTCGACTCTCAAGACTTCTTGAGTTGATCGGATATGCTTAACACTCTATCACATTTATTAAACACATATGGTCGGAGATGTTAGATACTTTTGTTCAACACTTCTGAAATATTAAAGGTTATTTAAACATTTGCCATAGAAGATTTAAATAAAAGGGAAATGTGATAATTAAAATTTGATCGGACTCAAACCGATCAATGGTACAAAAGATGCCTTGGCCATCCAAGGACTTCAGTATTTCAAAACAAAAAGTAAATAATATAACCTTAGGGCTTGTTCCCTTCGGATTTTTCTTCACCACCATGTCTTTGGGAATTTTGAGTTCAACACTTGAACTCTCACCCGTTCCTTCATCATCATCAGTAGAGTCTATTCCACTTGAGTAGTTGCGCTTGTCACCATCTGCTAAGGTATGGAATGGGATGTCATCATAGTCTACATATTTCCACAAGGGACCAAGGGTCCTCTTAGGAAAGGTCTCATAAAATAATAGAACCATATTAGACTTAATCCCATCATCCCTCTTCTCCAGAGAATCCACTATTCCATTAGCATACTTCCTTATGCCTGCAGCTACGGCTTGATCTTGTTGGTGTTCCAGGGCCTCTTTCTCTTTGGTATTCTCCTTAACAGTATTCTCCAACTTAGCTTTGTCATTGGATGAAGTCTGGATAGTACCATCCTTAGTTTTCAATTGCTCATTCAAAGCTGTGATGTCTTTTGAAGAAGAGGTCTCCAGGTTAGAGTATTTGGTTTGAAGATCCTTGCTGGCCATTTCTGACTTGAGCAGTTTGGCAGCTAACTCTTTTTTCTCATTCTTTAATAACTTTATGCTTGCTGAGCACTGAGAAGATCATTCGATAATTTTTTCTTGTATGTGGTTAGGGAATTAATGGTATCGGTTTGAGCCCTTATATGTCTCTTCAGATCAAGCACTAGTCAGATATAGCTTAAGAGGGCATGGCTCAAAGTATCTTGCTCCCTGGATATTGCATAGGTCTCCCCATTATGAGTCACCACATTGGAAGAGTTGGGAGGACGGTAAGGCCCCGCGAAGTCATCTTTCTCTAAGTCAGTGAAATACATATTGATGTTTTGAAATGCAGCAAGATCTACCTCATCGTTACCATCACCTACAACCTGTCCGGAATGGAGGTCGGTTGGAATTTCCTCCTGCAAGGTAGGATCGGTAGGAGCTGGAGGAAGGACTTCAGGAGGGCGAATGATTATCTCTGCTCCCAGAGTGACTTTCTTTTTCTTGGCAGCTTTCTCATCACTGTTGGCCTTACACTTTTTGTCCTTATTCTGAGGCTTCGATGGGTTGTTTGACCCGAAAACTTCCTTCACTGTCACTTCTATTGTTTCCAACAAACCATCATTAATACCTATTTCATTCTCCGAACCGGTCCCTTCACTATTCGTTTGAGGTGGGTTTGTTGTGGCCTTCTTCTTCTTCTTCTTCTTCTTCTTGTTCTTCATCTTACTAAGGGATTTGGCTCTGGAAGACAGGTATAGTTTGACATAATTGGCCTCTGTCCTACTTAGGATCACATCTGTAGGGGGAGGGGTAGTTAACTCTTCTCAGGAGAGATCTCTTTAACTTATGGTGTTCCACAGGTGAGACCTCACAAATTTTCCCGATTTGAAGCAGTTGTGAAAAACATTACCCCACTTCTCTGAGGCCCAAGCGTTCAGCTTGGCACAAGTATCATGACCTGCCTCCAAATAATTCGAGAACTACTTCGGAAGCACTGAAAATAAGTATAAGTTAGTTCGAATTAAAAACTTAACACTGGAAAGATAAAAGAAGAAATAAAAGAAACTCACCAGTTCTCTTCCAGCGACTGGTTAAAAGGCTTGGGTTTGAGTCAGCCTTGATTTTCTTGTCATTCTCCCAGGCCCCACTAATAAAAAAAACTGCGCCTTCCATGGTTTTTCAGAATCTAAGAGATCTTCAACTACCTTATAATTTCCATATTGTAATGATAAAAGGGGACCTGATGGTTTTTACACAAGCTTGCCACAACAACAAACTGTTCCATCGGTAGTGGGATCTTAGACAGCGTGGATGTCATGATACAAGCCAGGAGAGTATACAAAGCGTTGGGGCTCAGTTGGCTGGGACACAGTTTAATCAGATGGAAGTATCTGATTATCTTCGGGTCCAAAGGAAACTGGAGTCTCCAGTTCAACACTTATGTGTAAACCACCACTTCATTCAGCTTGTAATCCATTGGGGTCTATGAGGTGATCAGAATTCTTACTTTTACGGACTGTGGAATTCCCCACTTAGTGCGAATCCGATCCAGCTCAGCAATGTGGGTATACACGTAGGCAATGTTTTGAAGGGCCATCAAGTACTTCATGCTAACCTTCTTAAAACGTGGTCACACTCTACCTTCCAAGCTCTTCGGAAGAGCATCCACATGAGACATACCCACCTTGGTCTTGCCCTTCCGATCTGGAGTTGTATCTCCTGTTTGACCGGAAGTCTCAGCCTCAAAAGGGCTTCTTCTATACTATCTTCCTTACTTTCTTTCATCATTATGGAAGGCTGTTCGGATGGCTTTTTAGACTGTTGTGCAGATGACAGTTCAGATAATCTGGTTTATGCTAGGGGCTGTATCTCGGATGGTTTAGCTTGTGGCGCAGATTTTATTTTCTCTGAACTAGAGGGCTTTGAAGATGTGGGGGTGGATTTTGACTTGGATTGACGCGTGACATGACGCGAAGTTAACTTATCTGGAGATTTTTCTGTGTCAGACCCCATTGCTATGAAAGGAGAATTCTTTCTTACATTGGATACAACTTTCTCTTTAGGTAAATGATTTTCGGACTCCTGGATAGAAGACCCGGATGGAAGAAATGAAAGGTTTACTACAAATGGAAATTGCCTAACCTTGGAAGGTTTTAAAGAAGATGAGACATGATATGTATTCAACTATGGTTGATTAGTTCTTTCACTAGGCGAAACAGGAAGACCAGCAGCAATACGTTCGTCTCTTGCTACTTTTTGTGCTCTCTCTAACTTAGATAAGTTCAACCAACCTTTTTTTACTATGTATTTCTGGCTGTGAACATATATGACTCAAGAACAAATTTGAAGAAAATATAAGCTTTCTCTCTCTAAGAACGTTTGTGATTTTTGAAGCAAGTGAAACTATAAAAAAGTTTTTATATAACAGTGAAAAATGGGCAGTTACCTAGGAGAAGGTAAATCGATTTTGAGCAATGATTAAAAGCTGCAAGGTGTGAAAGTTAAAGCCTAGGTAACTTTCTAGCCTAGTGGGTACGTTAATCTAGGAGAAAGTCGGTTGGGAGGTCGAACTAAAGACTGAGACGTGTCCCAAAATTCAAGAAAAACTCTTAGAATTCTGAGATGAGAAATCAGTTCCACCAAAATACGAACAGGGTCACTCTTGAAGAAATGTTTTTGCAGTTCGAGCAAAACAACAGATCAGAAAATGTCGGTATTGGTTTTTTGAGTTTTAGCTCTTTCAAAGATCCTTTGTAAGACCTAAATGGGCTACTGATGAGCTCAGATATTTGAGCTACTATACCTTGACATTAATCCGAAGGGAAATTCCGACCAAACCACTATAATGAAATTCCGAATAGGACAAATGTATTAAGTGTTAACTAAGCTAGCTGCTAGTTACTTCAAACCATATCACTGATGGAACCTTAAAATTGACCCGACTTCACAACCCGACCCAATAAACCCATGGGTCACTAATTAAGTATAAATACCCCAACCAATTTCATTAATGAGGGTAATTAGAATTTATTACTAGTAGGTAGTTTAATTATCTCTCTACTCACCACACTAAACATAAAACATCACAAAATACCCAAAACACTTTTTAAATACTTTACGAGATTACCCTCAGACAGAAATAAAGCACACCAGACCCTAAAGGTCCGAATGAACATACTCAAATGGCATACTAGACGTGTTCACTCCCACCCAAAACTTCACCTTATATTCTAAGCCTAGTGTGGAGTTACCCCAAAAGTCTAGTTTATTCAAACTTCATTATCTAGCAAACCTTATTTAGCTAATTTAATTAAACCTATTTCACCGACATGACACAACCTCAAATGTCATAGGTTAGCTATGTTTGCAGTTTCCACACTAGTTACTAATGCATTAGAAATAACAGTTGAACCTTCTAAAATATATAAACTATTTATTTTAGACCTTTCGGGTTATTATTAATGTACTATGATAAATTCTCATTACTCTACGTTCAACTCTAGTGCAATATCCTAGATCATGAAACATGCTAATGGAAATTAAATTTCTTTTAAGTTCAAGAATATACCTCACATCCTTCAAAAATAAATCATGACTATCAAACATTTTAAGTCTAATATAATCCATCCCTTGAACTCTACATGCTTTATTATTACCAAGGTACAAATCTATTCCTTCTTTTACTTCCAATATATCAAAGTATTATTATCCTAGACATATGTGATATGGACATCTTGAGTCTACAACCCAGCTTTTATCAGCTTCCCAACTTACCACTGTTAGTGATTCTGCACTCTCATAACATTCATCTTCACTTACAACAATTTGAGAAAGCAAACTACCATTGTTTTGTCTCTAAGGACAATCCTTCTTGAAATATCCGGGGTTGTGACAATGATAACCTTTCAATTTTGAGATGTCACCACCAATATTTGACTTAGACTTGGACCTGTTTCTTTTCCGATTTTCCTCTCCATTTGTTCTCGCATCTTCCCTTCTCAACCATTATTCTCAAATTTTAAATCTTTAAATTTTATCAATTATTTGAATCTTAAAGCTGATTGAACTTCATCCAAAGTGATGGCACTTTCTTTGCCATAAAGTATGGTATCTTTGAAATTCTCATATGACCAAGTAAAGCATACAACATGTATATGGATTTGTCCTCGTTTTCCAAGTTCACATCAATGTTTACCAAATCATCCATAATTTTATTAAACTATGTTAATTTCTTCATTATCGACTTGGTCTCTACCATATGGTAGAAATGAATTTGTTATTTTAGACAATGCTTATGTGCTACTGACTTAATCATTAAAAATGAGTCAAGTTTAGACTACATAGACATAATAGACGTTTCTCTAGATACTTCTCTTAGTATATTGTCCCTGATGTACAAGATAATGGCGCTAATTGTCTTATCATTCATCTCGGTTTTCTTTCCGGCTGAAAGATGCGATGGTATCGGTGTTTTTCCATTTAACGCCTCAACACATTTCTGTTGGATTTGAGTTTCCCTCATCTTCACCTTCCACAACCCAAAGTCGTTACTTCCGGTGAACTTCTCAATATCCTATGTTGAACTCATAATGCTTGATTCGATTGATCATTTTCCCTATGGTGGGCGCCAATTGTTGCGACATCCGGCAAACTCATACCAATAACTTGATGTATGGAGCAAAATCGAAATAGGCAAGCAATGAAAATAGGATACACAATAATAATCAAGAACAAAATTATATATAAAAAAATAACATAAATTAAATGTTTACCGAGTTCATTCAATCGACTTACATCTGGGGAAGAGAGCCACTCTTCAATTTACTATGTCACAAAGTATTTTACAAGAGATATTCACTCAAATGAATTACAAGAATAAGCCTTTACTCCTTAGTCTACTCACTTCTATAAAACTCTTTTTTCAAGATTATGTTCAAGATTTCTTAGTTTATTGAAACGTATATTTTCTTCAAGACATATGTGAGAATTTATAATAGTAGTTTTCTTAATCAAATAACAAAATTAGTTACTTTTTAATAAAATTGGTTAAATATGTTGTAATTAATTCTTTCACAATTAATCTGATAACTCGTCTTCGGGAACCTCGTTTAGAAGACCCTTGTCTAGAAGACCGAGTCTCATCTAGAAGACCACCAACTAGATGGCATTGCATTATCTAAAAGATCATTTATTAAATTGCCATGCCTCATCTAAATTACCATTGGCTAGATGACCATACCTCATCTAAAATATCCAAGACATAACCAAAATATACCATAGATAAAAAAACCATATAGCTTGATTATGTTATACCACTTTATTTCATTATATGGTTTGAAACTTAATCCACTATATTGATTTATATTAATTTAGTTTATAAACTTATTAGTTCAGTCTTAAGTTTTTATATTTGGAATCATTCTTTCGCTTTTACTAATTCTTTCGTTTTTACTAGATCATATATTTAACCCAACACCAATACTTATATACCCTCCGCTATCTATGTTTTCAACTATTAATACAATTTTTAATTATATAAATAACCTGAGTAGTTATTAATTAAATTCGTAATAAAACACATCATTAATATACTAATCTATAGACTCCCGACCTTATAAAATTTTATACCATATAATAATATATAGATATAAAAACCTAAATTAGATTAGAAAATATATACCAATCTTACCCCAAGCTATTTAATTCGAGTAGATCATGATATAAATATAAATTCGGATTCTTTCTAGCGAACCTAACCTGGTTGATACACAGATATTTAAACTAAGTTACAGATTTCAAATGTTTTGAAGCCACTTTCAAATCGAGTTACCCGAACCCTTACCAATATCCATCCAATATATGTTTTTTTAAATATAGTCTTTTATAAAATAGAGTAGGATATAAATAAGAAAAAGTTTAAAAAAGAGACATGTTTACGTGCATGATATTGTAATACTAGTACAAAAGCAGCAGGAGGAGAAGAGGATGAAGCAGTAGCAGCGCGTGGGAACACTAAAGCAGCCTCTCAAAAGTATCACGGCGCAGGTACGATGCTATTCTTCCTTCTTCGTCGTCTTCTTCTTCTCTCTCTCTAGTCTCTACTATAATAATAAATAATAATAATATATTATTAGTATTTGCTTTATTCCTTTCTTAGCTATGTACATTGCTTTCTTTCTTTCTCTTTAACAAATGAGTTTTACCTTGTTCATGAATAACTAACAAAATGATTTGAGCGTACACATCAAACCAAGTTCACGCCAACTCATTTTCTTTCTTTTTTACTGTCCCCGCCGGGACCATTTGTCATAATGTTAGAGTTCACGTGTATGAGTCGGATGGTAACTAGCTCTCGTTCGTAGAAAATGATATGGTTTGGTTTCGTTCTTTTGTGTGATCTTCACGTATCAATATGGACCATATTCACTTTTATTAGGAGGATTGGATTCGAGGTGCTCTAAATATGCCGACCATTCACAACGAGGGGTTGTTTTTGTTACTATAAGCTCTCTACTTCTGGTTATAAACCAAAATGTTTTTAGGTTCCTTTAACGGTTTGATTTTAATTTGAAAATGAGTTAGTTGTTGTTTCTTTATTTCGTTAAATAAAATTCCAAACTAATATATATATATATATATATATATATATATATATATATATATATATATAATTGAGAAAGAATATTAAATATGTAAACTTCTTGTAAAATAGTTGTTGAATGAGTAGGAGAATAATTTGTTTGGATTTTAGATTTTAATTTGTGTCTCGTATAGTCATATTAATTGTTTGTTATCAACCAATTTTTATAGAGATTTTTATATATGCATGTTAAGGAAGTTTAAATGATTAAATTGGGTATTGTAAATATGGCTCAATTTGGTTTGGGAATAATAATTATTATATATTTATTATTTATTATTATCTGATAGATTTTTTTAAAATCAATTTTTAAAGACATTATGATAAACTGAATTTGAATTTTTTAATGATAACGATAGTGGAATGACAGATAAAATCATATCCAATTTTTTTTTTCCGTAACCAAACTACTAACAGTCATTCTGCGTCTTTTTCGGAGCACTCAATATTAGTATGGCTACTAAAAAACATGTACATCTCTCAATCAGAGGAGTAAGATTATACGGAAAGTGTTGGACAACCCTTCCCATTTCACTCTCTCACAGACTCAGCTAGAGGAATAAAGACAACAACTTATAACCGAAGTCGCAACATTTCGGGGCAAAAAAAACAATGGGAAAAATGGTTGTCCTCCAAGGAATGCGTTAATTGAAAAACGTGTAGGCTTGCGGTCCGAGATCCACGTCGAGATAATCAAATAGACGGCGCATGATGATGAAATACTAGTTTTCCGCCTCTTACGGACCATACCCAACCTATAACTCCATGAGGTGAGATTATCGAGTAAGAATTTGGTGCCTATCTTCATCTATAAGTGACAGTGAGGAGTGTTCATCCCCTTGCAGACAGAGATAACATCGAAGAGATCACGAGCATACCAAACACAAGAAGTACTCGAGGTGTAAGGGGCGAGGGAATCTCGTTGAGACCATGAAGCTGAGTAGAGAAGAGAAGTACGAGATGTCTTGACTATGGTCGTAGATGTTGAGCGGACTAAGCTCGACCTGAAAACTCAAAGCCATGCTCAGGGTCCTCGAATGTCCTCTCTCATGGGGCTCAGCATCAAGTTTACTTTTTCGGCTATAAACGATGAATCAAACAGTCTTTTCTATAGTCAGGGTTATAGAATAAAGGTTTTCCTTCTTATTTCAGAGATCATACCAGTTGAGATATTGCAAAGGGTTGATGCTCATAAATGTTGAAATACGATGGAACCAGTGATCTAGAGCACCATATAAAACAGTTTGGGAACATTATGATGACTTTCCTAGATGATGGTTGATTTTGGTGTCGAGTTTTCTTAATAATATTCAAGGGTAATGCATTGATATGGGTCAACCAGTAGACCCATATGTCTATTATCAACTTTGATATGTTGTGGACTCTCCTCTGGCATTAGTTCAAGAGTAAGATGAAAAAGGGTCACGGTGGCCACAATACGTATTGCAAGCACGAGAATGGGGAGAGTATGAAGGATTATACTCAATAATTTATACACACTAAGAACAATCTCGAGTATTGCAACGAGGATGTGGCTTGTGCCTCATTCGGATAATGACTTCTCCCGGGGACACTGGCGGAGGATGTTATGAGAAAGAGCTATTATCTTCGAGGATTTACTAGCACATGTAGAATCACAAATTAAGATTAAGAAGACTATACGCCTTCGGTTGATTCCAATAAATAGTCTGTGCAAACCTACCAGTCTCTAGCTCTGATTCTGATTGTGACTTTGGCTGGTACTTGGCACCCAAACTCGCTCGCTTCAAGTTGAAAACTAGAAAGAAAATACACATGTTTCAAGTCGGTATCAGATAGCGGTCCAAGAATGGGATGACCAAAAAATAAGTAGATGAAGAATGAAAATTTTACCAATTTGGTCGAGAGTGTGGAAACAATCTTTCACAAGGATATGGGCCAAGTGCAGTTCAGGTTACCTCTCTTCGTGACCAAACCTCAGGAAGACCGAAATGGAAAGTTGTTCAAGTACCAAAAGAATGTCGATAAATTGACATAAATAGTATAACTTTGAGGGAAAAGATTCAAAACTTGATTCATAACAGAAATTTGATGGAGTATGTAATGAGCAATAGTGGGGCTCAGAGGAGTGTTGGGAATGGTTCAGGGTCTGACATAGCTGGTGGATCGGGGAACCATATGGATATTCCAAAACAAAAAATAATAATATGGCGATTGTCGACCAGAAAACAAATTGTATCATTTAAAAATGAGTATCTAGATGAAGACGTCGATCGTCATGTGGTAGGAGATTATTTGGTGGAGATTATGTGGTTCAAACCTTGATCTTTATGTGGTTCGTGTTGTTTTTTGTGGAGATTATTTGAGTAAGGATTGGGGGCTTCTTACTATTTTTGCGAAAAAATCCATCTCAAAGATAAATAATTCATCCAGGTAGAGGCACGCCGGAAGCCTCAACGTGTAATTCCAACAATGAATATTACACTGGCTTAGTTAGGCGCCTTACCCTCCTATTATCTTCAAATATAATAACCTCTAGGATATTTCTAGACCTCATGAGGATGTCATCTTGATAAGCCCATCTGTGGGAGGGGAGGAAATCAGGAGGGTCCTAAGAGATACTGAATGTTTCACCAATATACATTGCAAGAGAGCTTATGATCGGATGATGAGTCCTCCCTCATATTCCATTTGGATAGAATGGTTATTGGTTTTACTGGAGCAAATGTTACAGTCACCCCAAGAGTTTGAAACATATGTTATTATTGGTAAAACTAATTTTAAGAAAATAATATGTGTGCTCTTCATGGTGGTAGATCACCAAAATTCATATAATGTGATCTTTATGAGGTATTGGCTCGACCAAATGCATGATATCCATTAGTATATGAAGTATGCGGTAGGATACAAATTAGAAGTTACCTGAATCAATCACAATGTGGTTATGGAGCGTTATTCTACATCCTTAGCACTGAAAAAAATGTGAAAAGCAAGAAGTAAAAAAAGAAAAGAAAGGAAAAAAGGTTTATGGATGAATAACGGTTTTCAGAGCCTCTAGTAAGGGTCAAAATGGTTGATGATCCCAACAAGGCCCCCATTTTTTGTACCAGGTGAGGATGCGGATGTGTATCATGTAGAAGAAGGGAAGTAGTGTAAGACTGGAATTGGTTTGTTGGGTCTTGAAGAAAAGAGTTGATTGGTTTTTTGTCAAAAGACTTAGACGTCTTTACATGTTCTAACAAATATGTTACTAGAGTTCCATTTGACATGATATGTCATAAACTTTCAGTCAACCAAAATGTGAATTTGGTGTTACAGAAGATGAGATGTACCTACATTAAGAAATTTGCGGTTATTGTTGCCAAAGTGGATATGTTGTCTAGTGTAGGCCATACGAGAGAGTCTCGGTATGCTACATGTAGGACTAACCCAGTCTTGGTAAATAAGAAGAATGTAAGTTAGAAGATATGTATCGAATTTATTGACCTAAATACAGTTTGTCCAATGGATCCATTCCCCGTTCTAAGGATGGACAAGTTGGTAGATTCCACATTGGGTAATAAACTTTTGTCGTTCATGGATGCTTACTCTGGCTATAACCAAATTCAAATACATCCTTGAGAATTGAATGCACAAATTTCATAATAGAATGAGGTCTGCATTACTATAGGGTAATGCCTTTTGGTTCTAGAAATATTGTTGTAACTTATCAAAGGCTTGTCAACAAGGTTTTTGCTTCTCAGATTGGAAAAAATGCAGAGGTCTACATTAATGACATGCCAGTTAAAAGTGGAAAATATTCAAAGCACATCTCTCACTTTGTGGAAACTTTTCAAACCCTTAGGGTTGTCAACTTGAAACTTAACTAAAAAATGCATGTTTGGGTTTTGATTTGGGATGCTCATTCGCTACTTGGTTAGTGAGAAATGCATTGAGGCTGGCCCACCGTAGTTAAAGGTTATGACCTCAATGCAACCACCCTGAAACCTTAAAGAGGTCCACATTCTAACCAACAGGCTAGCGGTACTCAACATGTCTATAATTTGATCTTCAAACAAGTATGCTCATTTTTAAGCTATATATAAAAGCTAACAATTTTCAACAGACCAATCAATAAGATGAAACATTTAGTAAGATAAAAGGACACATTGCTTCTGTAGAGACTCTATCTAAACCTATTATATGAGAGACTGTATGTTTATATGTTCGTATCTGAACATGTTATAAGTATGGTTCTAATACAATCAATTCTTCTCACTATCCATGCCTACCATTGTCAAAGTCTTATTATACTTAAAAAAAACATTAGTAGAATTGAAGGAATTTACAATAAATTTATGTGGGGGGTCTAACAATCATATGGTCGCTATTAACTGGTCTAAATGGTTGCACTTCTTCAAGCCTTATGAGGAAGCTAGGCTTAATGTTAGAAGGATTGAAGATATTCAGCTAGCTTACTCTTGTAAGCTATGGTTTAAATTCAGATAACAACAATCACTTTGGGCTAGATTCATGGAATCTACCTATTTCCCTAACACTACCCCTATTCTAGTTCAAGAAAATAAAAAGGATCTAAAATATAACTGTTAGACATTAGAGAATTTTCCGAAAGATTTATGTTTTTTACAATTGGATAAGGGGATTTAGACTTCTGGCTAAAGAAATAGTGTAACACAAGCCCTTCAGTCTCCATGTCAAATAAAAATGACAACTCTTGGTATATTGAAGAGAAAGTGAAGCAGTTTTGGGAAACTGATCACTGGAATTCAAAAATGGTAATAAGTGAAATCTTGTCTTCTGACATCTACAAAATTATGAAATTCTACATTAAGGAAGGGGTCAAAAATAGTCTTAAGTGGTCTTTAATTGACTCTAGGACTTATAGTACAAAAGAGGCATGGAATACAATCAGACATATATGGAATAAATCTAACTTATACAAGAAAATTTGGAAATCTTCTACTCCTAAGAAATGTTCATTTTTATTATGGAGGGTCATATATAAATGTATTCCAATTGATTTTATCCTACAAAGAAGAAATTTTTTAATGGCCTTAAAATTGAAATCTTGCGAGAATCTTGAAACTATTCATCACCTCTTTGTTAAATGTGTTGCTTGGGAAGTACGGAAACACTTCGCAGACCTATTTAGAATCCTAATTAACAGGAAAATGACTATTCATTTAATGATAAAGAGTTGGTTTTGGTTTAAAAGCAGATATGTTAATTTAAAAACAATAATACCTTTGATAGTGTGTTGGGTGTTATGGAAATCAAGGAACAAAACAAGAATTAAAGCATTGTTCCTATGGTTAACTCAATTCTTAGTCATATTAATTACATTTTATTTAGTTTTGATGAAGCTAAACTAATGAAAAGGGCTTAGTGGTCTCAAGATATGAACTCTGACTTAAAACTAAGTTGTGTTCAGCACTTAGATAAACCTAGGATATATCTTAATTTTAAATGGCTATTACCTAAAAGAAACACACTCAAACTTAACATAAATGAGACTTCTAAGAATATTGGAGAAGCTGGAGGGAGTGGCTTACTAAGATATGATAAAGGCGAATTTGTTGTTGCCTTCAGTAGAAGTTATGGGAAATAAAACCCTTTAACTGCTGAATTAAGGCCTCTCCTAGATGGCTTAATCTTATGCAAAGACATAAATATTCATGCAGTAGATATAGAGACAGACTCTATGACTATAGTTGAAATGTTAGCTAAAGATAAGTATATTTGGTACTTATATTCTACTCTAACTTGTTGTAGGAAACTATTCTCTTCAAATATGACAATCAGACACATCTATAGAGAACATAATTGTATCGCTGACTCGATTATTAAACAAAACATGAAATCTAAAAAAATGATTTTAATATATCTCAAGCTTCTGTATCTCTTAGTTCTATAATTTTACTAGAAAGTCTGGAAATTGGATACATTAGAATTGAGGATACTAAATTAGGAATGGCTGGAAATTTGAAAGCTATTTACTCTGATTTCAATAATGTTTGACTAGCAGGTAATACCTGACTACTGTATAAATCTTATTACAGTTCTAGGTACGAACAAAACTACCAACAAGACTATCATCGAACATAGAAAGGGATGAAAATGAGTATACAATAAAGAATTAAATAAGAGTATATATTTATTGCTACATCACTAAGACAAATGTGCCTAATTTATAGCATTAAAGCTCATGTTTTCTTCAATTGAAATCACCCATTTCAATGGAATCTGAATGGGAGGAATATGTTATTGAGAAAAACAAGAATTATTCTCCATAGACCTCTTCTTATGGTAACTCTTCAAAAGAGAGAATTAGTAAACTTAGGTGGGCATGGAAGTTGGATAACTGGTGAGATCTGGCTCATCCACTAGTCTATTGACCCAACTCTTCTCGAACTAGATTCCAACTAAAGAATCAAGTTAAAAAGGAAAAACCAGACTGATAGACCGGATAATTGTGAAAGAAGCAATCACCGGATATATGGTGAATTTGGAGTTGATAGCTTCAAGTATAGGTACGAACACAACTACCATCAGGATTATCATCGAACATCAAAATGGATGAAAACATAATACAATAAAGAATTGAAGAAGAGTACTTGTTTCACGATGCATCAGTAAGACAAATATGTCTAGTTCAGGGCATTAAATCTTATTCTTTCTTCAATTACAAATCACTCATTTCACTGGCTCAAATGAGATGAGTGTGTTATTGATCATAACAAGACTTAGCGTCCATAGATCTTTTATTCTGACAACTCTTCAAAATTAGAAACTCAATAAACTGTGGTGGGCAGGAAAGTTGGATAACTAGTGAGATTTGTCTCACAAACCACCACTGGTCTATTATCTCAAATCTTCTCAAACTAGATTCTAATTAAAAAATCGAGAGAAAAACAGATCCATGATGATACACCGGTTAGCCGCGAGTGAAGCAATCACCGGATTTAGTGAATTTAAAGTTGATAGCTTCAGATGGTGGCGAGTGTTTAGATCCAATAATTGAATGATTTTAATGAGAATATCTAATAAAAAATTAATAATTAGGCCTACTTTTGCTATGGATAAGTTATTCAAAAGGCTAATGCTGATGTATTTGAACCAAATTATATTTGTGTAATGTTATTTTTATAGAATTTTGTATATAAGTATTTAAACAATAAGTATGAAAGTTTTTTTTATCGAATCATGAATTAAAAAAAGAAGAAGGATAAGGTAGAATTTACTTTGCTTTTTACATTTTCAATGATAAGTTACGATAGACCTAAATTATTAATTCTAATTTAGAGTATAAGTAGTTTTTTAACTAATTTTGTTTATGCTTGTATACAAATTAATTCAAAATATTAATTGTATGTTAGTCCAAAGTTAAAAAGAATAGAAATTAATTCACAATATATTTCTTTTTACCAAATTTAATTAAAAATTCAAATTCAACTCAGAATTAATTAAAAATTAGATTTTAAACTACCTAGTTAGGAAAAAATAGTTTTTAAATAACTATTAAAAATAATTTAAATGTTGAGATTAAAATTTGAAATTTAAACTATTAATTAATTTTTAAAAATACAATTTTTAAATACCAAAATAATAACAATAAATAAAAATAAAAAAATAAAATGAATTTTAAATAATAATAAATATTAAAAAAATACGTTTACATATTTATATATTAGAAAAAAGTAAAGATATTTACATTTAAACTTGTTTTATAATGGTTCAAGAGAGACTTATCATTTAAGATGCATCCAACAAACCTATTATGAATAAAGGTCCAAATTTTTTAAGAAACTTCATACCTAAAATACTTTAATATAAATCCACCAAGCAACTAGACCCATCCATTTTTTAAAAAAATTTAAAATTTTACAGGTTCATATCTTTTGAACCTTAGTGCGAAAAAAATATATCTGAAAATATCATTGGTTTTATTTTTTTTAAGCTTGAACAAAACTAGTACCACTCATGATATGTTTTGATTTTTTTTAAATATATATTTTACAAAAATTTCTCATAGCGGACTGGTTTCGCATCTAGCATATATCATAGTGGTTATTCACTTCTATCAGACATTATAGTGGGCATGAATTTGCATCTAGTAGTACAAAATTTAAACATATTTCACATCTAGCAAAACAAATAAGGTTTCGCATCTTCTTCGTTTACACTATATACCAATTATACTCTTGTTTAAAGTATTGATAACCACTTTTACTTTTTTTAAACCAATTATACTCTAGTTTTGTTACTTTGATCATTTATCTGTTTTACGATTTTTTTATTTGCTGCATTTTAGTTTTTTTTTGTTCGATCACTCTTCGCTGCAATTTGCGACCATTTTTTTGTTCTAATTTCAATCAATTTCTTCTACAATTAGAGATTGTTTTTTCTTTGTTCTTCTACAATTATTGATCGTTTATTGATTCACATGATTTTTTACTTTTATTCTTTATTATTATTTTTGTTTATGTCGAATTATTGTATTGTTTTTCTATGGTTATATGATTGTTTTAGTTATGTTAACATTTATTTTGGGTTTTACAAGTCTGTTTTCGTAACAACGTTCATTTCATTTTTGTGATTAGTTAGTGTTGTCTAATTGTGTAATTACATTCAATTCGATTGCGTAATGAGTTAGTGTGTTTGGTTGCGGAATTATGTACATTTTTTTATTGCGTAATTAGTAAGCTTTGTTTTGTTACGTAATCATGTATAATTTTGTTGCGTAATAACTATTTCATTTTGTGTTTTTATTGTAGAAGTATGTGAAAGTTGGTTATGGAAATGTCTTCACTGGTTATTTTTAACATAATAATCAGGTTTATGTTCGTCTACTTTGTAATTTAAAAATTATAAAAGTATGGTTGATTTTATAATAAGCAAGTAGGATTGACTGGTCATGAGTCGTTTTAGCTTCAATTATTCATTTGGTGAATATAAGTTATTTCTTGTGATGTGAAGATGAATTTATATCATTATTTGCATTGGTTGGTTGTAGTAAATATCAATATATTGTTATTGAGATTGTTGAAAATGTTGATACTAGAGTTTTAAGTATTGATGATATCGACTTGGACAGATAATCATTACATAATATTGATTTGATAGTTGAAGATACTATGTCCATTGGAGAACTTGGTTTGGTTGTTTGTTTTTTTAACATAAGAAAAAATATCTTGGTACTAGAAGTTGGATTGATGGTATTCAAGATGTATGGCAGGTATTCGAAAGTGGTGTTAGATCTCTACGTCTTTGCTTTATCTTGATTTTCTATTGAGCATATATTTACTTATAAATTTATTTATAATTAGAAATAAAAATCCAGTGTTTTTTTGTTAGACAAAAGAGAGTGAATGATGCTTCAATTGATGGGTCAAATGGTCATAAAAACGTATTATTTCTTAAAGTAAAGAGTTGCTTCATAAAGTAAAGTGTGGAATGTTGTAAAAAATATGGTCATAATAGAAGAACACGTGAAGAAAATATATAAAATAATGTTTTTTTTTTTAAATTTGATATGCTTTTTTATTCCATTTATATTAGATATTTTAGTTATCAAAGTAGCCATTTTTAGTTGGGTGCAAAATTAAGTTGTAATGAGTTACGAAAAACAGAGGTTTTAGAAGAAAATAGAAAGTGTAATTAAGTGCATAATTAATTTATAATGGGTTGCGGAAATACGTTATAACTGGCTGGGTAATAACAGGTTGGTTGCACAAATAGACACTTGTTATGAATAATACAAGTGTAATTAGGGTGCGAAATTAGAATTTGTTTGATTGCATAATTACGTTATAAATGTTACTAGTTGTGAAATAACAATATATAAATAACAATATATAAATAAACAATAAAAAAAAATTAATACTCTTAGCAAAGAAGAGTGTCGTTAAAGACAAAAAAATAGTTTTGACTTTAATAAGTGAGCATCTACCGATATCTTATTGTATATTCATAGTTAAGAAATAAGCCAAACATTTTATGTTTATCTATTTTATGCAACATCTTCTTTTGTTTGATGCACGATCTCCTTGCAAATGGTTGTGAATATTAATTGATTTTCCTATTTCAGTTTTCAACATGATCTTTAAGAATATCATTTTAGTTTTGCAATTCTTCAATCCATTCATTTTTTTTCCAATTCTTCAATTTGTTTAATGATGTCTTCGTCTAGATTCATATCTTCTAACTGAACAAAATAAAATAAAATGAAGCTTTGTCAAACTCTGGTTGCGTAATTACGTGTAATTGTGTTGGAAAATACATGTTTAGATATGTTAAAACATGGTTGCGTAATTACATGTTAACTTGTTGTGTTATTATGAGTATATTGGTTGTGGGATTAGTTTTTTGGTTAAATAAAAATATTTAAGTTAATTGTTGATATTGATTCTTCAAATTGTTGACTTTTTCCTAAAGATTCTTTATTTCTTTAATGAGTTGAAATGTTTAGAATTCTTGATGTGAAGAACATTAATTTTTTTTATTATATATTTTTGTCTACTTTACAAAGTTAAAATTCATATAGATAAGTATTGAAACTAACTATAAGTATGGTGCGTAAATATGTGCAATTTGGTTGCGTAAAAGTTTTTTTTAGGTTTGAAAAACAAAAAATGAAAGTGGATTTGGAACCTGACTCTTAGTTGGATGCGTAATACGTTAAAATTGTTTGCGTAAAGATTTTTTATGTCTGAAAAACAACGAAAAAAATGGGTATAGAAACTAACTGTTAGCTGAATACATAAGTACGTTAAAATTAGTTGCGTAAAGTTTTTTTTTTAATTTTCAAAAGCAAAAAAGATAGTGGGTGAGGAAATTGACTACTAGGTTGGTGTTAAATACGTTCAATTCGGCTGCGAAAAAAAAATTAAACCTAAAAAATATAGAACTTTTAAACATGTTTATAAATAGTTCATAATTAGCCCCGAAAGGGGTAGCCGAGTTGGTGGAGTAGATGAGCTCGTGACCCAAAGATCAACGTTCCACCCCTCTGCATACACTTTCTTAGTTTGAGCATATTACATTGTGTGATCTACCTTTGATTGTTGATTTGTAGGCTATTGTTGATTAGTGGCGGCAGATTTTCTCCGAAAAAAAGAATTCTTAAATAACTAATGTATTTTCTATTGCTTAAAAAAACATATAAATCATTAAAACTAAACACGAATAATTTTAGAATAAAGACGAAATAGAATAATTTCTCTTGAAACCTAATTTAATAGTGATTTTATGTTAAAATGCTTGAGAATTCATTTAAATTTGTTATAAAAATCTATACTTGAGAATTCATTTAATGTGATTTTAAAAATCTAAAATTTGTTAAAATGTCTATATTTCTTATTTAACCTTTTTTTTTCTATGTTCCATTTTTTTTAATCCTTTAAATTTGGTTATTTGTTTTAACTAATTTGAAATTTTATCTTAGCAAGAGGTTCTTGATTACAGGTACCTTCTTTTTATTAGAGCAAGAAGTTTGTCATGCAACTGTTTCACGAAACATCAAGAATGAAGAGTGTTTATTTAAGCCCGATCAATCTAATTGACAAAATTAACTAACCAGTCTTAAAATTATATGGAGAACCATAGTAAAGTTTTAAGCTTGTGACTGGAACCTGGAATTAAACAAACAAATACCACTGCTATCTAAGTGTCACAAATAACACACCGGCTTAATGAAAATTTAGCAACATCAACAGCTTCATATCACCAAGCAACTGAAAGCAGTAGAGATGCAGGATCAAACACTTACATAGTCACCAAACTCAGACAAATTAATCAGTCAATGATGCACGATATGTAGAGCTCCGGAAATAAATAGAAAATAACAAAATAAAAGAAAATTCAAAAATAAAAGTTGTTTAGTTCAATGCGTAAACGAGCCATCTCAACTTCGACGAAGTAAACCTATTAATGCATTATGCTAGGTAAACCAAATAGAACTTACCAGTAGGTTTTAGCAAACGTCCGTTCGTTTTTGGTTTAAGACAATAAATAAGCGAAACCTACCAGACTGAACAAAATAAACAGGACGGACCAGAAAACGAAAAAATAATATAGGTTTAGACATTTTTCAATACAAACTAAAGAATTCGTTTTATGTCTAATTGCTAATGAGTTTAAGAAACTTATAATTTTCTGAAACCAAATAATCTAGTTACATTTTTTTGTTATATAAATTAGGCCATGTCTAAAAACACCAAAACCAGGCCAAAACTAACCCAAACCAATTGTTTTCATAGAATTAGTTTTGACATTTGTAAAGCGAAATTTGGGTTAAATCTTACACGAAAAATCAACCAAACAAACAAAATCTCACCTCTCGATAAAACATTGAAAACTGTATGGGCGGCCAAAGCCAACAATACGTAATACATCGTTGCAAAATGTGACACCAATATAGCCTAGAGATATTTAAAGGTACCAATAGTAACATATTATGGTACTGTCTTAGTTGCTGAGAGATTCTTGTTTCACCAGATTGATATCAGCAAGAGGAAGTCCTATGGCACCATCATCACACAAAGAACGGACTGAGGCATCCTTATAAACCTTATGCAACTAGAGGAGGATGCCATTTTGACTCTGGCTCCAACCCATATGGTAAAGGTACACCCAGGTGTGACCCAACTTCCTTCGACGCATCACGGATAACAACTTCATCTAGGAATAGCCGTTCTTTTAGCAACGGAAGCGAAATGGAGGGTCAATGAATCGAGGAAGATGAACCTGGTGTTTATATTACTATTAGACAATTGGTTGATGGCACTAGGGAGCTCCATTGTCTTTAATTCAGGTAATCAATTCAGACCCATCTCAAATATGATAGATAGATAATATATAAGTATCCATATAGATTGCTAATAATCACTAATAAATAATATAAGAAATGATTATCTTTTTGTATGCTGCAGCCGGGAAAAGTTCGGACAAGTGGATGCTAAACAGTGTGGGAGAAGAATAGAGATAGAATTTAAGAAGTATATCTCTAATTCGGGATCATAAACACTCACTATAAATATATCTAAACACCCTCTGCACAACATGCGATTACTGGAGTTCGAAAATGGATGCAGGACTTATATCCTATTTAGCTAATAACAGTTCATTGTTCGTTGGTTGCTGTCACATATCTGAATCTGTTATTTGTTTGTTACATAAAATAGTTATCGAGATAGAGAACAATTTATATGTGCACGACTGATTCTCAGCTAGGATTATTCTCGATATAAGATGATTCAAAACTTACAAGATTTAGTATATTTCTTCAAATGCCAAAGGTTTAGAAAACAGATATTGTAAACAGCTCAGGCTTACGGATTGTTTGGCCCATGACTTATAGAAGCCCTAGCTTGTTTGGTGTAGAGAGCTAGCTTTTAAATGAAAAATCCGTACATCAGCGTGAAACAGAAAGACTGCATAATACCGGAAACTAAACCAAAAACACTTACAAAGCTTTTCTTGAAGAAGTTTGATAAATAGAGAGCAAGAAAATGCAGTAAAAAAGTCAGAAAATTAAAAAGCCAAAAAACTTTAGAAAAAATAGATTTTAGTTATTTAAGTTTGTTAGAATTATTTTCAACAAAAAAGCTTAATCGATCTAATTTTTTTTAAGTCTAAAAAACTAGAATAAACAAACAGTCGCTTTGCTGATAAGCCTGATAAGCTCAAAAGCAAAACAGCCTATCAACAACAACAAGCAACCACTGTAGAGAGATTCCGACTTGGCAGAGAACTAACGTATGATGGTCATTAAGGCGGTTCAACTCATTCATGGTTATAATAACTATCATGCTAAAGTGCCTAAAGTTGTATTCTTTAGCAGTTTCAGTTAAGAAATAAAACAGCATCATAGAATCAAACTAAACTACTTTGCTATATCAAATAGTTAGTAAGTGTAAGATAAAGATCAGTTGATTTCCTTGTAAATTCATGGAAGCATATGTGTTACACTACACAAATAGGAAATTCTAGGCTCACACTTAGAATGGCATTTCGCAAAAAAGAAAAATATATATCTTACCTGATCCTTTAAGACGACCATGAGAATTTGATCTTAGTCCTGAGCTGATTTACCACGGAAAGATTGCAAAAAGACAGGCCAGTTCTTCCGAGCCTCGTTCCAACCTACGAGTGAGCCTTCCCTTAGTGGATCCCAACTAGAGGAGACGATTCCGTAACTCACCCCAGCTAACGCGGTCCCAAAAAAGAAGAATGAAACAATCAAAGGAACCCATGACGGTACATCGATTTTCAAAACTACTTTTAAATAGTAAAATAAAGGGAAAAACAACAACCCTGTAAACAATGGAATCCCCACGGTAAACGCCATTCTACTAATCATTCTATTCGTTACTATTTCTGGAATAACTCCGACTTCTGGACCTTCTTCATCATCATCTTCCTCATCATCATCATCCTTTTTGTTGTCAAATCGTGGCTTAGATTTTCTGGCCTTGCTGGTTTTGTTTGGGGCAGGTCCAAACCCTTTCGGGCCACTCGACGTTGCACGTAAAGGTATTGAATGACCGTACAACAAGTTTGTTCTGGGAACCCAAAACCTCGATAAAAATGTGATTTTTCCCTCTGATTCATAAGGGTTTACACAAAGCTTCTGAAGTGAATTTGATTGTATTTGACTACATTCAATCTGCAAGAACAAAATCACTCCTCAAATGTTGAAGGTGTCCTATATGATCTCCATATCTTCAGTTTTGATAGATCTAACATTCTTAGTAGCTCTCCTCTCATTCAAATTCTTATGAAGAATAATAAGAACACTACATTCACTATGTCATTTCCTCTTGTCTTAGCATATAGTTAAGAATTAGAACGTTTTTATTCATTCATTCATTAAACTAAGTACTATCTATTAAATTGATTTCAGAAAATCTACTATGTAATCTACAAGATTCTGAAGGACCATGATTGAAAATAAGGAAGCTTATTCATTACAAAACATATACTTATGTGAAAAATCAATTGAATGTTTTGCAAGAGAGAGAGAGAGTACCTTGAAGGAAGAGGGGAAGTGAGAGAGAATCTGCGGAGAGGCTAAAACAACCATGGATTTGATGATATTACGGATGAGATTAAACAGATAGAGTTTAGTTGTTTAACGTCGCGAGAAGAGAGATAGTGAGTGATATGTCGAGTGAGTCCATAAAAAAGAAAAGAAAAATGGATAAGGTGGAGTTGCCCACTATTTTTAGTTATGTTTCGGCTATCCTAAATGGTCTTCAAGAGATTTTAGATTAGGAGGAGGCTTCCTTTCCGAACCAGAACCAAAACAAAACCATTAACACGATAATATTGCTTTTATATATCGAAAAAGTATCTGATTCCAAATAAGTATCCAAATATGAGTCCCTTATTCTAGTAGTAAGAGAACAATATTTTTATCAAATTAACTCTAATACTAGAAGAAAGAGAAAGTAGGTTACTAGTTTTCTAATTTTTACTTTCCCCCAAATCCCAAAAACTTTAAGATACCGAAAAGACTGTAGGAAAAAGTCAGAGAAGTAGAACCCAAAAGAAACCTGTCAACCGTCTCGCTTTTTGCAAACAACCTCCGGCGAGCGCGAGAGTAGAATTTCCGGCGAAGGTAGAAGAAGGGTGGTTCGAAACTATCGACGTGCATCGTATACGCTGTGTAGACCGGTTATTGTTTTTTCCTCGTCTGAAGCAAAAACCACTAGTGCATGAGAAGTTCGAACGTTGGAAACTACATTGAATGTTAGGCCAAACATTTTTTTGTTAATCGTATTTAGTAGATTGCCTGTTTGATGATATCGATAAGAACCGTTTTTTGGGTTAACTGGATTATTGGTTCAGTAGTTGGGTTAGATTTCTCGGCCGGTGAGTGCAACGTAAGTTGTTTGGGAAGATGTAATCGGAGGTGGTTAACTGTAAGCCGGTTACTGTTTTGCGCGAGGCAGTGAGCTGGGTGCAGTTGAAGTAGTTTTGCCCATAAATGGAGCTTCGTCTCGCGTTAGTGTGTAATTGGTTTGGTTTAATTTTGGTAGCTTTGAGTTGGGGCAGAGTAGTTCATGGTTGTGTTTCGCGTTTGTTCTGTGAATCCATTGTTAGGGAAGTAGATGGTTTTCACATGTAGCATGATGGAAATGGTTGATTGAGATACACGTATTATGTGTTAGTACGGTGTGCCCCGTGACAAGGCGCGTATGACGTTGTCATCGTAAAACCGATCTCGCGTCAGCCTGGTTAGTATTTAGGTTGTGTTTAGTAGTGGGTTTCTGCCAATTGGGGCTCGCGTACCTGTCACGCGACGTTTGGGAAATCGTTTCGAACTTCTCATCTCGCTTGAGTCTACGTCCTGTATTCCGAAATGGAGTAGTTTAATGAGAAGTATGCATTTCAACCTGCTAATAATACGCGCGTTATGTATTGAGTGTGTCGCTAGACTTTGTATAATTAGGCAGTACACTTGTCTTTGTTTTTAAATCGCGCGACGTTGAAGGGGTGACACGCGTTGTGACCAATGACTGATTGAAGTTTGGTTTAAAAAGAGTTGTAGTAGGACATAGTTCTGCTAGGATTTTAGCACAGGTTTAGTCTGGTAAGCATATTAAATTTTCTACAGAAAGACATAGTGACCGAGGAGCATATTGAGGCTATAAAGAACACGTCATTCTATACTTTGCTTAAAACTTCCTTCACGACAAGGAGCGAAGACCTGCCGAAGAAGAGGTTTAACAAAGTTATAGAGGAGATTATAAAGAGATATTCTGGGTGTTTTAGAATAGGTTCGAAGCGGGTCAAGCTAACAACGAAGGATGTTAAAGCAATCTTCGGTCTTAAACACGGAACAGAGGAAATGCCTATGAACAGAGGAGGGGCTCTCACTTGAAGATTTGCAGATGGTGCGGAGAACGAGTCTCCACTGATGCAGAAATATTTCTTGCGTCCAAGGGCTAGGAAAAGTGGACCGTCAAACCAAAAGGCTATTTTAAATGCTATGATAAAGGTACGAATAACATATTATTAGATTTAGTGATGTTTTGGCATATACAATTAAATAACTACTGTCTGTTCTGACAAAGGAAGCAATAGAAATAGCTGCAAAGGATGGTAGTGAGGAATTCGTAACCGACGTTGCGAAGCTTTTGATACTATTCATTTGTTCTACCTTGTTCTACTCTGTGTCTGGAGATATCATGGGCTGGACAATGGTTTTCTACGTAGAAGACATGCTCAAAATTAATGACTATGATTGGTCGCGAGAAATTGTTGAGAAGCTAACGAAGTCTATGGTAAACTGTTTGGAGAAAGGGACACCAGATCACGTCATCGGTTGCGTAGCCGTGTTGTTGGTTTGTATCGAACAATTAGTTTATTATTTTGTTCTCATATGAAAGTGATACGAGTGTGGCTTTACTTTGCAGCTCTTCATAATGGAGCACACCATGTTAGGGGAAGATTTGGTAAGGCCAAACATGATACCTAGGTGCTACAAATGGTGGGGGCTAGAATGCAAGGAGGCCACTATTGCGGTTGTTAAAAGGGTGAGGAAGCTGGCAGATGACGAGGTAATTTATGGCCGTTTATATATGTTTTTACAGTGATTCGCGCGAAGTAGCATTAATCTATCGTGAGGTATGTTTATTAGTTCGCTATAATGCGCGCGAGATGCATTTAGGGTCATTCGCGAATAGGCAAGTGTATCGTGTACACCACGCGCGCATTGTGTTAGGGATGGTTAAAAACCAGCACCAAAGTATGCACTGCCTGTGTCGCATTAGAGGTTCTTGCGGAGGGGTCAAGTCGCATCGCAGGCACAAGGTGACTCGCGTGACGAGGGGACGATGTTATTACTCGCGCGGCATGAGTACTAAATCAACATACGAGTCACGTCTTACTGAAACTTCCATCGAGTAATACTCGTCTTATACGTGCGTGTGCGCTATTGGTTGAAACGTTAATGTTGCTTTGCAGGTGTTGGATAGAGAGCTCGAGCTGACGGAAGCTGAAGAACTGACATTCGGGTCGGGGGAGGCTGGGGCAGGGTTTGTAAGCAAGTTAACAGGAAAAAGGAAAAAAACGGTGATCCGTAGAAAAGGGAAGCGGGCCAAGTATTGTAGTGGAGGGGAAACAAATAAGATGGAGATTGGACAGGGATCTGGTACAGTTGATTACCAGGGAGGGGATGAGGATTACGAGCAGCAGTTGCAAGGGTGGACGAATCAGGAAAAAAATACAGAGGGCAGCTCAAGTACTCGGACGAAGAGGATAAAAGTTTACAAGGCAAGCGCTTGTAATATTTTATTTAAGAAAATGGAGTCTGTTAAGAAGAGAACCAGTGTTAAATACAGATACTCCGTAGAAAACAAAAGGCTAAAGATTTCTCTTGCCCGAAAGAATAGACAAGTAAGTTGTTCAATAGGTTTTAAATTGTAATATTGCATTTACATTAATTTACCTAATACTTGTTGAATTTCACCATATATTGAAGAACTCTAAAAGGAGGTTGTTTTGTTGACTTCGAAGCTTAAAAAACAACCTGTTAAAGGTGACGGAGAAGATGAAGAAGCTGGGGTTAATGAAGCACTAGAGAAGGTTTGTGTGCTACCTTTCTGTTCGGTAGAAGATGAGTCACCAGTGAAAGGGGTCGATGTATCGGTAAAAGTGGATGAGGTTCATAAAACAATTGTTTATGTCTCAAGAAAACATGGGTTCAAAAAGTTAGAAGAAGTAGTTGTAGAGGGTTCTACACTTGATGACAATGAAGAAGACACACACGAGGGGGTAGAAAATGGAGGTGAAACAGTTTAGGAGGATAATGGATCTGGAGCTCCTGAACGACCGAATGATGCTACTGAGACATCGGGGGAAGGGCAGGTAAATGAAAAATGTTTGTATGTTTTGGGAGTTGACAAATGCAGGCTTGTCCTGTCCACGGTTGAGGTAGAGATTGGTGTGGGTGCAGTCCCATCCATGGTTGTGGCAGAGATCTGTGTGTGTGCAGTTGGAGCGGATGCTGAGGGGGAAATTGGTATTGTACCCAATGAAGAAGAACCGAATGTTGTTGTGGCTGAAACTGCAAAAGAGTTTGAAGAGCAAGCTGAGCAGCATGAGCCAAAACCCATCGAAGCAGAAGCAATTGATGTAACCTCAGAAACTGCTAAAGAGTTTCAAGAGCAAGCAGTGCAACATGCTATTGTGGCAGCAGCAACTGAACCAATACCAATAGATGCAGAACCTCTTGAGGTTGTAGCTGAAACGACACAAGAGTTACAGGCAGATGTTGATGGAAAATGGACTACGAATGAGACTGCGGGAGAACATAATCGCGCTGAGGCTGCAGTTGATACAGTTTGTGGTGATGTTGATTCAAAAGGTACGGAGGGAGATTTGGCAATTCCAAATGTTGGTGAGCAAACAAGTGGGACGAAAATGAATAGAACTGGGCCACATGAAACTCCCCCTAGTGTACCGAAGGCCGTAGAGCAAGGACATGAAGATGTAAGTGGATCTTAAGTTATTAAGATTCAACTTCTTATAGCTATGTTAAAGTACATTTGTTTTAAATTTGGCCACACTATTGTTTTTCAAACTTCGGATTTAAATAGTGGGTTTTAATTGTTTTTTAATACAATAGGGAATGTTTTTAAATTTTCAAGTTCCGCAAATATTATGTTATAGTTATTATGTTAGTAGTAAGGGAGGAGAATGTTGTAAGATAAAAAAACCGGGCTAAAAAAAAGCTGTCAAAATAATATTTACTTTATACAGGAACCCTATGGCATACGTAAATCGCGCTAGTGACAAATGTCTGATATGACACGCGCGAGTGTAGCCAAACCGTATGAATTCAAAGGATGTCTCTAGCGTCTTATATGTCGCGCGTGGTGCGACTCGCGAATTACGTATTCCTATGATCCTGAATCGCGTGACGTTACGCTACGGACATGCTCCCATGGATGAGTAACTCGCGCATCATGGAAGCCCATACAGGCATGTGGCCGTTTCGTACCGCGCGATATGCAGCATCATGTGAATCGTAACGCACGGGTTATACCTTATGAATCACGACTCGTGTCCCTTTTATAACGTAACACGCGTCGTTGGTTATATTTTTTCCAAGTATGTCATATGAGAAAGAGAAGGTTACAGAAAGTAAATGTCCCTAGCACACCAAGTGTTACTCGAAAACCAAAAACTGAAACTGGGGTGGAATTGGGAACTGCTGTAAAATCAACAAATGAATTGCAAACCAAGTTGGAAGTGCAACGCAAAGCGAAGTTGGAAGTACTAACACAGCCCGAGATAAGAGAACCACTACAACCAGCAGTGGAAGTGGAAGCAGATTGTTTTGATCTTCCAAAACTCGATGATGCATTCGTATTATATACACAATCATTTTTTTACGAAATTGATAAGGCGGTAGCTATACACTCGAGTGGAGGAAAGTCGGGTGACATTAGTGCGTCGAAAAGTCTGTTACGAGATGCACCTACAATGGTATGTTCTGAACTATGATAACAATCATATACTGAGTTGTAACTTAGGAATGGTTATTTAACCAGGTTTATGTTGTTTTACAGTTAGTAGATAATATAAATCCAAATTTGGATTTACTTACACAGACGCAACAGGCGGGAAATAGTGAACAAACTTGGGAAAAAGAAACAGCAACTACGAAGTTAATAGATGTTCGTCAATACCGCAAGGTCGTTCGAATACAACAAAACGAAGATCAACTAGACTCTGAAGTATGGTATTTGTCAGAACATGAATTTACATACCGGCTTAGTGTTAGCGTGACAGAGCTAATGGTCGTAGCATATGAAGGGGTGCTAGATTTCAAGGTAAAGCTTAGAAACTTGATAGAACACAAATAATTGACAACTACTCTAGATATAGCTATGTTTTTTACGTGCTGTAGATCATCGATGCCTGGATATATAAGCTGCTTCAAGATTCAAACTGGACCGTACCTTTTAAAGGGCTCGATGACGAATACAACTGTAAACAAAATACTATTCAGATTTCAGGAGTGGCAACGGTTAGTATCTAATTAATAAATGCACATTTGAAGTGATGAGAAGTTTGATATTGTTATGGTGTACACTGGTTCCATTAGAGACATTACTAGCCAAAAAAGCAGATGTTACAAACGTTATTGACGCAGTTTTTGAGAACGCAAAAAACACATTTATCGCATTCATTTCGGTATGCACCATAAATGAAAAAGGTACTTACCCCGGGTTTGTTTTTGGTAATAGACTTGGAGAATGGTTTGGCCAAAAACTACAATTCCATGGCCCCTCTTAGCGAATTCACTCCAGACGACACTAGGAAAATGGGCAATGGTTTGGTAAGTAGTATGAAAAATTATTGTGTGATGATGTATGTTCATTGTTTGCAGGCTCCTTATACATCTCGCGTCAGTGTGTGTCCGAATCACGTGTAAAATGACGGAAATCGCGTCCTAACGTAAAGTGATTCGCAGTATTAGGAGTACACATTTAACTTCAAAAATTGAAACTAACATTTTTCTTATTTGACAAACTCAACTATTGTATGAAGAAGAGATACATACCGCGTGTGAAGAATGGATACAAAGTTAGCAGCTATCGAAATCCCACAGCAAGATAAACATTCGCTTGACTGTGGAGTGTTCGTCTGTCAGTATGTGAAAGAAATTATCCAGCACGGTTTTGTAGGCAAGAAATATAGCAAGTGTATGCCAGGTAGAGCACGCGCAGACATCTTCAACCACTTCCTGAATGACAAGACCACTAATTTAAGGGCATCCGATGTGTAGCATTGAATTTTCGACGTGACTCACGCCAGAACATTATGTTTTGTAGGACTTTTTACCCCACGTGACTCACGTTTGAGGTTTCACATAAGTAGCATGTCATGTTTTTTGTAACTCGCGTGCAATGTTATGCATAGCACGCATTGTTTTAATTTCAGACGCGTTGTATATTGTATGTCATGCGCGATATAATTGTGACGTAACTAAGATTTTAAGGATATTGACAGAGGCATTACTGAGCAACCTATGACTATGTGTAGTGTGAATATCGTGCAAGCTAAGTCAAGAAAGCATCACTATATCTTGTAAACGACTCACGCAATATGTTTATGCTGCTTCATCCCCGCGCGACCCATGATATGAATGTTTGTCTGACTCTACTAACACGCGTTTTACTCATTAACAAAACAACGATGAATGTGAGCTGGCGCGATTTAGGAATGCAATCCCAATAGTTAATACGCGTGATGGAGTGTATATTATACTCCCGCCAAAAGTGATTTTTTCATTTTAATTTCCCCGCCAAACACTAACCTAGAAAATATTACCCGTCTACTTACCAACCTATTATTTCGCCCTTATATATACCTCTACAAAACTACATATAGTATACACTTAAACAATTAAAACACTCCAAATAGGAAATAAGTATGAGTTGGTGCGTCGATGAAGACCAACACTTGCTTCAACCCGTGAAGTACGTGAAGAGAACAAGCTCGGATGGAGAGGCAAACGTTTTTTTGATCAAGTGTTATGCAGGATGTACTTTGACTATGAGAGGCTTGGATTTGTCGGCCCCACATTCGAACACGAGAAAGCGTCACTGCGAGGTACAACGAACTGAAATCAGAACCCTTGCAGCGTGTTTCTGATCTTTGTTTAGATTTGCGCTTAGAGGTAGCAAACGTGTGGCAGTGGGAAGATAATGATTAGATATCAAGAGATATGATTATCTACCTAAAGGAATCCATCGCACAGAGAGAAGATGCAATTGATAATTGCTCACCGGTTAGATGAAAACAATGGTTTTTTCATTAAGGCTTTTTTTTGGTTTTGGTCTAAATTGTAACTTTATTCGAAGAACAAAGTAGTCTTTAAATTGGATGTGAAGGACTATATTTGGTAATGTTTTGAATGTATGACTTTTTTGGTTAGTGTAATTTTCAACAAATGGTTACGAATCGTGATTTCATTGATGTTAAGCATCAATCTAGCGCCATAGAAGGTAGCTTAACAGAAGGGGCTATTCTACGTTAATAGTTTTGGCCAATAGAAGGTTTGCATCTCGTGTCTGCTAAAAGCCATGTCTAGCGAGGTATCCGTTTGTTTAACATTTTTAAAATCAACCACCTAGCGTCAAACGAAACAAATAGCTCGCGTTATATGTTCTTTACTATAACTTCACATCTAGCGTCAAAAGACATTCACATCTAGCTTTATAAGACATACTAATCTAGCGTGAGAAGATAATCACAGTTAGCGCCTGGTCACAGCTTGACCTACTTAAAAAAGTCTCCCTTAGAAGATGAAAGGTTGTATGACAGTAAGGGTATCAACCGATAGAGTTTTGGCCAATAAAACGTTAGTACCTCGCGTCTGAAAATAAACACGTCTAGCGTGGTGGCCGACGGTTTAACAAGGTCTAGCGTCATATCTTAAAAATAACTCGCAGTATACATTCAAACTCCAACGGTGTCACATCTAGCGTCGTAGGACATGAACGTCTAGCGTGGTATAATATAGTAATCTCGCGTAGTAGGTCCTGTGCATTATCCTCTATCAAGTGTATTCTATACTTAACGTATCGCGTCCTATTTAACCATCTCGCATGGGTTAACGTCTGGCTGGCGATGTAGTGGTCGAATTAACTAACCATGTCGTGTGCTATTGTATGGTGATGGATAGTTTTATGAATATCTAATATAACTTAAAATTTTGAAGAACTAAAATTAGTAATCTTGGAAAGTCCAAATATTCAAGTGTTTATAATTCACGCCACTATATACTATTTGGTAAATCGTAAATTTAAAAATTTAAAAATTTAAAAAGTTAATAATCAGAATTAATCAATAAGAGGAGAGAGTACGCTTTGGTTGTCGTGATTCAAATTTAAATTTAAATCGCGTCATACTTAATGGCTAGTGAAAAGACAATGGGATGTCTTTTCACTAATTGCATTGGGTTTATTAATGAAGGATGTGACTAGGGTAGATAAAGCACTCATTGGATGTACATAAAATGGTCACTAGGGTACGCGTTGTTCTAGAAATTATTTAAATAGGCGTCTGCGTTTGCTTGCATGGTTATCCATAAGACTATTCAAATTCTAAAACATGTTTCTCTTCCATAACAAAGAAAAAGTCGACGATGAGCGGTTCAGACTCCTACGACAATCACGAGTCAGAAGGTTCGTTTTCCGACGTTAGTTCTAGGCGCTCAGACATCAAATACAAGCGGGAGAAGATTCCGACGTTAGTTCTAGGTGCTCTTCCAACGCCGAGTCGAATCTTTTCACTCAATCTCTTTCACCGACTGACTCTGAGTACTCTGAGTACTCCCTGTCATGGCCGGAAGAAGATTCCGACATTGAGTGGTATCCAAAATGACAAAGGATAGTGAGTAACATGAAGACGAAGTAGAGAAGGAGGAAGATAACTCCTAGGAAGTCTTCGAAGGACTCATCCGATGATGATTACTGGGGGGAGGAAACCGACGAGGAGGATGAAGAGACAGACGATGACTTGGACGATGAGGAGAACGATGAGGAGGACACAGCTGAGGAGGGTAACTCTTCAGATTATTAAAATATGGTTGTGTTGTTTGAAACAACTGTTGTTTTTTGGTGCTTTAAATTGTAAACCCTTTTGTATTTTGCTGTGTTTTGATTAAGGTTTAGTATCTGGGAACTGGTAGGCCCTTTCTGATCCAAATGTATTTCATTTGTCTTTCTTCGTTACTTTTGCAATGTATAAATTATCAATCGATCTCAATCTCTGTTTCGATAGTTGGATGGCGTTTTTGACACCCTCCAATTGAAAAACTGAATACAATATAGATGGATAGTAAATATAATTGTCACGCGTTTGAAATCCGACATGATTCGCACCGGGGGAGTGTAAAACTAACAAGTAAACACATTAAAGTTTATTCTATGTTACTTGGCACGCAGTGTCTGTCCGCAGTGAATCGCGTTAGATATAAGACGAACATGGATGGTGGCTGAAACAACTGAATCGTGCCTAGCGTCATAGGGAAGCGATGCCTCGCGTTGTATCATGGCTAGGAGTAGATTAGTGCACCTAATTGTAGCGTGATGACGAGTTTTGTCATAAAACATTAGTATCTCGCGCGACGTAATAATGGGATGGGTAATATAGCGTAACATGATTCGGACATCACACGTTGTATACGCAAACTTCAGCTAGGGTACCATCTCTGATGAAAGCATCTATGACATTAAAGGGTATAAACTGAAAGAGTCTAGGCGAATACCACGTTCACATCTCGCGTTAAATAATATGTGCGTCTCGCGTAGTGTAAGTTGTTAGAGCATGCTTTGCAACTAGTTATCACGTCTAGCGTAATATAGCATCAATATGTCGCGCTACCTAAAGAAAGGGCAACGTGATTACCATTAACAGTCAATAACAACTCACGCGCTGTAATCTAGTAACACCACATCTCGTGTCGAAATACGCGAACATATCATGCAATATGTACAAATAACACTTGTATTAAATGATAGACACGAAAACTAATATGCCATTAAAGGGTTTCAACTGAAAAAGTTTGGGCGGATACAATGACAAAGATACAGAACAAGTGGAATCAAATTAAGACATACTAAATAAAACATATGTAAACAAAATAAGCTTTCGACGGGCAGCTCATACTGTCATATCACAGGTCCTTCGGTTGTGTCCAAATTTAAAGTAACGGCCACAGCGCAAGTGGGTAGATGATAATTCTCCTCTAGATGGAATCCTCTTCTTCCTTGGCCTTCCAGCTCGCCTTTTTACGTTGGGAGGTAGAACAACAGGTCCTACGGATTCGTTAAATGACGAACTTTCACCATATTCGGTTATTGAAGGTATGCTAAACGAATAGGTGGATCTATAATTACTTACCCTGTAGAATGGTTCTACCAACGTCATCGGATCTTTGTTCACGGATGTTATTGCAACCAATGAGTGAGCATATGGAAAACACTATTGCTTCCATGAACCACATGAACACTTAAAATCAAGTATATTGACAACCATAACTGGTTTAGAATAAACTTTGAATGAACCTGCAGAAGACTTAGATACCACCCAGGTTCGACCCGTTTGAACATTCTCCTTTAACTGCTTCACATATTCGGGGCATAAAAAACTGTTCCAGGTTAACCCTTCTGAATAACATCTGGAAATCTGAGTCATTAGCATAACTCTAATCTTGTCTATCATTTCAACAATCGGTAAATTGCAAAACTTTTTAATCTGATTGTTAAAGGATTCGGCAGCAAATGATGCCATCGCTCCGTAACGTTTTCCAATGACGAATGGTTGGGCCTACTTATCAGGAGGCAAATTCTCGATGAAAGCCTTAACATTTTTACTAGCTCTACTTAAAAACTTGGAAAGCCTCTCATTAATAAGATCAACAGTTGGAGCGTAAGCACAACTTTTGAATCGCTTCAACATTTTCTTCTTATACTCGCGGTTGGAGTTTTCAAGAGCTGACTTCAAATTATTAACTAAATGATATATACAGTAAGCATGGAAGCACCTTGGGTAAACAACAGAAACAACATTAATAATACCAGAATGTCTATCGGAAATAAAAGTGATTTGACGGTCTAACAAATGAGGTTTAAGAAATTTCATGAACCACATCCAGTTATCAGAATCTTCACCACCAAAAATACCAAAAGCAACTGGAAAAATGCATGCAATATGAAAATAGATTTGGTGAGTCTATAATATATGGATATATATATTGATTAAGAAGCGATTGCTTTGATGCAACTGCTATCTCGCGTGGTGTTTAAACAATATTTTGCGTGGGGTTGCGTATAATAGCAATCGTATCTAGCGTCATAGCCAATAACTATCTCGCGCACCAGTTAAATACTATATAGCGTAAAAAAATAACACATCGCGCGGGATGTTACGAAAACTTAATAACGTATCTAGCGTCATATATAAACACTTGTTCGCGGTACATATGATAGACTACCTAGCGTGCTATCTAAACACTATCTCGCGTGATTGATTTTTAAAATACAACGTAACGTGCTACATATTATATATGAATACTATAGATGTACAGATAGTAGAATGTACAAAACACACCGTTATTGCCGTCCTTGGCCACTGCAGACAGCAAGACACCACCATGCTTGCCATTTAAATGGGTACCGTCCACGTACAACAATGGTCGACATGAGTGAAAGCCTTGAATGCATGATCCGAAAGACACAAAACACCTCCTGAAAACATTTCCAAAACCAACCTCCAAATGACAAGTGGTAGTAATATCTCTACTTTTTAATCTTCTAAAATATGCATTCAGCAACCCAAACGATGTATTACTGTCTCCAAAAACTTCCCTCCTCGCCTTCTCTAACGCATTCCATGATAAACGGTAGGAAATATCTAAACCATAGTCTTGTTTGACAGAACACTGAATAGTTTTGCTGTTAAAGAATGACTTGTCCTAATTGATTCATGTATTTCATCCGCAATTAAATCGCACGTCAAATGCCTATTTTTTATTGGAAAATACCGGGTTACATGAATGGGTGTTGGCAAAGCGCTTGATCATCATGAAACCAGTGCTAGAATCTATTGATGCATACAGTCACCATTTGCAACCTAACTTTTTGTTGACACGGTAAGCAGTGATCTTAGTGGATGTATTATGCATATACTTGAAAGCAAAACCTAGCTCTAAAGCATATCGGCATAAAGATAACCTTAAACCGGAGGCACCATCAGCGAATGTCTGACCAACTCCTGTGATAGCATCAACCCAGCCCGTAGTGGCAAGATGTCTTTTTTTTATGCTGGGAACCGATTAAACCAGTACTAATCTCCCCGCTTAGTAAATGATCATCACAGGGTTCTACAAAGCTTACGGTAGGCTGTTTACCAATGTCATGCGCATCTGTTTCAACTACTTGTTGTTCTATGAAGAAGCTAACGCTTTTCAGACGCTCCACATCGAGATAAACAGTTAAACCAATGAAATCAGTCTCGTTGGTAAACAAGCAGTAATTTTCTTCGCCACATGAGTAGGAAATAGTGTAGCAACCCTTAACCAGATCATCCCATCTACCTTCAATATATTTCTCGACAGATTCAAAGTTTTCAAACGCGCTAAAAGGAACGATTGAGGTCTGCTTCAAATATTTAAAAATACAAACTCTTTGCTTAGACATCTAAGAGGCTGCAAATGATAAACGTAATTAGGCTCGGTGAGGGTGCTGCCCTAAATCGCGTCAGGCAAAGCGTGACTTGGGATGTTTACTGGTAGGGTAACTCGCGTTGTCGTGTCTACTGTCTCGCGCTAGACACCTTTAAGGGAATCGCGTAAGATAACAAGGAATAATATAATACGGTATTACCTTACGCGATAGAGATTGTACTTGCCTTCTATATTACTCGCGTGGAAAAAAGAAGATTTGCAGCGCGAAGCGTCAACCTAATATATGACTCGCGTTAGCTTCTCCAGGGCCAAACCTAAGGTGCTGTAGTCCATAAATTGCGAACACTACTTTAAAAGCTACATCGCGCGAGATACCATATAAAGCTACATGCAACAGTAGACTATTGTCTTCACCAACACAGGTAATCTATAAACGCCATTAGAGAACTGTACCAAATCTCGACTTCGAAAAAACTTTAAAAAACTGGTTTCAACAAGGTTTTAACAAAAACAAGACTTTAATGGTTACAGAGTAAACTTGAAATCCTTGAAAACAAAAAAACAAGGAACTAAGAAAACCCATGAACTAACAAAAGTAGGAAAAAAACACAGCTTCTATTCCTGAAAAGCATAACAAAACTTGATACAAACTTACCTCTTCTCTGGTTTCGAAAATCAGTTTAAACAACGAGATTGATTGAAAATGGTTTCTTTTGGAAAAAGTATAGGTTCATTACAACTTTTCAAAATAGCACAGTAGGTTGTACTATTGAAAATTCAAAATTTGAATTGTGGTTCAAAAATAATCTGACACATTTGAGGGTATTTCAGGAAGGGAAATATTAGTTGGGTATTAGAAAGGAATTACTTTGGTGAGATCGGTATTTAGTAGGCATAGAAAATAGTTGGGGTACTAGATGATAATAAGTTTGGTGGGAAGGTATTTAGTGTGACATTTCCCTTTAAATATTGCTCTTATTTGTTTAAACAGATAGATTTGATGATATTTTGGATTATGGTTCAGAGCAATTTCCGTTGAAGCTCTCAACACCTAGACAATTTTTGTTTAATTGATTTTTTCTTTTTTAAACTTGTGAAGTTCTGTATACTCTAGGGTTAGGATTCTATCCGTTCTTCTTTTGGTTGATAATTATGCCTCTATCAGAGCAACAAATTTTTGCTACGTGGGTAAGAGAAGAATACTGCGTCAATCTCTACAACCGTAAAGATCTGGACCATCATGTCGGCTTGATGGATCAAGCCAACATTAGAAAATTACAGGCGACCAGAGAACAATTGAGTACACTACGAAATCAAATGAAGCAAATGCAAGAGGCGATGCATAAAATGATTACCATCGGGATTCAGGCTCCACGGCCAAGCAATCTACTGTTGGGTTATGAAGGAGAGTATGACCATAATCAGAATTCGTTCGCCCTGAAGAGAGAGTATGGAAGTTGATGTTCTCCTCAAAATTATCGCGAGTAGACCTTTGAGCAACCTCCAGATGATGATTCCAATCAATATAAAAACAATAGGTGGAAGTCATGGTTTAAACTTGAGATCCCGGAATTCCACGAAGGTCTTCAACAAGAGAAGTTTATAGATTGGGTCACAGTTGTGGAAGAAGTCCTGGATTTCAAGGACGTTCTAAAAAAAATGCAACTGGTAGCAACCAAGTTTCGGGGCTGGGCTGCATCAAGGTGACAGCAACTGAAACAAACCTAGTTAAGGCAAGGTAAGTCGAAAATATCTATCTTAGATAAGTTTGTGAAACATATTAGGTCAGCATTTTTACCCTTTAATTATGAGAGAATTATGTATCAGCAGTACTAAAAGCTAAAACAAGGGTCGAAGTTTGTTGACGAATATACTGATGAGTTTTTTAAGTTGAAAAGTCATGTTGATGTTGCTGATACGAAAGATCAGTCGATATTCCGCTACATCGGGGTAATGAGACAATAATTCCACGACTGATTAAACATGTTTGATCATGTCAATGTCTCTGAAGAACATCAGCGTGCCTCACATCTGGAGAAAATCCTCTTGAGAAGACCATATATAAGGGATAGTGTGAGAGTATCACCAATGACACTCCCAAAGAGAACAATCACAAGTCTGAGTCCAACACTATAAATTGCAGCACCTGGTTGTGCACGCACTTCTTCACAATCAGAATGCTTTCACTGTCATGAGACATGATATATTGCAGCACGTTGCTATAAACCACAGTAGCAGTCAAAGGGTTTCTTCACCAAACCTGTTGATTTTCAGTTGGATGGTGAGCCACAGTATGATGAGAAATAGGAGAATGTTGTTGATGGGCTTCTAACGGAAAATGTATATGAAGGAGATATTGGGAAATTGTTGGTTCTAATGCATGTCTGTTTCGCGCCTAAAGTGAGCAGTGGCAGTGATGATTGGCTGAGAAACTATATATTTTAATCTACTTGCATTATCGAAGGAGTTCAAATTCGGGATAGACTCAGAAATCTGTGAGAATATAATAAAGAAGTCGTGCATTAGTTAGTCTTGAAAACTGAAAATTACCCGAGTCTCTAAAAACTAGCATGATTAAAAAGAGACAGTGAGGTAACTATTTCTAAGCGATGTCTTGTATATTTTTTTTATTGGAAATTATAACGATATGGCGTGATACGATGTAATTAGCATGTATGCTTTTCACTTACTGTAAGGAAGACCATAGAAATTTGCTAGGAGTTGCACGTATGACACACGAACAAATTTTTATTGCTTCACATGGAATAACAGTAGATTTACATTAGTGTCATCTAGGGAAGTGTCCCCAAAACCTATACTCATTGTGTCACAAGAGTCTGACATAAATTTCATAGCTCGTAAGACACTTTTAGAATATGCAAATGATTATGAAATTGTGTACATAATGGTTGTTATATAGTGTATTAATAATCCATTTGCTGGATTTCTTGAGCGAGTTTGCCCATTATTTGCCCGCTGTTAGTGAAGTTTTCTGATGTATTTCAAGATGATTTCCCTATCGGCCTTCCCCAACTGTGGGACATTCAACATCAGATCGACCTAGTGTCTGGCGCTAGCCTACATAACCGTCCTCACTACAGAGTGAGTCTAAAAGAACATGAGGAGTTGAGGAGGCAGGTTGATGAATTTGTTGACGAAGGGCCATGTTTGTGAGAGCCTTAGTCCTTATGCTATTCCGACATTATTAACACCCAAGAAATATGGTTCGATAAAATTATGCATGGATAGTCGGGCTATTAATAAGATTACAATTAGGTATCAATTTCATATTCCCAAAATTGAAGATTTGTTAGATCAGTTGCGTGGTGGAAAGGTGTTCACGAAGCTGGACTTGAAAACTGGGTTTCACCAGATCCGCATCCAAATGAGAAATGAATGGAAAACAACATTTAAAACTCGGGAAGATTTATTCGAATGGATGGTAATGCCTTTTAGCCTTTCGAATGCACCCACTACTTTCATGCGCATTATGAATCAAGTTTTTCGTCCCTTTATTGGTAAATTATTCGTTGGCTATTTTGATGACATATTGTATTATAGCACTAGCAAAGAACTACATTTCCAACATTTATGAGAGGTCTTATGTGTTCTAAGGCACAATAAATTCTATGGAAGGATGAATTTTTTTTGTAATATAGTTTGTCATCTTCTTGGGATATGTAACTATTGAAAAATAGGTTGTTAGTTAATGAGTCTAAGATAGTAGCAATTCGTAACTGGCCACCACCGACATCTATCACTGAGGTCCGTTCATTTCATCGGTTGGTGTCGTTTTATAGATATTTTATTCACAATTTCAGCACTATCATGACACATATTACTAATCGCATGAAAGGGAATACTTTTAGTTGGAGTCTAAAGGCAGAAGTGACATTTGTAGAAATTAAGGTACGACTGATCACCGCACTTATACTGGTCTTACCTAAATTTTCTACATTATTTGAATTGCATTGTGATACATCTGACATGGGTATTGAGGTTGAGTTCTACATAGTGGTTCGAGAATTGAAATACTAGATTTCATACTTCGCCTATAATGATTTTTTTTGCACACTGATCACGATGCATTGAAGCATATACTGAGTCAACACAAACTCTTTGTACGTCACACGCGATGGACGAAATTTACTCAAAAGTTTTCTTTTATGTTAATCACATGTCCGGAGCAGTTAACTGTGTAATTGATGCACTGAGCAGGAGAATTATAAGAATATGCATGGAAGGAGAGGTTGTTGGGGTCAAGATTATAAAAGACTTAGTATTTTGGTCATATCTTGGAGAATGTTGGGGCAGGTTAGAATATATTTTTCAGTAAGCAATAGCTACCTATTTAATGGTAATTTATTATGGTTTCCTACTGGGAATTCGTAGTATTGAGAGTGCATGAAAAACATAAAGAATGGCATAGTGGTCGAGATTAGACCCTAAATTTAATATTTTGCCAATTTTATTAACCTCACTTGAAGATGGATATTATCCATTTTGTGTCCGTATGTCGGATTCGTCAGATGCTGAAGGGTACGACTTCCGATGTTTGGTATGTACTTACCATTTCATATACCAGAAGGACCATGGTAAAGTGTCAGCATTGATTTTCTTTCTAGGTTTCCAAAGACACAAATATGTAATGACTCTATCTTTGTGGTTATTGACAGATTTTCTAAAATGGATCAAATTATTGTATGCAAGAAAACAACGGTTCTTATCAGGGTCGAGACCACGATTGCTGAATAGTGGAAAGAATATAAGGAATCATCTTGGGGGCATGAGTCAGAAATACAAAGCTGCAGTTGGCAAGAAACGTCGACTAGTCGACTTTGAATTAGGAGATTACGTGTGGGATATTTTGACCAAAGATTGTTAACCTACCCATGAGTACGAGAAGTTAACAGAAAGGAAGGTTGGCCTATATGAATTTGTGAAGAAGATCATCCCAAATGAATACAAGGTAAAGCTCCCAAGCCACAAAATACCCATAATGTCTTTAAGGTGAAACACCTGGTACCTTTTACCAACACTACTCAAGACGATGAAACTGAGAATTTGATGGTGACTTCTTCCCAAAGAGGAGAGGATGATGTCTTCGTAGAACCCCACAATTAACTAGCTATTTTGGACAAACGCAAACATGCCATATTGCTGATCCGAGCATCAGATTTGGGCATCAAAAGTACTCAAATCGAAGATCTTGACGAGCCCATCGACTGTTATGAACGTGACAAAGGCCGAAGGCCCCATCTCAAATTCGGTCTCCAAAACCCATTGTTTAGAACCCCAAAATATCTATTTTAGTGTGTATTTGTTTTAATTAAAACAACCCAACAAGTCTAATTTTATTCAGATTTGGTTGGATCGTATTTTATTGCATTTGGGATAATTTTTGTAATTTCAGATTAGGGTTTGGAGTAACTTCTACTTAAGTTCTAAAACCCTATTTCAAAGATTAATTTTGTTTAATTTAAAAACTTTTTATGAACTTGAGAAGTTATGTCTACCCCATAGTTAGGGTTCCATCCACTTTTCCTTTAATTGATAATTTTGCCTCTATCATCCCTCACAGTTTTTTAAGTCAAGATTAAAATTATTATTTATATTGACAAATGAATCTCTAAATATATATACTTCCATAAACGCATAGAATTACTTGTTGATATAATGGTTAGACAAGCTAGAAACAACATAATAGTAATGAGAATAATGACATAATAAAATAGTGGATGGCATGATAGAACTAATACTGAATCAAATAATATGGTGTGTCATATACACCGGATAATAGACAGATAGCATATAGAAGGCTATAGGTTTGCATGAAATCCATTAATTGTTACTTTAAGTTTTTTTAGATGCACGATGGTTATGGATCTTGTAATACAGCAAACCAATGACTAACCTGATATATTTATATTAAAGGAATATCTTAACCTTAGTCTCTTTTGTATAGAAAATACAATCAGATCATGGACTACAACCACTAAATTGATTAATCAGTTTAGTCCCTAAATTATTAGTTCATACTTAAGTGTTGAGATTTGGGTTCAATCATTCACAATGTCCAAATTCAATCAGGTTACCATATTTATACCTCCACAACGCATTTTAAACTACATGCACAATTCCTATTTAATTATATATAATATAATTAATACGAGTACTTATTAATTGGATTGTTTTAGGACAATGACCAAATATATATTTAGCATATCGATATATAATTATTCCAACATTATAACCTAAAAATAAAAGACATAAAAATAAAAGATAAACATGCTTTAAAAATTAAAAATGACGACTCAAAAACTATGAGACCGAGAATAACAAAATGAGAGATAATAGAAAAAAGATATCAAAGATGATCTAACATGTTACATAAGTTAAGATGAAAGACCTAAAAATAAGATAAAAGATGATCAATTAAAGCTTTTAACAAATAAGAATGCTTACATAGTTGGAAGAATATTAACAAAAATTCTATGATGTTATTTAATATTCCTTAAATGCCCTAAACATTTAAAGGGTAATTTAGTGTAGTCTGTATAATAATTATAATAGACGAATGTAACATATCGTAGTTATACGTGTCATCTATACTTATATGTTAGATCTCATATCACTTTTAATATGAGGATAACTCTTCATGTAAAGGTCAAACATTATTTTAGTAAGACAAGTTATACAACTTCTTTTATTTTCTCTAAATTTTGAGTTATTTAGTCTAGTTGATCATTGGCAGTAAGTTTGGCGAGGTTTTCCTTCATTAAATTTGGCACCGTCTGTAGAAATCTTTGCAAAGTATGAATTCATACCAATGGTAGAGACTTGCTAAAAAGTTGAGAGAGATCATTCATAAGGTTAGTTAATTCATGGATCTCCATCAATTGCTTCAAGTATTTTTACATCGCTTCACCATCTTATAGGGATAATGAATTATGATATAGTCCTATAGTTGGAATACCACACTCATGTAGAATAGTCTCACAAGTTCGAGATACTATAATTGGTTTAAGGTCATCTCATCAATTACCCACATGAGTTGAAGGTAATATTCCAATCCCTTTTGTTTTTCGTATTTTCGAGGTACATATAAATGAATTATGATAAGATTAATGATTTATTACAAGTTTAAATAATTGAAGAAATACGAGCTAAAATGGAACAAATGTTCAAAATATTATAATTGATGAGTGAAAATGATGTTAAAAGATAACAAAAGATCAAGTTGAATTGTGTGTTAATGCTAATGTGTTTCAGAATAAGGAAAGTAAGGTAAGAAAATATATAAATAAAGCTAATAAAGAACATTCTAGTAACAAAGTATTATCAAAAGAGATATTAAAAAAGGAAAAGAACAAATTATATATGAATGTGAATGGATCTTTAAAAGACCGATTGTAGCATTATATACTCTAGTACAATCTTTGTCGTCATAGTAAATTATTAAAGTAATTATCTAGAAAGTTTGATCAATATAGAATGAATAAATACGATAAGTATTCAGATATATAGCATCATTTGGACTAATTTTGTAATACAATATTAAATTTTAATCCATATGATACTCTGTTGTGTAGAGTTTATTCTATGACATCCAAACAAATATTTTAACTTGATTTAATATTCTCTTACCTGGATCAATTTATACCTTTGTTGATTAATGAAGATCTTTTATAATCCAATTCATTGAAAATAAGAAAATCAAGAATGATGGAGATTACATTATAAAATCGTATAAAAGAACTAGTTGAATCATTAAGAGGCTATGTTTAGAGATTTACTTTAAAGATGAGTAGTTTAGAAGGATGTCAAGAATATGTTGCCTCAGCTGTTTTAAGAGATTATTCTAATAGAATTTTAGTTGCTAGATGATTTGATTAAATTTTCAGTTAATAATATGGGTGATTTTTTAAGACGATCTGAATGTTTGTCAAGGTTGAATAAGAAAAATGAGATGAAGTAATTCCAAGGAAAACAACAAAAAAGTATGATCATTTGATAAAAGGTAAAGTGAAGAACAAAAGCCTTATGAGGTCATAAAAATACCTCTTAATTGACCTAGATTTTCTAATTTTGATCATTCAAACAAATTGTTTACACCTCTTACAATAGGTATATCAATGATTTATGATATAACAATGAAAATAGTTAACTACCGACCTTCACAGTTCATGATTGCCCTAAAAGGAATAGTCTAGTTGCGTCTACCATTACCACTATGGTCATGAAGTTGGAGATTATTTTTAGTTGAGATACGAAATTTAGAGGTTAGTTAACAACAAAGAATTGGTAGAGTTAATTGAGAATATGGAAATGAAAAAGAGATAATAAAAAGATAAAAGTGATAGTCCAAAAATATAAAGATGTGATAAACAAGTAATTTAAACTATTTATAGAGAAAATAATTTAGCGAGAACATCTTAGTCATCAACGAAGCGATATATGAAAGATTCGTAAGTCCATCTTATTAACGAGTCATCAATTCATATAAACATGATTTCAACACTAACTTTAATATTTAATGATAATGATCTATGAGGCATTACTACCCTTCATGAAGATGCTTTTTTTATTACTGTGAAAATAATCAGGGTTATTATCAAGAGAATAATGATTGACAGTGGGAGCTCTAATACTGTTTTTTTTATCGAAGTTGGTATAAAAAGATGATTAGGGTAGCTTCATATGTGAAACATGATCAAAATTTATGAGTTTAACTATACGATCAACTAGTTGTGTTAAAGAAGTAAGGTTATCAGTGACTGTTGCATATGACTTGACCAAATATTGATCAACATTATGCTTACAGTAATTGATGCACCTAGCTCGTAGCATATTATTTTAGGTCGTCCATAACTATATAAAATGGAAGTAGTTTCCTTATCTTACCATCAGTGTGTAAAGTAATTTGCAGAAAATCAAGTGGGAGTTATAAAAAAGTATTTAAATGGTAACTCAGGATGTTACTCAACATTCTTTTGTTCATATAATAATATGTTATAATTATAAAAAAAATCCATTAATGGATTCAAAATTGATAAAATATAATAACCCTGTAATAAATATTAAAGAGGGAGATATTAATGACCCTCATGAAGTACTATGTTTAACCACGCTTATATTTGAAATTGTTGATTTGGAGTTAGAATTGAGGTAATTGGTGAAAATAGGAAATCAGATAAGTCAAGAAGTTAAAACTGAGTTTATTGAGTCCTTGAATTTAAATGCTGATGTTTTCCCATGAAGTATTAATGACGTTACCAGGTTTGTAAGTCAATTATTTGTCATGAACTAGCTATTGGTAAGAAACTTAGGCCAATACGACAAAAGAGAATGCCATTTTATCTTCAGAGAAAGTTGTGGTGATTATGAATATGATTAAAATGTTACTTAAAGTAGGATATATACAGGATTCAAAGTACTCAACATAGTATTAAAATGATAATAGTGAAAATAAAAATGGGTAATGGACAATGTATATGGAATTTACTGGCTTGAATTGTGTTTGCTCAAAAGACGGTATCATTTACCTCGTATTAATCAATGAGTGGTTATTACATGAAGGCATAAAATACTGTCAGATATAGCTTCTTAATCAAGATATAGATAGATTAAAATGAATCAAAATGATACAAAAGTACAATATTTATTACCGAACGAGGGCTAACTGTTATAAGGTGATGTCATTTGGTTTGAAAAATGCAGGAGCAACTTATAAGTGACTCGTCAACCATATTTTTGCAAAAAAAAAATAGAAACATATAAAAGCTTATATTGATGATATAATAGAAAAAATTAATGACGAGGTTATGCATGTTTTAGTAGTATCTGAATTTTTTGACAATCTTAAAATTTTTAATCTGAAGTTAAACCCATTGAATTATTCTTTTGGAATACAGAATCAAATTTTTTAGGTTATGTAATTAGCAAAAATGGTATCAAAGGCGACATTCTTTAGTTAAAAGTGTTATTAACTCTGAATCCACCTAAGTCTATTTCAAAACGTACAAAAGTTAAGAGGTAATTTGACAGCTTTATTAAGGTTTATATCTAGAGTTTCAGATAAGAGTCATCTTTGTTTCCATACATATTAATGTCAAGTTTTGTTGTCAGTGCAATGTTGGTTCATGAAAATAACGAGGTACAAAGACCAATTTATCATGTGAGTAAAGTATGATAGATGGTGAAAAAATATATAAATCTGGATAAGTTAACGTTGGGTTTGGTTGTTGATGCAAAAAAGTTGCAACTATATTTTCGAAGTCATATTATCATATTACGAACTTATTTTCTGTTAAAAAGAGTTTTATATAAACCATATATATCAGGTCTGTTAACACGTTGGTCCAACTTAGATAATATGAGATTCAATATGATCCTCACACAATAATAAAATGACATGTAACGGTAGATTTCACTAACGAGTTTAAAGAAGAGAGACAAAATGATAAGAGTGACAAATTGGAAGAAATTTTATATAAGTAACAAGAGTGGATCGTACGAGCAAATGAAGTTTCTGGATCAAGTGGTGATGGAGCTGGAATCATTGTAAAACACTATATGGAGAGAAGAAACACCAATATATTAGATTTGGATTTATAATTACCAATAATGAAGCTAAATATGAATAAATTTTGACATGTATGAAACTAACTCGTATATATGGTGCATGAGTCATTCACCTAGCCTATGATTCTCAATTGGTAATTAGCCTAGCTCAAAGTGTACGAGCCAAAACATTATATTATACGATAATATCTAGATATGTTTAAGGAAAGTTTGAAAGTATTATTTATGAACATGTACCTCATCTACAAAATGCTAGCTCATATTTATTCAATAAATTTGGTTGCTTGGAAAAAATTCTATTGATTATACTTCAAGATAATCATCAATTGAGGCAGAGGTTGAAAATTGGGAAGTGTTATCGGTTAGTGCAGATGAAAATTGATGTCAAAAATATTTGTTGTTTTTAAAAGAACAAGTGTTACCACAAGATAACTTACAAGCATGATCATTAAGATTACGTGCAAAAATTGATGGATTACTTTATAGAAAACTCTCAACGAGACTATTATTACAATATTTAAACAAATAAGTTGTTCATTTTGACAGATTTATACGAAGGAGTTGTTGGATCTCATTATGGATATAAATGGTTAATACGTTTTATTTTAGTAGAATAATATTGGCCAAAGTTAGCGGTTGATGCCAAGATTATTGTTCAAAGTTGTGATATTTTTCAAATTTTTACTAATATTGAGTCATTTACAAAGTGAATCTATAGGAATAAATAATTTCTAGCGTCGGTTTGACATATGGGGAATTGGTTTAGTATGGTCATTACCAATTTCATTTCAATAAGAAGAAGAATTTTTTAATAATGATTTTTATTTAATTTACTAAGTGGGTTAAGGCAAGGACTTTAGTAAGAACTCTAGTACAATAAGTTTTTGAATTTGTACACAATAATATTCTGAAGTGGTATAAAATTCCTCTGACACTCATGATTGAAAAACCGACCTCAATTTTAAATTGATATGATAATTACTTTTTGTAGAAAAAATTAAATAGAACAACACTATTTTCTCCACATATTATCCATAGGATAATGAGATAAAAGAGAGGTGACTAATTGAACCATCGTAAATTGCATTAAAAAGAAGCTTGCATTTGCTAAGCGTAAATGACCAGATTGTTTTTTTATAAAAAGTCTCATGGGCATATCTAACGACTTTTAAAAAGAAGCTACTAATTATACTCTTTTTTATTGGTTAATATGATGGAGAAAATGGTTTCAGCTAAGATATTGATTCCAAGTCGTAAATTAGATTTTTGTTCATTGGAAAAAAATGAGAAAAGGCATACAACCATTAACGTAACAAAAGAGCGTTGTAATCAAACACAAGTAAGACCATAACATTACCATGGATTATTGAAAAGAATATATGATTCAAAGATTAAGACATAGGGTTTTAAAGAAGTAAATCTTGTGTTAAAAGTATTTCAAGGATTGAAAGATAAAATTGTTGGTGAATCAGCCTCCAATTGAGATGACTCATTTCAAGTTACATCTAAAAGACATCACAATACATATAGACTATGATATTAAAAGGGATGCCTTTATATCCTTATAAATATTCAACAACTGAAGTTGTACAAAAATATACCGAAAAAAGGTTAATATTCTAAATGTTTATGCGGGAATTTTTGTCAGACAATGGAAATGATAATCGGGGGAGGTAATAAGACATTATATGAGGTTATTACTAATACTATATTTTGAATTTTAATCATCAATACTATATATTTTAAATTTTAACCATTAACAAGTGATATGAAAGTCAAAGATAATCATTGATGAGGTTAAAAATTAAGAAATTTTGTTAAGTTATCATAAGCAATTTTTTCTAAAATTAAAATGATCTAATTGTTAAAAAAATTCAACAAGTTGATCTTTAATTACGAGTCCTACAGTCCAAAAGTTACAAGATTCAACAAATCAAGTTATAATGATAACTCCAAGAGTAAAAAGTTAATAAGTTATCAAGATTTTAGTACCATATATATTCCAAATATTAATTCGACAAAGATAAGTATATGTATAACAAAAGGGCTACAAGTCGAGAGACATAAAAGCTATAACCCAAACAACTTTCAAATAGAGATTCTTAAAACGATTATAAATAAAAATATGGCTATAAGCCAAACTCATGATCTAATAAAATAAAAAGGTCATACCCTAATTTAATAAAGATGAATTAGTGTAAGTAAAATCGAGTATGGCTATAAGCTAATCTTGTGATCTAATTAGATCAAAAATCACTCACCCGATGCCATCAAGACCACTAACAATAAGTCAAGAAAAATGTGACTTCAAGCCAAACTTGCAATCTAATAAGATTGAAAGACCACACCTGAAGCTATTTCTTATATACTGAATTTTAATCATATTGATCGATGCTTGACTTATAGTCAAGATTTTAAATCTAAACCTTTATGACCTTTACTACATAAATAACATTTTATCATATTGATCGGTGTCTTGACTTATAATCATACGCTTTTATGTCATAAAAGTCATGTAATAAATATCAAATCAATTTTATTTCTATTATAAAAAAATTATACAAAAAACATTTTCATAAACAAGTTAAATGGAAAGACATAACAAATAAAAATAAAGTTAGAAGACGATGTACACATTTTTTTAATAAATATTTTTATATGAGACATGTTTTCTCAAAATAAGAAATATGACAAAATGATAAAGATTACAAATGTAATCTTCAGTTAAAAATATGTATACGAGGTAATATTTGTCAGAAATTGAGAATAAGACTGTTATCGGTCCGCTAAAGGTTTGAAATTTTTCTGACCCAAATCGGTAAGCTATCGGTCGTACTGGTCTATATAACTTATCAGAAAGGGCTCAAAAATTGACTTATGGAGGTCATGAGACACTATATGAGGTCATTATTAATACTATTTTTTCAATTTAAGCATTAACAAGTGATACGAAAGTTAAAGGTAATCATGAACGAGGTTAAAAATTGCAAAATTTTGTAAAGTTATCATAAATAATTTTGTTTAAATAAAATTATCGAACTATTAAAAAAATTCAACAACTTGATCTTTAACTGTGAGTCCAACGATCCAAACGTTACAAGATTCAACAAGTCGAGTTATAACGAAAACTCCAACAACAAAATAGTTAATAGGTTACCCAAATATTATTACCATATGATCCCGATATCAATTCGAAAAAGATAAATATCTGTATAATAAAAGACTACAAGCCGAGAGAAATATAAGCTATAATCTAAACAACCTACAAATAAAGAATCTTAAGGAATTATAAAGAAAAATATGGCTATAAGTCAAACGTGTGATCTAATAAATTCGAGAGGCCATGCACCAAAGTCATAAAACTTAATGACTGTAAGTCAATGCGAGTATGGTTATAGTTTTATTTTTTTATAAAAAAAGATCAAGAGGTCACGCACCCGAGGTCATTAAAACCAGTGACAATAAGTCAAAGAAAATATGACTATGAGCCAAATTTCCAACGTAGTAAACTCGAAATACCATACCTGAAGCCATAAAGACCAATGACTATAAGTCAAGCCAGCGATCACATATGATCAAAGGTCATTTATGTTGTGAAGGTCTTGACTATAAATCAAGCACCAATCGATATAATTTAAATCTATTTATATAAGAAATATCATAAAAGCCATGAAATAAATATCAAATTAAGTTTATCTCTAGTATAAAAAAAATATAAAAATAATAAACTAGTTGAATGACAAGACATGAGCAAATAAAAGTAGACTTAGAAGACGATGCATACATTTTTCTTGAATAAATATTTTTTATGTGAGGCATTTTTTTCAAAATAAAAATTATGATAGAATGATAAAGGTTACAAAGTCAATTTTTAGTATAATATTTATACGAGGTTACATTTAGTGCGGATTTGGAATTTTTCTGACCCAGACTAGTAAACTATCGACCGAACTGGTCCGGATCGCTAATCGGATCAGGCTTAAACCCAACTCGTGGATCGTCCGATAACATTATTGACTCAGTTTCAAGCCAAATTTACTAGACCGTTCTCGTGCACATTACCGGGTACGCTAGCTCAATAACAACTATAGTATACATTTAGATTTATTTTTTTATATTTAAAAAACGTAATTTGGATTTTTATAGGATCTTACCAGTTCCGGACCAGTAATTGGACCATACTCAAAACATGACTCATGGACCGCCCGATAACCATACCGGGTTGGTCTCAAGCGGACCTTACCGTATTGGTCCTGGATGGGATATCAGATCCGATATCCCAATAATTACCCTAAATAGAAACAAAATATATTGACGACGAGTCAATCTTTTTCAGCATAAACTTGATGAATAAAGAAAAAGCAAACAAACATGAAATTATCAAACTTACAACATTAAAGTTAAGTTCAAAAATAATTTAAGAAAACTAACAACTAGAAACTATTCAGTTTAAAGATAAATTAAAAAAAACTAACAATCGGACATTATCCGGTAAAGAACAATTCACAAAAATATAGATAAAGATACACGACATACATGGCAAAAAATATAGTTTACAAAAGAAAACAAGAAACCTAATATTTTTTTATCTACTACGTCGTTAATTTTTTATTCTGGTCAACAATGGTCTCTTGATTAACAACGTTTTCTATGCTAACATTTTATGTTGGAAGTAGATCATTTTCATCAACTATTGTTGGGGGGCGTCTTTGTTAGTATCATCGTCACTTGAATCTTTGTCATCTACTAAACAACCGCTGAAGTTTAGGAGGTTCTTCAATGTGGATGCATTTTTTAAGAGGCATCATACATACTTTAGGATTAACCATCATGATAGTCATGATAAGATTTTTATGTGTTCTGCTACAATATATCTCGGTAAAATCTAATATTTTTTGTATAAAAGTGTTTTTGGCTTGATAAAGCACTTAATTGGACTTGTTAGAATTTGTGAGACATTAATAACAACTTTTCAGTATCTTTTTTGTCAGAATCAATGATAGTTTTGTAAGATGACAACATAGTGTCAGTAGAAAATTCATCATTTACTAGTCGTCATATTTTTCTTACAAGTATGAGTACTTGTCTTTAGTTTTGTTGAGTTATTTTAACGAATCAAAATTCTTCACCAAACATAATAGGTGAGATGGTTTGAAAGTGTAAGAGATCTACATATGTGGGAGACTTCTCAGCAAGCAACACATAAAACAAAACAAAAAAACAAGTCAATTATGTCAGAAATAAAATATTAATTGTTGAAGTATGAACGAGATTAAAATATACCTCAATAGTAAATTAAATTTATCTTTCTAAGATCTCAGCAATCGATTGAGGAGAAGAGTACAAAGATAGATGACGACTTATTAACAACTTTGGGTAAAAAATTATAATAAGCCAACTCAGTATTTTGGAAAAGTACATTATTTTATTTTTCTTTATTATGGATCTGCAATATTGTAATTTTTTATTTCTTTTTTCTATCTTCACGAATAATTTATTTTTTGAGATGCATATGATTGGATTTTGGTTACGAATTAAATTAATGATAGTGGTAACTCGAAGGATTATAATATTAGTAATTTTAAATTAAATCTTTAGGATTATGTGAGGATTTATTTATTTTAGATTTTATATCTACTACTTTTTTGAGCCTTCATGGTCATTACCAACATACCATTTCTTGAAATAATTATTTCTTAGTAGGAATTACCACGTTAATGCCAAATGCATTGCTTGTCTCTTTATAAACGAGAAGTAAAGAGTTCATGTCCATTGTAGTACAACACTTGGTTTTTAGCAATGACTATTTCTTATTATATAAATATTATTAACTCATAAATAGTCGAGAAACAAGAAGAAATAACTTTTATATGGTAAAGAAAATATGGTACTTTTCTTTCGAGATACCATAAGAAGCCCGAGATAATTTCTTTAGAGTTAAGACGTTATAACTAAAGAAATAAAAATAATAGAAAAACTAAAAGTAAAATAAAGAAAGGTATTGCTCAATCAAAAGACGAGTGATAAAATGAAAATAAATATTTGAAAATAATATGACAAGTAAAATCTCATCTTACATGTTTTTATCACCGTTTATTTATTTGACCATATTCATGAGACAAGGTAGACCCAATAAACACTTACATAGAAGAAGTTTGCCTTTCAGGAATGGTCAGGTGAGACAGTTTAACTATACGTTGGCTTATCCCAAGTACATGCTAGTAGAAAGAGGTTTGAAAGACTTTGTAAAATTTACAAAGAGATAAGATTTTTGAAATGGTAACAATGATCTTGAGGGTACCCGATGAAACTATTACACTAAATAATGTTCTCTATATTTTTTAAGTTAAATGTGACATGCATATTCTAAATAACTGAAAAAAATTAGTTATCATAAGATAAATGAGAAATTAAATACCACAGTTGAGTAAATTATTTAAGAAACAAACCTTATCATTGAACCACATGATATTGAAGTTTTCCATCTTGGGGTTAACAAATAACTACATCATCAGGAATACCGCATTTACATCGTATCTTGTCTTAGGGATATGAAAAAATCTTCAGGATACTTAGGTTGTTCTTCTACGTGTGAGATATCAACATATAATGGTGTAAGGAAAATACGCTAATTTCCTAGAAAATCACTCATAAATTTTCTTGAGGTAAAGAATGGTTTTGGGAAAATACACAATTTTCATGCAATCAAATCAAAAGAAAAGAAACACAAAACAAAAGTGAAATCAAACACACAATTGTTAACGGAGTTCAGCAAATTATGCCTACGTCTCCGGACCTGTTGTAGATCCATTTTATTCGAAAGACACAGTCACTCTGCCGTTTTTGATGCATACACAAGAACCCTAGCACTTGGTTTTGTAGAGACTGTAACACTTATAAGGGAAAAACATTACTGTCCTTAATGTGTAATTTATGACACACTAAATTACATTGTTTTTTCAATTCACTTCAGCTCTCTTTAATGTTTTTAACACTTGCATCATCTTTACAGTGTTTTCATCTAACATCTCTTATATCCAATAACATGAATGTTGAATAAGGCTGGATTATTATGTCAAAATAACAATCTCCCACTTGAAGACTGGTTTCAACCTGTCTTCATACCTTGATCTATGCAACAGATCTTTCTGGTCCTATTACTCTTGCAAACCAACTGAAGCTGAACACAACTTCAGTTTTTCAATGGTTACTGTCTTTGCCAACATATCAACTGGATTCTTACTTCCTTGGATCTTTTCCGATATTAACACCTCATCTTCCAATAAAGATCTAATGAAATGATAACAAAGACTGATGTGCTTCGTTCTTGAATGAAATGTTTAATTCTTCGCCAATTGAATTGCATTTTGACTATCACTATGCAGAACGTTGTTCTTCTGTTTGAATCCCAACTCGGTTAACAAACCTTGAAGCCATATCATCTCTTTACTGGCTTCGGTTGAGCCAAGTTTAAAAGAAATAAATTATCCATCTCTTCTGCAATAAACTATATCAACCACATTATGGTAAGCCTAAAAACACTCTAACATTTTAAGTTACAAGCATTGAGACATGGCTAATGCTATTGCAAAAAAGATAGGTTGTATTAATTTTATAAAGCATAAAAATATCAGTTACTTACGATGGAAAGCCCCTTGATGTAGTAGACTGAAATTAAATTCAGATGGCTTTAATGCAAAGAATGGTGAAGCTAGTGGGGCTGTATTATCAGGAGTGAGAAATAAGATATCATCAAAGGTTCTGGTAATGTTTATGGCAAGCTCTCACCTCTGGCAGCAGAGATGAGAGCGCTCCTTGATGGTCTTTTAATCTGCAAAATAGATGGGTGGTACAAAATTGATTTAGAAATTGATTCTCATATTAGTTTTAAAATGTTAGCTACTGGAAATTACCCTACATTTATTAGTCCAACTTTGAAGTGTTGTAGAGACCTCATTTGTTCTAAAATGATCCTTAAAAACATCTCAAGGTTCTAAAACCAAGCCGCCGATTGGCTTGCAAAGTGGACCTTCAAATGTAAGATAAAGGTAGCTCTTGACCAGGATCAGGCTCCTCCTCAGCTTCATGCCATAACGCTGCTTGTAAGCATTGATATGGGGGAAATTTATTGTAACTGATTGTTTTCCCCATCTCTTTGTGGTCGGTTGCGCTTCTCCCTAATCTTTTAATCTTCATAGCAAATCTGCACAATTATATATGATTAATTGTAGTCTCTAACAATTAGTAATAAAGCCTATCTAGTATTGGAAATTGCAGAAGTCAATTTAGAGAGAACTTCTTACTTACTCAATTCAGACGCTGAGAAGTTGATGATGTCGATCTCATAATGGAGGCTTCTGTTTTGGATTACTTTCTCATGATCATTGATGATTGACAATGAAGTATCAATAGATGATCCAGTTTGAATTGACCCAATTATCTTTTATAGCCTGAAAGTTTCTGCTATATTGTGGATGCCCGACATTCTTCTCTTGCATATTACTGGTTGCTCTATATCCTTTATCAATTTGAGAGGATTATCTAAAGCATACCTTCAAATATATATAAATATATTCTTTCACTAACAATATAACAGGAATAACATGACTTCATTTTAATTTTCAGAAATCAATGCTAGAAATAGTTTTACCTCTCCCAATTCAGCAGTTGGGAAGATGGAGTTCAAGAAATCATAATGGTTCATGATTGACCTCTCCTGGTCTTTGCTGATTGTTCAGTTCTTTATATTTAGGATACACTCAGCTCATTTCCAAACCTTTCTCAAGGTTTTTGCTTCTATGAATTAATCGATAGAATAAAAAAGCTTAAGAAAAGGTACTCTGAGGGTGCACACCTAAATTCTAAAGACTGACCTCTTGATGCTGAATGTTTGTTAAGCTCATTGGAGTGGCTCTAGCTCCCTGAAATTTCAATCGAAGATTTGGCCCACATTTGAAGCTAGAATTAGAGTTTTTCGAGTTTTTCGAGTGAGAGAACCGAGTAAGAGCTGTAATGTAGAATGCTTTGTGTCATCTTCAATTGGTTGTCATTGGAATTGCTGCCAGAGATAATATTCTCTTCAAGATTTGGAGTTCGCCTGCTTTGATGGAGGGAGATAGAACTCTCTTGGTGCCGGTGGCTATCGCTATAGTTGATAAATTGCTAAGGAAGCTGAAGTTCATTAGGGTTTCAAGTGATTTTTATAAATATGGTTGTTGGATCCGAGTTAATGCCCTGTTATTGTTGGACTTAACATTTTCCTAACCCAGATAGTTTCAATTTGGACCTTATGATTTTAACTAGTGAGCTGGGGAATTTGATATAATTTTTTTAAGATCGATTGATCTTAATTATTAATAAACTTTTGTTTGATTAAAAAAACATATACTCACGGACACAAAATATCATGATATTTTCTAATGCTAGAAAATAAATATTAAAAATTATTAAAATTTACTTTTACTTTTATCTATCAATTTATTTTTATTTTTTTAATATATTTTTAACAACTATAGTTTATAGAAAACTTGATTATAATTTTTTTAAAAACTCTAAATAAATATAAAGAATATTGGGAGAAATAAATTGTATATAAATATTGTTAATATAAATGTGAAAAATCATAAACAATCGGATCTTGCAGAGAATTACATGTGCGGACGGACGCATAAATATATTTATAGAATTCTCAAACTATAGAAATCAGAAGATCCAAAATGATACCACGTAGAAACAAGAATAGTAGGTTAGAGAATATACTCATACAGCAGCATCGGTTTCTTTTCGGTAAGAGTGCAGTCCATAACCAAAGAGATAGCTCCAATTCCAGCTTGTAAACAAATGCACCACATCCGAGCAGTAAGCGCCAGGCACATCTAGTTGTATGAACTAATAATTGAAGCTAAATACATATATATATTCTATCAATATCTTCATCTATTTTATTTTATTAGAATATCTAAATGAGGACATTTATTATTGGGTCGGCTAATCGTGTATGAGTAAAATGTACAGAGAATACAGATAAGAAAAATAGTGTATCCATGTCCATGCACAGTAGAATAGATTGGAAAATATCCATACGCATTAATACGGATAGAAAAACAAACATTTATGTTTAGTCAAAGTTTCAATATAATTTTTTATGTTAATTTTAATTTTAAACAATTCCTTTTATTTTATTTTACTAAAATTGGATTTTAATATTTGCGAAAGAAGAAATGTAATTTGGTTGAAACGTGAGATATGTTGGATACAAAAACTAAACAGAATTCTATTGCAATTTTGATCGAACATAAAAGCAATCCGTTTAATATAAATAATATTGGCAAGGATTCGTTTAATAACGTATTAAACGTAAATATATAAAATTGTTTAAAAAATAGTATAGATTTTTAGGCTAACTTTTTTTAGAATATTCTAATATTAAAAGTGGAGCATCCCATGTTAAATTTATTTTCTATGTCGGAAACATACATTGTACCATCGAATCGTTAACCACAAAATTTAGACCAGTATTACAATTATTTATATTAATACTAGCATAAAATTCATCAACTAACGCACTATACCATTCGCAACAAAGTGACATACAGATCTCATCAATTATAAGGTAGTAAGATTATTTATAACAAATTTGTTACGTGAGTGTATATGATCTGACCGACCTCTAAAAACACACAAGGATATACAACATTTGATCTTCAACTAACAAATACGTTATTATTTTGTCCAGGCATCGTTTATTATTGTTCATGTTGTTTTCGCTTCGGTTCTTCAGGTTCTACTACAGTTCTTCGGGTTTTTTAAGTCATTTTTACATTGATCACCAATTTGGGATGCATATATATTTGCTTTGAAGATGATAGAATATGGTTGAGAGTTGAGAGATGTTTATAATGGTTGGGTTGAGAAAAATCGAGAATAAAAACTTGTGATATAATAGTAAACGTAAAAAAAAATAGTCGTTGGACCCAAGCTGGTATCCAGCAGGCCTATCAGATACCCATTTGATCCGACAATTTAAAAAAAATAGCTGTTGGACCCAAGCAGGTATCCAACAGGCCTATCAGATACCCATTTGATCCAACGATTTAAAATAAAAGTTGTTGGACCCAAATGGGTACACGTTTGGGTGTGAAGGTTAATTATTTTTGTATTTTATCTTTATAAATAAAGAAGATCTCTCTCATTTCTCATTCATCATGTCTCAAATCAACTTATTTTTTTATAATTTGTGAAAAAAGTTCTAAATTCGATCAAGTTCCTTTATAGACTCTCAAACCAACTTCTTCTTCTACAATTTTTTATAATCTTTTAGAAAAGTTCCAAATTCGATAAGCGCATTCATTTACTCAATAACTTTACTGATAAGTTTTGTTGGTGGTGGATTATTGGTGATTAAAAGGCTTAATATACTTTATCAATTCTTTGATTTGTGTTGTTGTTTGATATGGTTTTATATTATTATTTATCTTAATACTTTAATGGTATAAAAAAAGACATAATTTCCATATTAGTGCCCAACCTAGTTGTTCCCGGCATGCAAACCTAAATTATTCTCTTAATAATATTTTTAAAAATAATCAATATAAAGATAAAATAATGAGTTTTTTTTATCATTATTAGTACACTTCCGTTTTCTTTTATCGACGGATTAAGATTTAAAAAATAGATTAGAAAGGTCAACCGAAAAGCCAATCGCATCCCGCGTAGCTTTTTGAAATCCGTAGCTATATGATATTTCAAAAACCAAAACAACTTATTTTTAGTTGTACAATTTCGAGCTGGTCCTAGAAAGTTTCATTGACTAGTGATACAAAAATATTTCTTGACTTTGATATTATGTGTGTTAGCTTTCATAGGAATAATTATGATGGATACTCCAAAGAAGAATTTTATATTTTTTGTGCGATTGGCAGTCACAATGCTCAATGCACATAAAGAAGGCCTTTTATAATGTATGTTGTAGTTAATGTATTACCTCGGGTTATTGCTAAAGTGAATATAAAGACCTTGTTTTGGTTAGTAGAAGAAAATTTAAAAAAATTAAGATGTTGAAACTAGATGGAACTCTAGTTATGATATTCTTGAATGTGCTTATTAGTTTAGGCAAGACCTTACAATGGTTTATAATAACTATAAATCTATATACATCAAATAACATTACCAACCTCTTACTAATATAAATTTGTCATATTGTCTTGAACTGGTACGTTTCTTCGAGACCTTTAAATAGTATACTCATATTTTTCTACGCAACATAGTCCTAACATTCAGTTGGCCCTTGAATGTGCAGTTAATCTTGCCATGCATTTAAATAGGCATTGAAACAATGACATGTATTACGAAATTGTGCCTAATATAGAAGCAAAATTTATCAAGTATTTTCATCCCATTCCACACGCTTATCCTATTGGGTGCATTTTTCATCATTGTCTCAAACTTAAGTGTTTCTCATATATGTTGAGCTATTATGAAAATATTCAAGTTTATTTACATGAAATATATAATAATTATGCTACAAAATACGGGAATAATAATTGTAGTTCATCATCGAGTTTAGCCGGTAGTAGTATTAGGAAAATAAAAATTAGGCATTGTCATAACCGCGTGTTAACTGAAATCTAAAATAGAACAAATATGTCAATAACAACTCTTCATTATGTTAATGAACTGACCCCTCTACAAACGCTTTCTTGGTTTGAGCCTGTCACCTTGTCTGGTATACCTTCTGGCATTGGTTTGCAGATTATTGCATCAGATTGAGGATTTAACCTATGTGCACTCGTTGAGCAACGACTGCGGGTTCCCTAAAAAATGTAAAATAAAGAACAAAAGAAACAAACCGCAAGACGGCTATGGTTTTTGTATTATTCAGAATTTAAGTATCACATAGAACATATGCTTATATTTATAAAATAAAAGACTAATGGGCTTGGGCCCTTATATCTCTAACACCCTCTCTCAAACTCACAATGCAACAGTAATAAGCATTGAGAGTTTGTCACAAAGAAAACGAAACCGCGATGTTGACTGAGCCTTTGTGAAAATATCAGCAACCTGCAAAGCTGTTGTAACATATGGAAGTGAGATAGTGCCAATCTGAAGATGATGTCGAGTGAAATGACAATCTATTTCAATGTGCTTCGTTCTCTCATGAAAAACAAAATTTTTTGCTATCTGCATGGCGCTTTTGTTATCACAATGTAAGGAGGTAGGTTTAGTAACATTAAGCCCCATATCTGCAAGAAGCTATCGTAACCAAACAATCTCACAAGTGGTCACGACCATAGCACGATACTCAGCTTCAGTAGATGATCTAGAGACAACATCTTGTTTCTTAATTTTCCATGAGATTAATGAATATCCAAGGAAAATACAAAAAAACCAGTAGTAGATTTTTGGTCATGAGGATCACTATCCCAATCAGCATCGCTATAAGCACGCAGTTTAAGTGAAGAGGTCGAAGGAAACAAAATGCTCTGGATGTTGAATTACCATATGCATCTCATTTCGGTAACATGCCACGTTGTTCCGTTGAAATTCTTCATATTAATCAAGATGAAAATACTGTCGCACGTAGTAGTTTATGATTTAAGGTTGTTGTGACGAGAAACCTAGAATCACAGGTCTGGCACGATATTCTCATATTTTCGCAGGGAGTTTAGTTTCTTATAAGGACAAAAGGAAATTATAATCATAACAATTAAAATCCTGTCTAGTTATTGTTAACTTCTTTTGTTCCATTAATGATTAAAGTAAAACATTGACCATAGGTTAGTTATTGTTAACTTCTTTTGTTCCAGTAATGATTAAAGTAAAACATTAACCATAAGTTGTCTTTATCCTACCACAATCAATTTATGACATGGTTTTATGACACACATCCATTCACCTCGATGTCGATATCTTACCACATATCATATATGACATGGTTTGATATAGGTCATGATTTTTATGGTACACATCCATTCACCTCCATATCCTTTCATTTTTTCAATACCTTTGCCAGTTTCTCTAATTTCCGTATTAGTATTTCTTGATCATTTTACTTAATCAAATTCTAGCGTGTAATTCATTTTGTTTTGTTGAAAATTTATTACTGTAAATATATACATATATATATAATTTAATAATATTCTTCAACAACTTTTAAATTTTCATCATGTATTTTGAGACACATCACACTATTAATTTTTTTAAAAAAAAACTAGTTGTATTTAATTTTTAATAACTGGTGTCTTGGTCTGTCTGTATTTTTGAACGAACATGATCTTAAAAAAAATTGTTCAAAAAAAATTGTTTGTATTATTGAAAAATAAAATGTAGTAAAATATGTGATAAATTAAAATTATACAGTTATAGTGATGTATGATTATATCATCAACATATGAAACATTTCTTCGATCCATCAATATCCAATTTTGATTTCATGTTTTTTTTAATTTTTTCTTTTCTTTCGTGTAATTGTAATTATATTTGTACATATTTTTTTTTGTTTTATTTTTTTTATTTAATATAATTATTTTTGGTTGATCAATTTTTTATTAGTCATAATTAATTAGATGTTTGACTATATTAACATTATTATATTTAAATTATATATTATATTATTTTTAATTAAATATATTTATTAATAAATGAATGTTTTTATGATATTTTTTTACTATTTATTTCTAATTATGTTTTTTATCAGATTTCTTCAATAAGGTTTGAAAATGTAATTTTTTAATAATTAAATCTTGACCAATTCAAAAAATAAATTGAGTTTTTAAAATTTGAAAAAAGATTTTGCAAATGTAAGTTATTTCATATAACTTCACATATTTGAGTTGAATATCATTTACTCAAACATTAAGAATACTATAAATATGAATTTAATAAAATATAATAATAATGTTTGGACTGCGATAATGTTGATGCTGGAAGGTGTGTGTTATATATATATATATATACACTTGAGTTTAAAAAATAATCCAATTGACATATTATCACTTATTTGGCACGAGTCATCCTTTTATGTGTGACATAGAAACAACATAACGTATGTATAACATATATATGTGTCACCTAAATTACTATTACAGTTATATAAGCATATCATTATCTGCACAAGTGAAAACTAGTTTCTCCATAAGAAAAAACATGGTGATTTATTCTCATGTGAATGCTTTTTCCATGATTAATCAAATTGGAGCTCTTATATCCACGCCATTACGCGTTATCCCCTAAGATTGACTATACCCGCTTATTTGTTTCTTGATCACTCATATTTGAAAATTTGCCTCCACTATTTAATTGTTTGTGTTATGTTATTTATCATACTAATATTTCATCTATTTTATGCATCTACATCATACTTTCCATACAATTTAATACGAGTCAATTTTCGTACGTCTACAATTAGTGAACGCTTCTCTGCATTTGATACAACCTCTATTGTGCTCGATATAGAGTTTGGTGGTTTAATCCCTACATCACAATTATATACATATTGTTGATTGAAATACTAAAGAACACAAAAAAATCATAAACATACAAGTGTTTATCATATTTTTGTATATGTATCAAAATCAAATATGATATGTAGGGAGTGTATGCTCTCAATAGATTTAGAGATAATAAATTATAGCCATTTGATTTAGGGTTTTAAGAGAGAGAAAGAGATTTATAAAGAAAAAACATATGAGGAAAAAGAATACGATGATATTGTTTTTTCTTTCGCATCCTAATTTAGGTTATCCTTACAATCTCCCACTTTGATTATCTCATGTCATAAAGTGTATCCTCCAAAGTGTGCATTACATAACATTATTGTTTTACAAGTACTCTAACACACCTTATCATTTCATATTATTCCTAGCAAATAACTAATGAGGAATTACTGCAACTTATATATGTATAACAATTTCCACATTATCACATTGTCAACTACCATCTAAATAAAAATTGACTTCTCATGGAGTGTAACATGTAAATGACACGAAACTGTAATCACTAGTGTCGATTCCTAACCGTTCCTACCTAAATAAATTGAGATCGCTAAGTTGAAATAAATATAAAATAGATATAAACAAAAAATTAAGCATTTTATTGTTTTGAAGTAAATGTATATGAACATAAACTAACACAATACGGTCTAAACGTGAACTAAATGTCAAATTACAAACAAACTCCCACTGAATCTGAATAACTTCTAAACTAAGAACGCTCACACGACTGTTATGTTCATGAAATACTTTAGGCATAAAATATGCTAATAGATTGAGATGGAAACAAAATATATGAATCTTTCTCATTTCATGTAATCTTAACTAAATAATATAATTTTTTAAATATATTTTAATTTTTTGTGGCTATAAGGAACTAAAATCTTTTCTTTTTGGATGTATTTTAAAAACTATAAATTTTATTTTCATAAAATATAAGCATCTACTTCTAATAAAGTGATGACTTTCAAATGACCTCTTCAATTTCATGGTCTTTTAATGTCAATATTCGATGTTTTATTACTGAATATTAAATAACACATATCTTAATTTATAATAGACCATCTCCATAATACTCAAGTATTTACTTAAGAATTTTATTATGAATGTTATACCCTATTATGAACAAACCTTAACATACACCAAAATTTCAATTTCCAAAACATTAAAATCTTTTATATCTCCTAAATTTCAAAATTAAGTTGAGGTGTTAATTGAGAAAATTGTCTCAGTTGATCTTAAAAAAAAATTAAAGACTTGTCATTTCCATACAATAATGTCTTTGCACCCCTATTCATGAAAAAGTGCACCCAAAAAATTCACATTTAATTTCTTCATTAGAAATTTTCATGGTGACATGTAACATATTCATATAATTTATAACAATGATATGTTATCGAGGCACAACCCTAAATCTAAATCCACTCATACTTAACTAGTGAAGTACATTACACTTTACTAAGTAAATATCCAAACTACTCATTGTGTCCCTTATTAGATGTCATTTTAGAAAAAATTATTTGTCCCAAAATAAATGACGTTTCCAAATTCTAAGGTGGTATTAATTGTTAGTTTACTTTTGTATCCTTTATTATTTAATTATTTACTCAAATTTTGTTCGCAATTTATTTTAAATGAAAAGGTTATTTATGGAAAATAAGAATAATTTTTGTCATTTCAAAGATAATGATTACCTTCCTTAATTAATGTGTCAACACCTAGAATATTATCTAAGATGGGACAGAGGGAGTATAAGAGATTATAATGTCCATATATTATGATATCATTAGTGAGACACTTAAACTGAAATATCATAAATAAATTTGTTAATGCTATAAATTGTTGATTTTCACTCAAAGTAGTGCGTATGATCGTTATAAACATGTTAATATTCTTTAGCGCCATTTAACTTTTGCAACCTACTATAGCTCATTAATAGATTCATTTGAGTTGTAATATATTTATGAAACCTTATTTTTGCTATCTCTTAGAAATACATAATCTTAATATTTATTTAATAAAGCTTAATAATGAAATGTTCAAATTCTACTATCGTTGTTTCGAAGGAATATTTTGTTTGACTAAAATAAATATCATTTTAAAAGTAAATATTTTCAAATTAAGTTAAACTTAGTTAGTATAAGAAGTTATGCATATCTTATCTTGTTACTTTTTATTTAAGCACGATTCAAATACAATACAACCACCTAGTCAATTTTCTTTAGATAACAACTTAAATTTAATTATCTCACATCAATAATCACTCTTGTTACGATAATCCATAATTGAGAACTTGAACTCCGTATGATGATATGAAAGTGTAAACTGTTTTTTACTTCATATAGCAAAAAAAAATCATTTCTCTTATAAAACTCTTTATAATGTTATAGTTTCTGCTTTTGTTCCATAAAAAATATTAAGGTTCTTGCATAACTGTTTCTGACGTTACAGAAGTTGGAAAATTTGTTTCTCGATAAATATCTCAATGATTTTTTAGAAATCATTATAACATTATAAAGTTGAAAGTTAATTTTCTTCTTGGACTACAAAGATATCAATATCATTTTAGAGAACCTTACATAAATTTTTAATATAAACTGAATACACAATATTTCATTTATCTATGTTTTTGTGGAACTTTTTAAAATACTATACTTAGTTTATTTTGCGCAATTTATTGAGGATATTGAGTTTGTTCATCATGAACAACTGTAACTATTTATTTTTAAGTGCATATTGATCCTTAATTTATAAAGGAACTATGAAGATTCTAACAATTAGAAGATGATCAATATGAAAGATTAAAGCATTATCGTTCGAATATGGAAGAATCACTAATTTTTCCCATAATAAAGTTTGTGACCGATTACTCCCCCCTAAACTCGATATCCTCAAAACTAATGTATTGTCTCCAATATAAATTGGTAGTGAAATATTAAGCTAAATTGAAGTAAAATGGAATGTATGATACTATATTAGACTCCAATTCCCCATTGTTAGACGCGTAAATCTTTTCTTCTGATGAATATTCCTAAATATACTCTCATAAATATCTTTCGCTAGGTTTAAGGTTAAGGTCATCCTCTTAAAACTACATATGAATGTATCAACTCAAAAAAACCTATTACATATATTAACTAAATAAAATGGATCATGGAATTGTTCACTGAACTACCATACCTCCCTTCATGGAAACCACTGGGATTAGACAAGACAAACTTAATTCTTTGTACTAAAATGGTATTATGCTCAATAATTAAAGGACTTCAACTTATTGGTGACTTCCAATTATGATGAAATATAAACATAATAGAGCCAAAATATATTTATGAATAATATATGTTATCTTGGTCATCTCTACATATGAATGATTTACATATAACTTTATGAATTTGTATTAAGAACACCATAACTCTGCATGCATCTAATTTAATTTAATTTATTTATTTCCTCTTCATGTATTCAACACATGTATGAATAATCAGAACAACCAAGAGGGTTTTTAGTGTCTAAAGAAACTAGTTTTCCAACCTCCTCCTAAAAGATGTGACATAGATACTTGTGACACATGTATATTAGTTATCCAAAGATTTAAATTTATTTTAATATTAATATATAAATATATATATAACATCGTTGCAAAATATACGGGATATTATATATTTTGGAAATTATCTATGCTTGAACTACTATTATCTATAAGAATATTTTACCATCACTTAATCAAATTAATTTACTATATCTTCTAAATAAAGAGAAGTTGTAATGATTGCTGCTCCATCAATCCATCATATATATATATATATATTTATTTATGAATTGAAAATAATTAAAAGGAAGACCAAACCAAATGTGCTAATGCAATTTTCTTGGTCGAGCCAAGTCTCAAACCTCTCACATTCCTTCTGAAGTTGTACAAAATATTTACGGAAAAAATTCAACCTTGATGCTAATTTATACTTAACATTCTTATAACTAAAAATATAGTACAACTAAATTATATTTTACTATGTATGCCTCTTCGGTGATTAAGACTAGATTATTTGTCCATATTATTGTTGAAATTTAATATTGATAACAAATTAATAGTCTCGTCATAACTAATCTTAGATGGAACAATATGAGGTGTATATTTAATATTGACGAACTTACTCAAAAGTTAATGTAAAAAATTAACTTTGAAACTTGACGATGTAAATTTACATATAACTCGTTCTCTCATAAATCTTACGATTTCACTTATCTATAACAAAATACAGTGTTAACACTTTCAATTTAAATCATTTTAAGTTGAACGACCTTAAGATGAATTTGGAAAAACTAAAGCACTAAAGATATGAAATTCACAATTATGATAATTAAATTATAAGTATATTAATTATATTCTTTATATACTCTACTATAATACACTTTAAAGAATCCATCATAGAGAATTATCATACTTATATAAAATCAAACCTTCCCCATCTTATTGTAGTCTTCTTATCCTCCGTTTAAATATAAGAGTGAGAGTAACTGATTGTACAATACTCTAGTCTTATAAATATTAAGCCATACCTAATGAACAAACATATCATATTTTCATTCTATTTAAATTACTTGAAATATGGTTACCTAAAGGTGTACCTATAACCTAAGTTTAATGTTAGAGGATAATGACATATTAATAAACATACAACATGTAATCTTAATCATCACATAAATAACATAATTAATTGAATTTTCTTAAGTTTTAAGTTTTAATGGGCATTCATTTGAATTGACTATTCGTAATCCTTAATTGATGGTAAGTGCGCCATACATTTCTTATAGAGCATAACGATTTTAGGGCAACAATATTAATTTGCGACCACATCTTTAAACAACAGAGTTTTCTTTAGAGGCGGTCGTGGATGTTTCTTGTGCATAACTATGCGGCATGTAAACGCAACACCAATTTCATGCAATAATTTACCACATTCACACAAATGTGTGCATAGTTTCGATTAGGCCGACTACATACACAACTAATAGTACTTGGAAATGAGTAGCCAAATCGTTCTTATATGACTCACTAGTAGGGATGACTTTGATAATTGTTCTAGGTTGTCGTACAGTTTCAAAATAGTAAATGATAAAGTGTCAAATTTGAACTCATGCGAAATATTAGTCTTCCTAACGCAATAGACCTTTAATGTAGCAATTTATTGTATTTTGAACATCTCAAGTAGTCATCAAGGTCTAAAATATTTATTCATAAGCTCGTATATCTAAAGGGATATGAATATCATTCAAACTCTATGCTTGAAAAGAAATAAACCACCGGTAGTTAGCATATAACTTCGTCGATCATAGACTCCAAGCTCTCAACAATTATGAGTCATCACTCCCATATCTGTAAGGTCACACATTCACATTACTGCACTATTATTTAACGTGCACATAAATAACAACTTAATTGTATATCCCCTAATCATTTAGAATATATATATATATTTTAAGAGAAATACGGTAGATTTGATATAATATTCATAATCTCAACAAGTTCACTTTGATACCCGTTATAGAATTTAGAGGTTTAATCCATAAAACTCAATGAAACATATATACATATATATATATATATATCTTATTAATTAGAATATTAAAGAACACAAAAGGACTAAAAAAACATATACATATTCATCTTGATGCGTACATGTATCCTTATCGGAATAAAAGATCTTGGAGGCTACAAATATTCTAGAAGGATACGAGAAACATTGTCCTATAGACACCTGAATGAATATTGACTATATGCTCTCCATGGATTTGGAATCAGAAAAGTACATACATTTGATTTAGGTTTTATGCACATTTGATTTATGTTTTATGCGAGAGAGATTATGAAAAAATGTCACGTGAGGAAAAAAATACGATGAAATTCCTTTTCTCTCTCGTCTTTATTTATATACTTATGAATGTATTTGGACTAGATACTGAATGTATTCGTATGCATATATTTTTAATAGATATTTTACTCTATTAGCTATATCCAACAGATTATTACTACTAAAAATTTGATGACATCGTATCTCTTACGGACCATAAACTTATTAAACTTTATAACTCAATAACCAAAATGTCAGATTTATGTGTCGTCTCTCACGATCCTACATCAATCAAACTAGTATCTACATTATATATTTCAGGATACTTTCTTAATTACTCATCTAAATAAATTTATTATTATAATAGTTTGAATACTACAAATTTACATGAAATATTCCAATTTAAAATATCATTTATGATGGTTTCACTCACTCTTTGTATCACATCGGCAATCCATCTACGCCTCTCAGGACAATTACTCGTTGAAATGCTCAATTATAAATATTTTCTTTGTTGGTTGAGTTTGAAGTTTTTTCTAACTCTAAAGATTTTCTTTGTTGATTGAGTTTGAAGATCGGACGAAAAGTTGTCATCTCACAACTAATCTTACATCACAAGTAACTTTATAGTGTATCCACACCTTTTAATGAGTTATTATAGCCGGGAAATTTTTTAACATGCCCAAAACACGGAGACAGATATAAAAGACAAATCACATCAACGGAAAAAGCAAGATGCATCATAGACCACACTGGTTGTCTAAAAATAATGTTATTTTACATTAATTTACTACAACTGGATGATGCTAGTTAGTAGTAGTTGTTTAGCATTTTGTTCTTTTCTTTTTAACTAGTATTCTAACAAAGTGCTATAAATTACATGGAAGTTTGAGTACAATATGTATACTGAAGCTGTAGTCACTGAAAGTAGCTTAAGATATAATTCTGTTAAGAAATGGCAGGAACTGGAAAGTTTCAGTGTCTTAGCTTTTTTATTATAATGTGCTTAGGGTTATCTGAAGCTCAATTGAAACCTGACTTCTATGGTAAGAGCTGCCCGAAAGCAGAAAAGATAGTGCAGGACTTTGTTCACCAGCATATTCCAAATGCACCATCATTGGCAGCCACATTTATCAGAATGAATTTTCATGACTGCTTTGTCCGGGTAATTTCGATGTCTCCACGTTTGTCAGCGCTTTAATTTGTCGAAACACGATCCCTCTATTATTGCACTGTAGATCAGATATCTTTAACATCATTGAATTAGTAAATTCGTAAAAATCCTCATTTTCTCTTTGGTGATGATATGTATGTAGGGTTGTGATGCATCGATCATGATAAACTCAACTTCAAACAACCAAGCTGAGAAGGTTTCCCCTCCAAATCTTACACTAAGAGGTTTTGATTTCATTGACCGAGTGAAGAGTTTACTAGAAGCTGAATGTCCTGGCATCGTCTCATGTGCCGACGTCCTTGCATTGATCACTAGAGATTCAATTTTCACAACGGTTAGTCTTTCAACTGATGTTAAATTTAAATTTTGTTTCATGTAAAATTTAAAGTAAATAATCATCAAAAGTGATGTAAATCATTGCCAATAGGGAGGGCCATATTGGAGAGTTCCGACCGGACGAAGAGATGGAGTAATATCAAGGTCTTCAGAGGCATTAGCAAACATCCCTGCCCCTTTTCATAATTTCACTACTCTCCGGAGACTTTTTGCCAACCAAGGACTTGACACCAAAGACCTAGTCCTGCTTTCAGGTGCTCATACTATTGGACTGTCTCACTGTAACTCATTCTCAAATCGGCTTTACAACTTCACTGGGGTAGGAGATCAAGATCCATCCCTCGACAGCGAATACGCAACAAATCTTAAGGCCAGGAAATGTAGAACATCTTCAGACAACACCACCAAAGTAGAAATGGATCCTGGTAGCCGAAACACCTTCGACCTCAGTTATTATAGGAATGTACTAAAGAGACGTGGACTTTTTGAGTCAGATTCTGCTTTAACGACTAACTCTGATACTTTGTCTTTCATCAACAAACTGGCTGACGGTTCGGTTAAGGAGTTCTTTGATGAGTTTGGTATGGCTATGGAGCGTCTAAGTCAGCTCAATGTCAAGACCGGGTCTCAGGGCGAGATCAGGAGGCAATGTGGTGTGGTTAACCGTTAAAGATAAATTTACACTTATTACTGATGTATTATTTTACATCTTGTTTATTTGTCATATTGCGTGTGAGTAATTTGGACTTTTAGTTGAGAGTTGTATTTCATTATGTGCAATTAATAAAAATAACACTCTCTTTTTCATTTTACTCGATTGTCAAGCGAAACTTTTATTAATAATAATAATAGTTTACAAAGGTACGTGAGGAATTAAATTCCTTTTAAAGATAAACCAAAAATTATAAAGTGAGCTCCAAAGGTAGCCGAGTTTGTTGAGTATGGCATTCTTATTTCCAAAAGGTCATGAGTTCGAGTCTCTCCATATACGTTTTCTCGGCTGAGCCTGTCATGTTGTGTGGTTTACCTTCTTGCGTTGGTTTGCAGGCTATCGCGTCAGACTGAGGATTTACCCTGTGCGCATTCATTGCACTATAAGTAGCGACTGCGGGCTCCCTCTGAATTTTTTTTTATAAAGTGTCGCACTTAATTGAGAAAGGGTCTATAGGCATAAAATCAAATGAAAAACAAATTAGATAAAACTCTAATTTTAGAGTACACATCACTCGCAAGTTAAAAAAAATTATATCAATTTAACAAAAACTAATTCAAAATTTAGGGTTTAGTATGTTTTAAATAGCAAATACTCAAAATTCTAATCGTAAAATATAAAAATTACATAATTGCTTTGAAATATTAAAAATAATAATAAAATATACGAAAATTAACTTTTGCGTTCTAAATAATTAAATTTAAGGTCCAAACTTTATGACTATGTCACGCTCTTGATACTTGTTGGGCTCGTCAAGACCTTCGATTTGAGTACAAATATCGTCCAGTTCTAATATCCGAGTGAAAAACAAGACATGTTTATGTTTCTTGAACGACATCATTCTCCCTCACATAAAAAGAATTCGTCCTCGAATTTAGCAAGATCAACACTTTGTAAATACAATCGTAATATAAACTATTCCCACGTAAAACCCTCTTTAATGGTGTTGAGTCAGTCACACCACCCATAACAAGTATAAGATGTATCTTATACTCTGAAAACGGTATAATAGTTTTTGATTTCTCAACTACTCTAACATTTGGTGTGTCTATGTCAATTATGAACTGTTACATGTTTTGCAATCCAACAATAACCTGCCAAGCATGGAAATGTTTCTCTAACTCCCAAACAATTTTTGACTCTGATGAGTCCGAATTCGAAGAACTCCCCGGAACGGTAGTCCAAAGTAAATCACCCCGTAAATTCGAACAGACACCATGACTTCAATTCAGACAGCACTGATTGAACCGGACAGATGATCTTGAACACTGCAAACATAAGGCAGTTCGAACTATGACTAAAGTACTAAAAAATCTAATCACTATCTGACTAAGCTACCTGTACCTCTGCTTAAAACTCATGGGTCTTTAAACATGACCCAGGTCCATTAAACTTGACCCGAAAGCCCATAAGGGCCCAAATTTCACACTATAAATGCCCAACCACCAGCATTAACTATGGGTAAGAAAAATTAACTGCTGCCAGGCTGCTTAATTCTCTCTCCACCCTTGAAACACTTTGAAACACCCTGAAATATCTTAAAACACCTTTAAACACCACCACACCACCGTGAAACACCCCTACGCCGCCTTAAAACTCCACTCAAAATTACTAGTCTAATTCTGTCCGAATGAATCCGGATAATCCAGAGCTTCCACCAGCTTTGCTCGAAGTGGTGGAAGAGAACGATGAATATACTGTCCAGGAGCGTGACAGGTTGAGGGTTGAAATAGAAGCTCTGAGGGCTGAAAAGGCCAAGATGGGCATGAAGGAGAAATCCAAAGCATCAGTTGCTCATCGTTCTGATAACCCTCGAGAGCATGAGGCTTCAAAGACTCATGTGAGCACTAAAAAGACACATGCCAGTTCAAAAAAGTCTCACCGGTCCAAGCCTGTGGAGAGTTCTGACTCAAGTTCAGAATCTTCGGACAGCTCTTCGGACAGTGAGGGAAATGAAAAATCCTTGTCCTCCAGTAGTGATGAGGGGCGAACCAGGAAAAAACAGAAGCAAGTTAAAAAATATTCCAGAAAAAGAGACCACCATGGAAGAATGAAAAGGCACATTGGGAAAGGATCATCTCACAGCCGGAGACATATAGACCGGATGCTGGTGGATCCATTTGCCTTCCATGATGAGCCAGGTATCTTTGCAACACCTAATGAGGATACCGTGTTCAGTCGTGGAAGGAATTGGAGGCAGTCTCCACTGTCTTCTAAAATCCTATCCGGAAACCTCCCCAAGAGGTTCGATAGCACCAAGATGGAGAAGTACGATGGCAGTACTGATCCAGACAATCATCTGGAGCAATTCAAGAACTTCATGATGAACTTTGATGATGATGATAAACTACTCTGCAGGGCATTCTCCCAGTCCTTTACGGGGAGTGCTCTGAAGTGGTACAACAGCCTTCCTCAGGGTTGTATCAGAGACTTTGATACCTTTTGGGTGGCCTTTCGAAGGCAATTTGTGGGGAGTAAGGAGCTCAAGGGCAATGGAGATACCATAATCCATTGTGCCCAAGAGCCAAATGAATCGTTGAAAGAATACATAAGTTGTTTTGTGAACACAAAGAACGGGCTGGCTGATTGCTTTGAACAAGTGGCAATAGCATCCCTGAGACAAGGTTTGAACCCGGGCAACCTGGCCGATTCAGTAACAAGGAAGAAAGCCATGACCTGGGGTGGATTGCTGAATCAAGTCGGCAAGCAAATAAATGTTGATGAAACAAAAAAGACCAGGGTGCACAGGCAGGTGAGATCCACCCCGGTAACACCAACTCCCAATCAAAACCAGTCCGGAAACAAAGCTAGAGAAACCGGACAGGGGCATGGAAGAGGAAAAGCTCAGTCTCAACCAGCTGCTCCTGCACAAAGTCAGCAGTCTAGAAACAAAAGGGGGCCGTGGGTCCAACCGGAGTGGTTTGCAGAGCTCAAAGAAAGTGTGGCAACCATTTTCGAAAAAACTAAAGATGAAGTACACTACCGGAGACCGGCAACCTTGCAGTCTCCGAGAGAACATCGAAACAGTTCTTTTTGTCAATATCACAATGATATTGGCCATACTACTGATGATTTCATAGCCTTGAAACAAGAGGTTCAGAACCTGATTGAAAGAGGGAAATTGGGTGCATACGTTAAAAGAAGAGGAGGCAACAGGCCTGATAACACTCACCGGGCTGGTCCGGTTAATGCTGCCCCAGAAGGGGCTATGGTAATCGTTGAAAGGTTTGATGTGGAATCTGAATACTTGGACCCTGATCCAACAAGAAACAGAGTGGGTGCAATAGAGGAGCGTTCCAGGTCGGTCTCCAGGCTCATTAAATTCTTTGAGTCCTTGACAATTTTCGGAGGGGACACTGTAACGGCTCCTACCACTTCATCAAGAAAAAGGCATGTTCATAATTTGGCTACCCAATTAGAAGGGGGCATGACCTCTTATCAATCGTCAAGTTTATTCCCATTCATTGTCTTTGATGGGGATGATTTGAGAGACATTGCTGGCCCTCATGAAGATGCTGTTGTCATAGGAGCATCGATAGGGGGCAATGAGATAAGGCGAATCCTGGTAGATACTGGGAGCTCTGCCAATATCCTTTTCTTAGATACTTACAAGAAAATGAAAAATCCAGCTGTGATTCAAAAGTCAGACCGATCGATTGTAGGCTTCACGGGCAGCTCAGCTGATGTCATCAGTTAGTTCGAAGAAGAAGTATTGTTGGGCAGAGGCCCTTTTAAGAAAACAGTCAGAATACTTTTCATTGTGGTGGACTGTCCCACTTGTTACAATGCTATTCTAGGGAGATCTTGGCTCTCTAGGATGCATGCAGTGGCCTCAACAGTCCATCAGTGTCTAAAATACGCTGTTCAGGGGCAGGTTGGGGTTGTCCGGAGCAGTCAAAAAGTTGCAAGAGAATGTTATGCCACTGCCTTGGCTCCACGAACGCTGGGGGCAATCCGTATAACTGACCAATAGCAGTTTGAGGGCCTTTCTGGGGGTGAGGGTGAAATTGATGACCCCAGAGAGACCCCCGGAGTGTTGATCCCAGTTGAAGAGGTTGAGACACACTGCTTGGAAGAAGGGAAATTTGTCAAGATAGGGTCCAAAATGCCACAAGTGTTGAAAGAAGAGATGTTAAAATTCTTAAAAGACCATCAACATGTCTTTGCTTGGTGCAATGCTGATGTTACTGGAGTTCCATCAGAGGTGATTTCCCATCACCTATCTGTCCGGAGGGATGTGGCACCTGTGGTGCAAAAGAGGAGAGCTTTTTCAAAAGAAAAGGCTGATGTCATTGTACAAGAGGTTGACAGACTCACAAAGATGGGGCACATTAAAGAATCTCAGTATCCTTTGTGGACTGCCAATCCAGTCTTGGTAAAAAAGAAAAACGGTAAATGGCGAATGTGCATTGACTTCACAGATCTCAATCGAGCTTGCCCAAAAGACTTGTATCCGGTTCCCCGGATAGATCAGCTGGTAGATTCTACTTCTGGGAACAAGCTACTCTCCTTCATGGATGCTTTCTCCGGGTACAATCAGATCCAAGTGGATCCAAGGGATCAAGAGCATACCACTTTTGTTACGGATAGAGGTCTACACTGCTACAAGGTGATGCCTTTTGGTTTGAAAAATGCTAGGGCTACTTATCAAAGGTTAGTCAATAAGGCATTTGCTGATCAAATTGGAAGAAATATGGAGGTTTACATTGACGATATGATGGTGAAAAGTGTGGATGAGAAACTGCACTTGTCCGACCTCCGGGAGACTTTTGCCAATCTGGCCAAAGTAAATTTAAAGTTAAATCCTGAAAAATGTGTGTTCGGAGTGCAGTCCGGGAAGTTCTTGGGGTATATTATAAGTGAGCATGGAATACAGCCTGACCCGGACCAACTCAATGCCTTGTTCCACATGGAGCCTCCACGAAACATTAAAGAAGTACAACGGTTAACGGGGAGGTTAGCAGCTTTGAACAGATTCATCTCAAGGTCTTTGGACAGATGTGCTCCTTTCTTTCAAACTTTGAAGGGTGCAAAGGGGTTTGAGTGGACACCACAGTGTGATGAGGCATTCAATGAAATCAAAAAGCATCTGTCCTCCCCCAAGACCTTGTTCAAACCAGTCGATGGGGAGACTCTTTTTGTGTATCTGGCTGTTTCAAGCTGTGCCATCAGTGCTGTGCTAGTAAGGGAGGTTGATGGGTACCCTCACCCGGTATACTACATCAGCAAAAGCCTGATTGATGCTGAACGCCGTTACTTGAAACTTGAGAAACTAGCATTGGCCTTGGTGATAGCTGCAAGAAAGATGAGGCCTTATTTTCAGGCTCATCCTATCGTTGTCCGGACATCTTTCCCTTTAAAGAATGTCCTTCAAAAAGCAGACATTTCAAGCAGAATGACTAAGTGGTCAGTAGAGTTGGGGGACTTCGACATAGACTTTGCTCCTCGAACAGCAGTAAAAGCTCAAGCTGTGGCTGATTTTCTGGTCGAATTCCATTCTGATAGGGACTCAGAACAATCTGCTGATTCAAAAGACAAAAAAGTGTGGATTGTCCGAACAGATGGAGGATCCAGTGCCATAGGATCTGGGGCAGGAATATGTCTTACTTCCCCCTATGGGGACAACATGTTCCAAGCTATTTGTTTTGCTTTCAGAGCATCTAATAACGAGTCCGAATACGAAGCAGCTATAGCTGGGTTGAAATTGGCTTATATCTGTGGAGCAAAAAGGGTCAAGCTGCTAAGCGACTCCCAATTGCTTGTCCACCATGCCTTGGGCCTATCAGAAGCTAGAAAAGAACAATTGATTAAATATTTACTTCTCCTGAAAAATGAAGCAATGAAGTTTAAAGCTGTTATCTATGAACATATTCCCCGGGCAGAGAATGAGCTAGCAGACTCATTGGCAACAATAGCATACGCGGAGTCCTATCCATGGATCCATGTGCTTGAAAGTCCTTCTATCCAACTTGATGAAGGGGAAAAAGAAGAAGTCTTTGAAATACAAGTGAATGAGCCTCAGGATTGGAGGTCTCCTCTTATACAATATCTGTCCGAAGGCATCGTACCTTTGAATAAATCACAAGCCAGAACTCTAAAACACAAGGCTCGTGGTTTCATCATGATTAGAGAGGTCTTGTACAAGAAATCCTATAGCAAACCTCTCCTACGCTGTTTAGGAGATCATGAGTCACAAATGGTTCTCTCCGAATTGCATGATGGTGAGGGATCAGCCCATTGTGGATTTAGAGCATTAACAAGAAGAGTGCTTCTCTCCGGATATTATTGGCCTTCAATAATGAAAGATGCCAAGGAACTGGTAAGAAGGTGTGACCCATGCCAGAGGTACAGCAATGAAATTCATGTACCAGCCATTCCTATGGAATCAATTTCTGAGCCTATCCCTTTTGCTCGATGGGGATTAGACTTAGTTGGGCCTCTCCCTATGGCGTCCGGAGGGCGTAAAACCATAATCGTAGCCATTGACTACTTTTCGAAGTGGATAGAAGCAGCCCCCTTGGCAGGAACAACCTCAAAGGCTGTTATAAAATTCGTTCTATCCAACATATGTTGCAGATTTGGTGTTCCCCAGAGAATAACAACAGACAATGGGCCACAGTTTGACAACAGAGAAATGGAGAGCTTCTGTGCCTCAAGGGGTATTCAGCACTGCTTTTCTTCACCGTTCCACCCACAAGCCAATGGGCAAGTTGAAGTGGCTAACAGAACAATACTGTCCGGTTTAAAGAAAAATTTGGAAGGGGCTGCTGGGAAGTGGCCTAGTTATTTACAAGAAGTCTTGTGGGCCTACCGGACAACGCCTGGGGCTGCCACACAAGAATCACCTTTTGCCTTGGTCTATGGGATAGATGCAGTAGCTCCCATAGAAAAGACACTCCCCTCTTTTCGTGTTCATAACTTCTCCGGACGGGCTAATGAAATGGCAGTTAGAAATCAACTTGATTTAATTGAAGAAAGGCGAGTAAAAGCTCATCTTAGAATGGCACACTATCAAGGCTTGATGAGAAGCAGGTTTGCTTCTAAAGTTAAAAGAAGGGATTTTCAACCAGGAGATAAGGTATTGAGGAAAGTTTTCTTGCATACCAAGGAAAAACTCTTCGGAAAGCTGGCCCCAACTTGGGAGGGTCCCTACACTGTGGTTGAAAGAATCAAGCCTGTCACATACTGGTTGGAAGACAAAGATGGCAGGGTTTTAACTCACCCTTGGAATATTGAACACCTTCGAATGTATTTGGAATAAAACTTATGTAAATATTTACTTGTTTAAATATCCATGTAAATATTTGGGGGCATACCACTACCTCTCTCCGGCGCCACGGAGAGCTTTAAATGAAACTTGGAACTTTCTTGAATTAATTTTCTAAGTTTTTGCAAAATTCTGTTAATTGTCATACTATCCGGACTGAAAGATCTAAGGGCTACTTAAATTCTAGCCAGAGAAACTAAACACTCTCACAACACGATAACTCGAAATTACTTAAACTCCAAGATATTTAAACAGACTATGGAATAAGAGAAGGGTTGTGCGAGATAAAACGTTCATTCAATAAACTTAAAGTTGCCTTGGCCTTCCAAGGACTTTTTAAACAAGTTTAAACACAATACAAAAATCTATCCGGTTAAAACGGACAGCATCACAAAAAAAGGTGCCTTGGCCTTCCAAGGACTTTGGTTCGAACAAAAAGTAAACAGAATAAATTACCAACTAAGGTGGGGCCTTTGAAGATGGCTCACCCTCATCTGTTCCCTTGGTCTTGATATCGCTTTTTTCCTCAATGAACTTCTTGCCTTTGGGGTCAGCCTCTTCTTCACCCGGACTCTCTCCGGTTTCCTCCTCATTACCAGATGAGGATATATTAGTGTACCCTTCATCAACCATGGTCCAATATGGGAGATCATCGTCATCCACGTAACGCCATAAGTCCCCAAGTCTCCTCTTCGGGAACTTCTCGTGAAATAGGAGGACCATGTCGGACTTCACCTTTTCAATCAATAATTCCTCACTCCGTATCATCTCCCTGGCATAAGCATTGATTTTGGCCTTGATCATAGCTTCTTGATCCTTCACTAAAGCATTTTTCTCCTCGACAGCCTGAGTCACTGCATTCTCTAAAGCAAGTTTGTCAGTGGTCAGGTTGGTGACAATCTTCTCCTTTGCTTCAGTTTCTCCCCTTGATACTGCCAAGTCCTTCTCCAATCCGGACAGCTTAGCCTGGAGATCTTTCACAGTCTTTTCTAAAGAAGCAACTTTTGTGTTGCTTTTCTCTTGATTTTCCTTTAGCTGTTCGTTTGACTCCTTGAGCAAGTCAACCTTAGTAGTGGCAGTCCTGAGTTTTTCGGACAGTGACTCCTTCTCAGACTTAAGTTCTTTGATGGACTCTGCCTGACTCCGGACTTGCCTTTCCAGGGTAAGTACGGGTTGTACGTTGCTCAGGAGGGAATGAGCTATAACGTCTCTCTCGCTGGAAACCAAGAAAGTCTTACCGTTGAAGTTTACTGTGTTGGAGCTGCTTGGGGGAACATATGGCCCAGCAAACTCATCTCTTGACAGACCAAGAAAGTAATCACCTAGAGGACCCAGGCCGGTGACATCCACTTCGTCCATATTGATCTCTCCCCTTTCAATCTCATCAGTATGGAGTTCCCTTGGAATCCCTTCGTTAAGATTCTCTGGGATCTCTTCAGCCAACGTTGGATCAATAGGGAAAGTGGGCTCCGGGTCCCGGGGAGCAAACTCTTCTTCTTGAGAAATCTTCTTCTTTTTGGCCTCCCTATCAACACTGTCACTCGTTTGCTTGCGAGTTCGTTTGGAGGCCCTTGAAGGTTTTGAGGGAGTCTCTCCGTGTTTCTTACTTTCTACTTCTACCACCTGAAGAAGGTTTGCATCAACTTGGGCCGGGACTGGCACCTCTGTGTCGGTTGGAGCCTTTTTCTCCGTATCCGTTGCTATTTTCCTCCCTTTCTTCTTTTGGCCCTTCATTTTACTTGGGGCTTTGGCCCGGAGAGGAAGGAAAAGGGTCCCATCTAGCTCATGAGACCTTCTCAGCACTATGTCATCATCAGGAGGGGTGGAGAACTCCTCCCATGTTAAATCCCTTCGACCTGTGGTGTTCCACAGGTGAGATCTCGCCAAGTTTCCCGAAGTGAAAGCCTTGTGAAACCGGTTCTCCCAGTTCTCTGCGGCCCATGTATTTATCTTGCCACAGGTGTCCTGTCCGGCTTTCAGATAGTCTCCGAACTCTTTTGGCAGTTCTAATAAAACAAAAGAATAACTAGTTAGTGAAAGCTTAAAGAAGGGAAGATACGAACATGAACTTAAGGAAAGAACTTACGATCGCTTCTCCATCTACTTCGAAGAAGGCTAGGATTCTCCCCAACCTTAATCTTCTTACCATTCTCCCATGAGCCACTTATAAACAAGAACTGGCTCCTCCATTTATTCTCCGACTCCAGGAGATCATCGACGGCTTTCAGATTGTTCCCCATATTAAAATGATAAAAAGGGAACTGGTGGTGCTTGCACAGATTAGCCACAGCAGCAAACTCTTCCATGGGAAGAGGGATTCCGGACAGCCTAGACGCCATAATGCATGACATCAAGGTGTACCATCCGTTGGGGCTCAGCTACGATGGACATAGCTTGACTAAATGGAAATAGCGCACTATCTCCGGATCCAATGGGAACCTGAGTCCCCAATTGAACAGCTCCGTAAAAAAGACAATCTCGTTTCTCTTGCAATCCATCGGGGTCTCCGGATCGATGGGAATTCGGATCTTTACGTTTTCAGGGATCCCCCACTTAGTGCGAAGCCGTCCCAAGTCTCTAGTATGAATAAACATATACTTGGTTTTTAACAAAGACAAAAGATACTTAAATTCTACCTTGTGAAAGCAGGGCCCAACTTTCCCTTCAAGGCTCTCCGGCAGATCCGGACGGCTCAGGTACAAGTCCTCTTTGCCTTTCTTGGCAACAACTATAGCAGTTTCAGCTTGTCCGGAAGACTCGGACTCAAACCTGACCTCCTCAGTGGAGTCTTCCATCCTCTCCTCCATTACTGTTGGGAGAGCTTCTGCAGAAACAGCCCGGGGAGGGATGAAGCTTGGCATAGCTGATCCTCCGGACTGGCGGCTCGTTGTATGTTTCTGAGTTCTCACCTCAGTTTGAGCTTCTGAGGTCGAAGTTTCCTTAGGAGGTAGTGGACTGCTAGCCTCCGGACCAACCGGCCTCTCCCGAAGGGTCCTAACAGTTGTCCCGGACCCTGACTCACTGGTATTTTTTGAGGAGAGTCCCTTAACCAGTCTACTTGGTCTTTTCATGATCAGCTTGTCTGGAGAATGATTGGAGTCGGACCCCATAGCAATAAAAGTGGTTTTCTTCCTAACACTTGTAACAGCGACCCCCGGTTCGACAGTGGGGATTGACTCTTGGACTGATGAGCCAGAAACTATTGGGGAGAGTGTTGATTGAAAGAGTTTTCTAGGTTTCGTACCTTTCGAAGACGACGAACCTCTATCAGATTCTTCGATTGAAGGGGCTGGATTTTCAGCAGGCAACGCTGGAAGCCCTGCTGCAAGTCTCTTCTCTTTTTCAACCCTTTGAGCTTTCTCTAGTTCTGAAAGATTGAGCCAGCCACCCTTGATTAGAGCTGTTCTTGCTGTGAACATAAAACAACTAAGAGAAGTTTGAAGTTTTAGAGAGATGAAGTTTTGAGTGAAATGGCAAAGTAAAAGTGAAAATGAGACTGTGAAAGACAAATGGAATTTATAGTAAATGTAAAGAAGAGTTTGATTCCTAGGAGAATCCGAAAAGTTGGGCAATGATTAAAAACGGCGCTGACGTCATCAATAGCATTTAAAGAAGTAACTTGTTCGAGAAAGTGGTGCAACTTTCAAGGTGAGAAAACGGCTAAAAGTAACCAACCAGAGGGTGACACGTGTCCCACTACCTCTGGCAAAGAACCGTTTGGAATTCGTAACGGTTGGACTGTCCGGGCCTATCTCAATTCTCTTCGAATTGGAAAACCACTTCTTCAATCGGACTGTTTTTCAGTTCTTTAACAAGGACACTTGTTCAAATACCTAAAAAAGGGGCTCCTGATGAGTCCGAATTCGAAGAACTCCCCGGAACGGTAGTCCAAAGTAAATCACCCCGTAAATTCGAACAGACACCATGACTTCAATTCGGACAACACTGATTGAACCGGACATATGATCTTGAACACTGCAAACATAAGGCAGTTCGAACTATGACTAAAGTACTAAAAAATCTAATCACTATCTGACTAAGCTACCTGTACCTCTGTTTAAAACTCATGGGTCTTTAAACATGACCCAGGTCCATTAAACTTGACCCGAAAGCCCATAAGGGCCCAAATTTCACACTATAAATGCCCAACCACCAGCATTAACTATGGGTAAGAAAAATTAACTGCTGCCAGGCTGCTTAATTCTCTCTCCACCCTTGAAACACTTTGAAACACCCTGAAATATCTTAAAACACCCTTAAACACCACCACACCACCGTGAAACACCCTTACGCCGCCTTAAAACTCCACTCAAAATTACTAGCCTACCCTCAGGCTACTTTTATCCACACCAGACTCAAATAGTTCACAAGCCTTTTCCATTATGTTTGATCCTACAAGATCCACAATTAGTAGCTTGTTTTTTCTAAATTTAGCATTTTTATTTTATTTTTATATTTCTCTTTGTTCGTTGAAAAGAACTAAACTCTTCGAAGAACTAGAGGTTATTTCAACTTCTTTATTATAAAAAATCTCCACAACCACATTCTCTTTATCATCAATTTCCACATTAAGCTTTTCGCTAGCCATTACACCAATAAGTTCAGCATTATCTAAAACTCCTCCGTGTTCTAATTGAAAATTTAGTTTTCTTCTTCTTAAAATACAACCTTTTCCCATTATCTTACTAGACAACTCATCATTATTCTTATCCGATTTTTTTCGCTTCAATTTTAAAACCTAAAATTTTCTTTTTGTAACCAGATTTATAAAAATCACCAACCAGATTTTTACCCTTTTTCAGCATTAAGAACAGGAACAAATGAACTGTAATTGTTTACCTTATCATAATAAGGATAAATCCGTCTCAATTGTTCTTTCTTCTGGTACACCGATTTTGGAGAGATAATTGACCCGAAATAGTCATCATCATACCTTTTCTTGTCAAATACGTTAGTCTTCATCTATTCCACCGATTTATAATTAGGGCTAGGTTCGGATTTGATGAGAGGGGTTTTCGCCTTGAAATTAAAAGGTAAAAATTCAGCCCTAAGATATTTCATAAACTTAACCCAAGTTGGTATTTTGATTTACCTTGTCTCAAACGAGTCTGTTTCATCTGCTGCCACCATGATGCAGCCCAACCGCGAAACTTGCTTCCGACTAACTTGACTCTCTTGTCATCCGAAATGTTGTTGAAGTCCAAAAATTCTTCCACCGATGCGATCCAATCTAGAAACTCTTCCGGTTGAAGATCCCCATGAAATCCTGAAATCTCAAGACTGAATCCCAAGTCCCACCGTTTGTTTGTATTCTGATAGTAATCACGATCTGGAAATTGTTTGAAGGTCTGTTTGCGAAGATTTTGTGGAGGAACACGGCCTCTGCCCTCCTCTCTCTCCTCAAAGCAAAAAGGTTCTGACCTATGTTATAGTTTTCTTTAGAACCTGACAATAGGTTGGCTCAAGAGAAAGAAAGTGGAAGAAATTGGGTCAAGAGAAAGAAAGTAAATAAGATTGTAATGGTGGTTATAAGCCAAACTCAAAATACAACTGATCCTAAGAATTCAAAGGTTAACTATTTATTTAAGACTACTGGATCAGGCCTTTCCTCAAGACCCGTTGCTCACTCAAGTCCAATTGATAGTCAAATTTTTCAGTCTAGTCTAAGTCACTAACTCTAAAAATTAAAACAAGTCCAAGTCACTAACAAGAAAATGAAACATACCAGACTACTATTATAACGTTACAATCATCCTACAATTATAAGATACGATTTTGGTAACAAACTTTTAGAATATTCCATTGTAGAGGTAAAGAATAATTGCACATGAATTGTTGTATTACAGTATAAGACATCTTTCTCTTAACAATAAAATCAAGCGAAATAATACAAGCATGCATTAAAACGTTCTTATTTTTTTACAAATTTCAATTTAGTATTAGAACTTTTCAATGGCTAACGCCAACTTACCTTTCATATATTCATGCCTAGCAGCCTCCAACTTCATCATACTTGAAACAAACATGAACAACACATCTTAAATGACTAAAATGCGCAACACCAACAACAACTTAAGATTGGATTGAACCAACTTTATACTATGGAAAGCTGTGGTAGTTCTTATCATCAGAAGAAGACGTATTTTTGGTCGCATCTGCGGTGGAACACCATGTCCTCCTAAGGTACTAGCTGACTCTGTAAGTATTATCACTGAAAATAGTTGTGAGTTTAGCTGACAATGAAGTTCTTACTTGGGTAAACCTTCAAACAACTCTCCTCAATTTTGAGAGAAGACTAGACAAACTTTCTAGCTTATAAAACACTAATGGGTAACCTAAACCTAACTTTTACCAAATCTTCACATCAATAGTTCTTTTTGATATTATATCATGATAAATTCTACAAAATACTAATGGGTAACCTAAACCTAACTTTTGACAGAAGACTAGAGAAACTTTCGTGTGTAGACAAATATTTACATCAACATACCTCCTTATTATTATATCATAATAAAATAATAGCTGACATATATGTGTTTTGTACGCTTGTGGTAATCTGGTTCCTTGTAAGGTGTATGACACTTTGACCATCATAAAATAACCATTAGTGTATCACATTAATGAGTTACCATGAATGTAATCCATATTCTCTAAAAAACCCGATACATCTAATACCACTATAGACACCAACTCAACAATGGTAAAAATAATCAACGGAAAAAACAAAACAAGGCGTAAGATTTATACGTGGAAAAACCCCTTCGATGTGAAGAGTAAAAAAAACACGGGACAGATTAGGAGTCCACCCTAAACATTTCTATTACTATAGTTGAGGGTAAAAGTAGTGTGAATCAGTTTCACATAGATCTACAAACCCACCAATGATTACACAGAATAATAGATAACAAAAGAGAAGCACAAAAGGGGAAAATATCACCAAAACTGTAGGTCTGTTCCAACAGGGATATCTCCCGATCCATAGCACCAATTCAAAATCCAACCAGTTAGATTGAAGCCCTGATGTCCTAAACACTCTGTCAAAATTTCAGCACAAACGGACGTCGTGTTCCACTTGATTCAACCTCTTTACAGTGACTGCACTGAACAGATCCGAAAACCGAAAATAAAAAAATACTCTTTCTGTTTGTATTCTCGAAAATATTTCTCTCTATTTGTTTTTGTGTATCTTTTGGGTGTCTCCATCTCTTATCTCTAGCCTTATATATATAACCCTAAGGATATCAAAACCCTAAGTTATAAGTTGGGATTAATTGGCTGGACCCTAACAATCTCCCCCTCCAGCTCATCACCGGGAAGATACATCCATGAGGTAATTACTTGAACCTCATTCCGGTGAGCTTACTACAAAGCTCAATCTTACTTCCGGGAACGACCTTAGTCAATAAATCTGCATTATTATTGTCGGTGTGGACTTTCTTCAATTTTATTTCTCTTGTTTCGATCATATCTCGCAACCAATGATATCTCACATCAATATGCTTGCTGCGTGTGTGATACATAAGATTCTTTCTTAAATCCATAGCACTCTGACTATCAAAAAATATCATATACTCTTCTGGCTTCAATCCTAATTCTTGAAGGAATCTCTTAAGCCAAAACATCTCTTTGCTTGCTTCTACTGCTGCAATATATTCTCCCTCATTTGTTGAAAATGCTACATTTTTATAGTTTGGATTGCCATGAAATGGCTCCTCCTGAAAATATAAACACCTAATCTGAGGTAGACTTCCGGTTATCAAGATCACCAGCAATGTCAGCATCTGTATGACCTTCAAGTATAGGTTTTCCACCTCCATAACACATACTCAAAGTAAAGGTCTCTCGTAAGTATCTGAAAATCTACTTCACTACTTCCCAATGAATTTTACCCGGATTCGATAAATACCTACTCACTGAACGGTCATCATATGCAATATCTGGTCTTGTACACACCATAACATACATCAAAGAACCAACAACAGAAGAATAAGGAATAAATGACATACCTTCTTTCTCTTTCTCTGTTGTAGGACACACTTCCTTGCTTAACTTGAAGTGTGTAGCTAATGGTGTATCAACCGGCTTGGCATTCTTCATATTGAACCGTTCAAGTACACGTTCAATATATTTATCTTGTGATAACAATAAATTTCCTGCTTTCCTATCACGAGTAATCTCCATGCCTTAGATATGCTTTGCTGAACCCAAATCTTTCATGTCAAATGATTTGGCTAAGTCTTTTTTTCAAACTGATAATCATCTCAGTATCTTGCCCAACTATCAACATATCATCTACATATAAAAGAAGTATGATGAACTTACCGCCAGAAAACTCTCTGAAATAGACACAAGGATCAGCATGAGTTCGTTTATACCCATTATTTATCATAAAAGAGTTAAATTTCCGATACCACTCCCTTGATGTTTGTTTAAGCCCATAAAGACTCTTTTTGAGCTTACAAACAAATTTTTCTATCCCTCTCTCTTCAAAACCTTCAGGTTGTTCCATGTAGATTTCTTCATGCAAGTGACCATGTAAAAATTTTGTTTTCACATCAAGTTGTTCCAACTCAAGATTTAGACTTGCAGTTAAACCCAATATAGTTCTGAGAGAAGTCATATTGACAACAGGGGAAAATATTTCATCAAAATCAATTCCCTTATTCTGGTTGCATCCTTTTACTACAAGTCTAGCTTTCCGTTTGACAATTTTCTCAGCATATCTTTTGTTCTTGAAAACCCATCTATTCTTCAAGAGTTTCTTTCCATTAGGAGTTTTTACCGGCTTATATGTTTCATTATTTTTCAAGGAATTCATCTCTTCCGTCATTGCCTCAAGCGAAAGATGTTTCTCTTCATGAGATAACACTTCTTGATAATTTTCTGGCTCGCCGTCTTCAGTGATTAGAATAAAATCTGAGCTTGGATAATTTATTGAAAGTTTTGTCTCTCTAGTTGACCTTCGAAACTGTATATCATCCACATCAGGGATAGATTGCTCCCCCCTGCTCATGAACTTCTTCATCAAGTATGGTCTCATCAGAATCATCGATAACAACATGATCTTGTAAATTACCACCAGATGGAACATCCTCAATATCATTAGGAACCACCTCAACATTATCATTTGATGTTTGATTTACATAAGGAAAAATAGAAGAAAAAATATCATTAGTAGTATTAAAAGATACATCAAAAGTAGAAGTTAACCTTGTACTCAAAAGATCTTACCCTTCTCGTGCTCAAAGAATACCACATTTCTACTTCTCACTACTTTATGTTTCTCAGAATCATAAAGCCTGAAGCCATACTCTTCATCACCATATCCAAAAAAATCACAAGGATTAGTTTTTGAATCAAGTTTGGATATTTTTTCTTTTGGAACATGCATGTATGCCTTGCATCCAAAAACTTTGAAATGTGAATATATAGGATCATTTCATTTTCATACTCTCTCAGGAATATCAAAATCAAAAGCTTTTGATAGAGCTCTATGAATCAAGTATACATCACAATTAACTGCTTCAGCCGAAAATATCTTAGGAAGTTTAGAAATTTCTTGCATACATCTCACATTCTCTACAAATGTTTATTTCATTCCCTCCACAACTATATTGTGTTGTGGTATACCTGGTGTTGTCCTTTCATGTCTAATACCAAAGCGTGAGATATAATTTTTAAAATCATTCGAAATATACTCACCACCATTATCCTATCGAAGACATTTCAGCTTTCTTGATGTCTTCCTTTCTACCATTACATGAAATTTATGAAAAATCTTGAATACTTGGCCTTTTGTCTGTAACATGTAAACCCAAGTGTTTTGAGCAACATCATCAATAAATGTAACAAAATAATTGTTACCTCCAATAGAATCCACTTCAATTGGACCACAAACATTAGAGTATACTAACTCCATCTTTTTTTGTTTTCTAGTGGACTTTTTTGAAAACGAAGCTCTGTGTTTTTTCCTACCAAAAAATAGTCACATATATCAATAATAATAGATTTATCAATATGAATGAGTGAATTACTTGCCAAGGTTTTCATCTTCTTGTCACTCATGTATCCTAGTCTTTGATGCTACAAATTAGGGGAATTCTTTTCCTCAACTACATACAGCTCATCAGAACATATTCCAAATATGTCTTATACAAAGAGAAACATAAATTAACCCGAGCAACTATCATTGAACCTTTGGACAACTTCCACTTACCATCATAAAAAATGTGACAGAAACCTTCTTGATCAAGTACATTTGGAGACAACAAATTCAGATGTAGATCAGGAATATGGCGCACATCCTTTGGAGTCAGTATGTACCTAACACAAGTCTTCACACGAATATCACCCAACCCAAAAATACTAGTTGAGCTATGATTTCCCATCTTGACACTATCAAAATCGCCACCTTTGTAGTTCAAAAAATATTCCATATTCAGAACACAATAATATGAAGCACCTGTATCTACAAGCCATTCTGAATCTGAACCACCAACATGATAACACCTACCAATATCACAAATTAATGGTGCATATCATTACTAGTAGAAGCAAAACCTGCAACATTTTTATTATGACTTTTATTTTGTGAATCCAAATTGTTACCTTGTTCTTTCTTCCATTTGTAACAAAACTTTTGTATATGACCCCATTTGCCGTAGTAGTGGCATATCCTATTGTCTTTCCAATGTATGGAATTGGATCTTCCCTTTGAGTTGCCATGAAATTTAGAACCTTTACTCTTGTTTCTTCCTCTATTCTTAGTAACAAGAGCTTGTAAATTGTCAACTCCCATATCTTTTCTTCTAATCTCTTCATTGAAGATACTTTATTTGATAAAGTTTAGAGATTGAGCACCATTTGGAGTACAATTGCTAATAGTCACAACCATAGTTTCCCAACTATCCGGTGACGAACTCAATTTGTTAATGATATCTTGAATATCACTAAGGTGTTCAGAAACTGACTTATCCTTTTTTAACATTTGATTGACCAGTCTTTTAATAAAAAAAGGCTTTGTTATGAGTTATCTTTCTTTCATAAAGACCTTCCAATTTCTTCCAAATATCATACAGGTCAGACTTTTAAGAAACATGGTTGAAGATTCTAAGATTAACCCATTGTTGAATAGTTCCCAAGGATTTACTTTTCAACTTCTCTTGATATTTTTCTTGCTTGTCTTGCGGTTTTACCGGTTTAGCAGAGTTACCATTAACATTTTTTACTAGACTCAATTGGATCAAACAAATCCTTGCAGTATATGAGATCCTATTTCATCGGTCTTTAAATAGAATAATTTGTTGCTGTTAATTTAATCATAGAGTTACCATGACTACCAAGATTTATACGTCGAAAAACCCCTTCAATGTGAAGAGTAAAAAACCACAAGACGGATTAGGAGTCCACTATAAACACTTCTATTATTATAGTTGAGGGTACAAGTAATATGAACCATTCTCACACAGATCTACAAACCTACCAGCTATTACACAATATAATAAATAACAAAAGAGAAGCACAAAAGGGGAAAATATCACCAAAACTGCATGTCAGTTCCAGCAGTGATTTCTCCCGATCCGTAGCACCAATTCACAATCCAACCAGCCAGATTGAAGCCCCTGATGTCCTAAACACGATGTCAAAATTTCAGCACAAAAGGATGTCATTTTCCTTTCGATCCAACCTCTTTACAGTGACTGTGCTGAACAGATCCGAAAACCAAAAATAAAAAATACTCTTTCTATTTGTATTCTCGAAAATCTTTCTTTCTATTGTTTTTGTTTTATCTTTTGGTGATGAGTTCGGATTATCCAGCCACAGCTTACTGTGTTATCCAGACAAGGGAAATTTAGACATAAACGTACTACTAAAGTATCCGGACAAGACAAAAGTAAAGAAACACCTAAACACCTTTTTGACTAAGAAATGTGCTAATGAGCTTAATAAGTTAATGGATCCTTAAACTTGACCCGGTTCCATAACTTGACCCAAAACCCATGGGTCCTTAATTAAGAGTATAAATATCTCAACTCTTTCATTAATGAAGGGAATGAACATTTAATACAACCAGGCTGCTCAAATCTCTCATTACTTTACACTAAAACACTTAATACTCTATATATTTTCCAAAACACATTACAAAATTACCCTCAGCCTAAAATAAACCAAACCAAATTGGTGACCACAGTGGGAGAAGACGGATCCTGAATCTTGCATTCAAAACCAATAAAAAAGATCTGTTCGGATGGATCCGAACGAGCAAACAATTCTACCACCTGTGGTGGAGGTAGTTGGAGAAAAAATGAGTCCACCACTGAGGAACGAGACAAGTTGAGAGCAGAAATAAAAGTGTTGAGGGCCATTAAACAAGCAGAAATAGGTTTGAAGGAGAAGTCAAAGGCGTCAGCCATCCATCACACTGAAAATCCGAGGGAGAATGATCCATCAACAAAGACTCATTTAAGTACAAAAAAGACCCATGTCAGTTTTAAGAAGTCTCACCGGTGGAAATTTCAGATTCTGAGTCCTCCAGTAGCTCTTTGAACGAGGCTGAGTTTGAAGAGTCTTTGTCATCAAAAAGTGATGAAGGGAGGTCCAGAAAGAAACAAAAGCTAGTAAAAAATTATTCAAGAAAGAGAGATAGGCATGGGAGACTTAAAATGCATTTGAGCAAATGGTCATCTCACAACCATAGTCACAGGCATGTGGATCAGTTGTTGATCGATCCTTTTGCTTTCCAAGATGAACCATGTATTTTTGCAACACCTAATGAAGACACAGTCTTCAGTCGTAGTAGGAATTTTAGACAATCACCATTGTATGACAAGATACTATCCGGAAACCTACCCAAGAGGTTTGACAATACCAAAATGGAAAAATATGATGGGAGTAAAGATTCAGAGAATCATCTGGAGTAGTTTAAGAACTTCATGATAAATTTTGATGATGATGATAAACTTCTGTGTAGAGCCTTCTCCCAATCGTTTACGGGGAGTGCTCTTAAATGGTAGAACAGTTTACCCCAGGGATGTATTAGAAACTTTGATACATTTTAGGTTGCCTTCCAAAGGCAGTTTGTGGGAAGTAAGGCGGTGAAGGGAAATGAAGGTACTATCATCCATTACGCCCAAGAGCCAAATGAGTCTTGAAGGACTATATAAGTTGGTTCATAAATACTAAGAATGGATTGGCAGATTGCTTCGAACATGTGGCAATTGCTTCCTTGAGACAATGGTTGACCCCTGGGAATTTGGCTGATTCAATGACCAGGAAGAAGGCCATGACTTGGGGTGGTTTGTTAAACCAGATGGGAAAGAAAATCAATATGGATGAAACTAAGAAATCCAGGGTACACCGTCGAGTGAGGTCTGCCCCAGCAGCTCAAAACCAAAACCAGTCCGGATACAAGGCTAAAGAAACCAGACAAGGGTCCAATAGAGCCAAACAAACTCAATCCAACCCAAATCCAGCTCAGAGCCATCAGTTAAGGAGTAAAATAGGTCCTTCGGTTCAACCAGAGTGGTTTGCAGAATTAAAAGAGAGTGTGGCTACCATTTATGACAAGACTAAAGATGAGGTCAATTTCCGGAAACCAACAGCACTTCAATCTCCTAAAGAAATTCGTAATACTTGTGTTTGCCAGTATCACCATGATATTGGCCATAACACCGAATACTGCATTGTTTTAAAGCAGGAAGTACAAATGGGATCTTATGTCAAGAGAACAAGTGGAAACAGGCATGACAATGCTCCCCGAACTGGCCCTACGAACAATGCGGGAACATCTGCTCTAGAAGGGGCAATGGTGATCCTTGAAAGATTTGATGTTGATTCAGAGTACTTGGATCCTGATTTAACCCGGAATAAAATAAGGGTCATAACGGAGAAAATTAAGACGGTGTCCAGATTCATAATTTTTTTGAGTCACTTACTATATTTGGAGGGGATACCATGACTGCGCCAACTCCTTCTTCAAGAAAGAGGCATGTTCACTCTCTGACTACTCAGTTGGAGGGAGGCATGTCTTCTTATCAGTCTCAAATACCTTTTATATTCATAGTTTTTTATGAGGATGATTTAAGAAATATTCATGGGCCTCTTGAGGATGCTATGGTGATAGGAGCATCTATTGGGGGCAACGATATGAGACGAATTCTGGTAGACACAGGCAGTTTGGCAAACATCATCTTTTTAAGTTCTTACAAGCAGATAAAAAATCCAGACGTTATTCAACGGTCAAACAGAACCATTGTGGGATTCACAGGAAGTTCTGCGGATGTAATCAGAGAGTTTGAGGAGGAGGTGCTGTTGGGCACGGGTCCTTTTTAAAAATATGGTCAGAGTATTGTTCGTTGTGGTAGACTTCCCCACATGTTACAATGCAATCTTTGGGAGGTCTTGGCTCTCTAGAATGCATGTTGTGGCCTCAACAGTCCACCTGTGTTTGAAATATGCGGTTCAAGGGCAGGTGGGTGTTGTTTGAAGTAGTCAAAAGATAGCAATGAAGTGCTATGCAACTGTACTTGCTCCTAAAACTTTGGGAGCTGTTCGAATTAGTGAAGATTAGCAGTTATTAGGGCCTTTTAAGGGGGAGGGTGTATCTCTCACAAACTATCAGTTTGAAGTGATGTTGCACCTGTTGTGCACAAGAGGAGGCCTCTTTCTAAGGAAAAGTCTGATGTAATAGTCCAAGAAGTTGACCGTCTTACTAAGATGAGGCACATAAAGGACTCTCAGTATCCTTTTTGGACAACCAATCCGGTGTTGGAAGAGGAGGAAAGCTTGAGTATGATGAGAGAATAAATGACAAGAGAATAATATTGGATCTTGGACCTGATGTGACTATGATGTGATTTTCTAGAGATAATATTCTAGAGAGAGAAAGTAGAAAGAGAATATTATATCCAAGAATTGTTCCCCATACCAAGAATAGTGGGTCTCCTTTTATAATGGGGAAATGTGGACCCATTAATGTCCTTGGTGGCCTTGTTTTATTTCTCTTTTAGTCCTTCATAAAATACTTTGTTTGCACATTATCCTCTAATAAACAATAAATACTGTAATAGACATATTAAGTTCCTTCTATTTACAATTGACTCCTATTTATTAATATTTATGAATTGATCCCTTACCAGTTGACCCCCAGTCTTCAAGAGCTGCGGGAATGAAGACTTGTAGAAAACTCAGCTCGGAGCGCCTCTGTCACTTGGCCTCTGGGGTCGATTGATTGGTTTACCTAGGCCGGGCCTTTTGTTTCAATTGATGTCCGACCCTCCATATTTTTATCAAATGGTCGGTCGCGTTTAGCCCCGACGCCGTTATGAGTCATCTTGGGTCTGCTTCCAATCTCTCTTAGTGACTTCTACATGGGCTTAAACCGGCAATCAAGTTTTAAAAAGTAAATCGGGTAGACGCAGCCCATCTAATGCCTCTGTCTGAGCTAGCTAGTATATGCCTACTGTACTAGTCTGATTAGGGGTGACACGTGTCGACCGATTACTCGAAGCGTGCCTGTTTGCACCGTTTCTCAAGAAGTCCTTTCGACTTCCCGCTGTTTTTCGTCGCTTGGACTTCCCCGTACGTGTAACGGCTAGGTGAGGTTGCCTATAAATAGCCCACAAACATGAATCACTTTCAGAGGCGTTCTAGAGAGAGAAAGTGTTGTCCAGATCATTCTAGAGAGAGAGAACTCGTTTGTTGAAAAATAGGTACCCGAAGCCAAAACCAAAAACCAAGAAAAAGACAATGTTCGGATTCAAAGAATGGGCTAGCATTGGTGACCGCGCTAAAGAGTACCGAGCTGCAGGATTGATCTGGAGTTCTGATTCGAAACATTTCGTACCCGTACCACTGCCTCACGATCCCGTTCTTCCCGAACCGGTTCCTGCTGAGTCCTTAGTTATACCATTCCTATCCGACGCGAGTACCCCTGAAAACTCTGTTAGCTCTTCAAGAAGCAGTTGACTACCTTAACCTGCTACTCAAATCAATCACCCGACGCCTTCGTCGGTGAATTTCTATACCACTCAGACTCCTTTTCCTCCCCGCAGACGAAGCCAAGCCAAATTCTTTTCTATGGGTGACTCTCTGACCTCTACTTCGCGTGTAAGGGAAACTCCCCCAAAATGGTCCAACTCACTCACGATATCAAAAGGTACCGGACCGGCACCAATACCGCACGTACCTTTCTGGGCCTTAACCGACAAGCGCAACTTGCTCGGATCGGGAGTAGTTCTGGTGCTGCAGATCCTCCTATTCAGTCGTCCGACCCTCCTGCGGTTAGCCCCCCTAAATCCGATGCAGTCCTGGTAGACAATACTGATGAGCCAGAAACGGATGATGTGGCTGCGGGTGAAGGCACTGCCGTTGCTGGTGGCGAAGCTACTTCTCCCGAAGAGCCTCTTCCTAAGGAGATTGAGGCAGTCATTACAACTAACTACCACCACTGGTTGCCCCGGAACAATTTTATTTCCCTCTTCGAGGGCAAGTATCTTTATTTTTTGACCGAAGAGCGGGAAAAGATTTTGAGTCGATGGGGTATCCCGGAGTGCGTGAATGTTCGATTTCCCGAACCTGGGGAGACGCCGGTGCATGTGCAGTCAATAGAAATCGTGATCTTCACTGAAATCTTCAACTAGGGTCTCAGGTTTCCTCTGGATCCCGAGATAGCTTTGTATTTTCAAACCCTCAATATCTGTCCCTCACAACTGACACCCAACGCATGGTATACGCTGATGCCGTGCATCATGGCTTCGCGTTTATCATGTCGGATTATGCCGATGGTCGAGTACATAGCAATGTCAGGGCTTTCGAAATCCTCTAAGTCTCCCTTTTTCTATTCTTCTTTGGCCAACACCTGGAAGATCGTGAACGACTTTCTCGAGGGTGACAAGGGTTGGAAACATCGGTTCGTCTTTCTCAGTGGCTGCTGGGAAAACGGCCGCCTCTATAGCTAGGAAATCCGAGGCGATTGCTGCGGACTTGGGTTCCTAGCGGTACGAGCTATATATATATATATATATTAAAATGGCCTGACCTATTGGGCAGTGTCTAAGGAGTTCATCCAGGGGCTGAAAAAGACCACTTCAAGCCTGGCAAAGTGACCTTCCAGATCTTAAAATATTATGCAAGGAAGCATTGGGGTCGGGCGTTCCACCGAGCTTTCAAAGATACCAAACTGATTATGAGCAACCTCTGGCGGTGCTCGTCGGAGCCATTGACGATTGAGGAATTGTGCCAACCCCCAAGCTTGGTGGACTTAGTTGCGAAGACAAATGCGCCCTGCGCGCACCTGTTTCTCCCAAAGCGCAACAAGGCTCCTAGCAAGCGCCCTAAGTCAGATGAAGAAGTTGAGCAAGCTGACGCTGTGACACAGGGGGACGCCTCTGTGGGACGACAAGGAGAGAACGCTGGGGTGGATGACGAGGCCCATCAGTCCGAGGAGTTGGTTCAGAAGCAGAAGGGCAAGGCTGAGGCAGACGGGGCTCTAAATAAGAAACCGAATGCGAAGAAAGAGAGTCGGGCTGTCGCTGTTTCTATAGCTGCTGATAACGCCACCGTCCCCGAGGTTTTTGAGCAATTCAGGGGGGGGTGAAGGGTGCGACTGCGATCGATCCTATTGCGGTGCTGCCCGATGATGCGAGCCCCAAAGCTTCGTCGAGAGACGCCGTGGCGTCCTCGAGCGGTGTAAAGTTTCCAGTCCTTTCCGTGCCGGGCAATCCGCACGCATTCCCTCTTCGGATCACGGATGGTCTGTCCCTGTCTTTGTACAACATGATCGTACCCTTGGCCATGAAGGAACGGTGTGCGGTGGAGCTAAGCCAAAAGCTAGGGGACGCAGAGGGGAAGGTTGTCGCTCTCGAAGAGGAAGTGAGGAAGGGGAAAGAAGCTCAGAGGCTAATAGAGAAGAGACTGGAGTCGGCCGAAAAGAACTTGGCGCTTGTGACGAAAGACCGGGATGATAGCGTCGAAATGCTGGTTCAGGAGGTCGCCGGCCTGAAGGCGGCTAATGCCCTTTTTGACGAGCAATGCCATAAATAGATGGAGAAAGAAACAGCCGAAGCCAAGGCGGCATATGTGCTGACCTTTCATTATCGCTTCCCCGACCTGCCCCTGGGTCAATGTGGCTGGACGTTCTTGAGGCCGACCGCCCCGAGGGCGTGATTTATGAGGATGACGAGACAGACGATACCGGGAAGGAGTCTGGGGGAGAGGATGCTTGACCTCTGATGCCTCTATTTTTTGTTGATTTGACATGTTGTATTTACAGGGTTGGTAGGACCTTCTTGTTGAACTATGATTGTAACAAGTCTTTTGTTGAAATTCAATATCCGTTAATTTGCTATCATGTTTCCTGGTCAACCGAAAGTGGTCATAGGGTCGGTAAATTGAATACGTTTAATCACTGAAACTGGTTAAAGTTCTGTTTGATCAATTTGAATTGAATAATCTGCCCATAGGGTCGGTAAATCGATATGTAGATCAGTTTAATTACTGAAAAAACCGTTTAAGGTTCTGTTGGCCAATTTACATTAAAAAATCCGTCCATAGGGTCGGTAAATCGATACGTAGATCAGTTTAATTATTGAAAAACCGGTTAAGGTTCCGTTGATCAATATAAATTTAAAAATCCACCCATAGGGTCGGTAAAGCGATACGTAGATCATTTTAATTACTGAAAAACCGGTTAAGGTTCTGTTGATCAATTTAAATTGAAAAATCCACCCATAAGGTCAACAAAGCGATACGTAGATCAATTTAATTACTGAAAAACCGGTTAAGGTTCTGTTGATCAATTTAAATTGAAAAATCCACCAATAGGGTCGGTAAAGCGATATGTAGATCAGTTTAATTACTGAAAAACCGGTTAAGGTTTTGTTGATCAATATAAATTGAAAAATCCAACCATAAGGTCTGTCAGCTCGTCAGCTGGAAGGGTCCTTTTGAACAATTCAGAGATATAAAGGCAATAAAA